>CM073770.1:79744673-79822562 GCA_037158775.1 Hetaerina titia
ATTACGTACGGGATTTCGATTCTTACAGACGAACACGAGGCAAAGCAGATGACGTGAACGGACGATTGGATTCCATGTGTAATTTACACAAGGTGGATTTGGGATAGACGACTTAAGTAGGGAGAAGCGGATGGGATTCTAATGTTCAACGAAGAATAGAACGATGAGCGCTATAATTCGAATGGATAGGGACGTCGGGATATATAAGGACGGTGAAGAGCGATGGATGGATACAGTTCTTTTGTTTTTCATTTATTCAATAAAACGCTGCTTTCTTGTCGTACCGTCACTGGTTATTTTCCTTGTTTCAATGATTTTTCGTTTTGTCCATCGTTTAGAGACTAGTGTATTGCTTAAACTGTACGAGACCAACTCTGTAGGTGAACCCCTCTTCAGTGAACGTGGCATTAATCCTAAGTAACATACACTGAGAGAAGAAATTATAACCCTGGTGACTATTTGTGGTAAAAATTAATGCATTAGTAATATAATCACCTAAATTTTGATTATGTGGATATTTGCGTTGCGAGGATTGCGGATAGTCGCGTGGATGTGGATAGTCGGACTTCCAGGAAACTTAATATTAAATGTAAAGTTAATTAATTTTATATAAAAGCAGTGTAATGGTTCCCGAATGAATTCATTATCTATGGTAATTTCGGTAGTAGCTTGTAGTTTTCATGGGAGGCGACCGAAGGCTGAGGTAATTTGCTCCATTAGGGATGGACAGGAAAGGATGAACGGTTGAGAGAAACCTGTCATCGGCATTACCCTACTCTTAACAAAATGCGCCAAGGGGTCGGCAGCTTAACGTCCCATCCGACGCGACGTACGGCGTACCCTCTCAAAGTGATCTCCACAAAGCAACAGGGATTGGGATGCCACTAAAATATTTCCTCCGCCGCATGGATCGAACCCGGGGTCTCTGGATGGGAAGCCAGTACGTTTGCCATTCCGATTTGCCACCGCACCATTCCGATCCCCTGTAATTTCAGTTGTATACATGGTTCTCAGGGACCACTTCTTCTTAAAGAATATATGTACAAATATATAACTTGTGTGATAGTTTCACGGATAAGCATAAATAATGTATTCAAGTTAGCATTAGTGAACAAAAACAAAAACACAGAAATACAAAAAAAGAAAAGTAGCTCACACGTTTTGGAATTTTCGGTGGTCCAACCACCTTTCTCAAGTTCCTTCCTTGTCACCCATGACCGATCACTCATCGCCAGTTATGACCTTTTTTAGAAAACCTTGGTCATCGTTTGCCTCTTGGAGTAAGTCCCCTGAAACTGCCGCACGAAATTATTGACGTTGACGAGATAAAACAGAATACGACGAGACAACTGATGATCATTCTGAAAAAGGAATTTTCTGATTACTTGGGAGGTTGAAGAGATCCTAGGAAAAGTATATGAGATCAAAAGGGAAGGGACCTCACATACCATAATAGTTTTGATGGAGGATAAGGCCTCATTTTTCTAGGAATGATATTTTTAAAAGACGAGGAAATTTATTTTTAGGACAAACAAGGCAGGAAAAATAACAATAATGAATCCAAAATCATTAAACTGGAAGAATAGAAAGGAATACTGATAGACTGTTGAAAAAAATAGTGAGGAAAATAAGATGAAGGCAATAGAAGTAAAATGGGAACATAACGTATACAAAAAAAATCGAAGGTCACAGACGGAATTATAGGAAAAGTAAATAGGAGAAAGAAAAGAAATCCATTGAATATGGACGAGGTGATTAGATGGATAGAAGAGAGAGGGAATTAAGAAGGTAAACATAGAGTTACTTAGGAGAAAGATAAAAAATAAATAAGTGTGGTTCAAGACGAAATGCGAAAATATGGATAGTTCACAAATGAATCCTGAAATAGGTTCGATGTGTAGGAAGGTGTAACCACTGTCAGGAAGTGTGAGAGAAACTCTATGGAAACAATCAAAGATTATTCAGGGAAAGTATTAATGGTAGGCAAGATTCAAGGACATGAAACGAAATCGCTTATATTTTAATAATATTATGCCAGCAATCTTAGACATGGTAAGGAAATGTAACGTAGATGAGAATATGTTAGCTCCAGGCCTAATTGATGGGGACATAGGGAATTGTAATGAAATAATGAAGTATGGGTAGACAACATTTTGGCTGAACTACATACAGGTTAAGGAAAGCGTAAGAGGAATAATTTTTATAAATAAGTTTATTGAATAAAAATATTAAAAATTTATAAGGGAACGATTTGGTCGAAAGATTTCATCAGTTTTGTTTAGGTTCCTCCTCCAAAAAAGGAATCCATTATTAAGGACTACAGAACAACAGGTTAAATTTCGTGCCCCGCCGAAGTGGTTCTTAGCATCATCACCTAGAGGATGGAGAAGAGGCCGAATGACACTATGGGGATAATATGTTTCAGTTCAGAAAATGTAGGGACACGCGTAATGCTATGGCAGCAATGATGTCGGTAATTGAATGGAGCTTAGAATAAAATCAGCATGTATTGATCTGTTTCGTAGATGTCATAGAGGCGTTTAACAGAGTGAATCGGATAGAATCAATAAATGTATTGCAGGAAACTAGTGTACTGGAGGGATAGGAGACCTATCTACAACCTGGGTATATCGACTGCTCCCATGCAAGTGGCGGCTGGAGTGTTGAGATAGGTAATGTTAGAAGGAGAGATGAGACGGCAGCGTCCATTTTCAGCCTTGCTTTTATAACTGAAATGTGGAGGATAAGGATTAAAGAAGCGCGGGAAGAACGGAAGATAAGAAGGAAAGTAGATGGAGTATTCTTAAATCGGTGCAGTTTGTTGAGTAACCAAACTTTGTCTGCCAAAGTGTTAAAAACTTTGCTATGTGCTTTAATTATTAGTTTAATAGTATGGCATGAGAATAAAAAATGGGTATGATGTTTTGGAGAAAGAGAAAAAGCGAGGTTAAAATATTAAAAGTGGAGTGTATAGCCTAGAGCAGGTTGAACAGTTAACCCATCTCGAAAGTGTTTTTGACCAGTATGACCGATGTATTTAGGACATAAGAAGAAAAGTTGCAATGCATTTTTCACAAGGATGAGAGAGTTGATAGCAGGGTGAAACTGTGGTATGGAGCTTGATTTGTACAGCGAGGCAATATTGTCGTAAAAAATGGTGATAAGTTATATTTTAACCTTTTTAAATGTGGTTGGGGAGAAGAATGGAACAAGTAAAATTAACAGGAAGAAAAACAAACGAGGAGGTAATAGGCAAGGGAGGAGAGAGGATTATCGGGAGAAATCTAAAGAAGGCAAAAAATGTGGGTGCATGGCATTTTGATTGGTGATGGGATGTTGAAGACCTCGATAGAGGGGAGTAGCCTAAGAAAGTGAAGGCTTGGTAGAATTTGGGTAGGTGTATTGAGCGAAATGAAGCAAGTATGTGTAATTGAAGAAGCGCTCAATTGTAATGTTGGATGGCAGGTTATGTATTGTTAGGAGATGCAAGGAAATGTATTGTTCTTCCGTTGTATAGGTTGTGATCATCCATTAACTACCTACCTCTATCTCAACCGGTAAAATACCTATAATGATTACTATAAATACTAATTTTTCACCTCCAAATAAACGACAACAAAGAATAATATCGTACCGAAACTACTTTTATTTTATTCTAATGTGAACTTTAACGTACGTATATCGAATGATTTTTCGAACTGACTCAATATCAAGATGCCAATGAAGACAATTTTTATTCTCCATTGACTTTTTCATATCACTGATCTAATGAAATAATTTACATTCGAAGTGAACATTAGCATTTCCTTTCCAAGTTAAAATACCACGGCTTGTATCGCTTAGGTAGTATATCCAGAGTTCTTGAAGTGTACTCGTGTATATTAAATTGTGAAGGAAGAACCTACGCTAACCATTGAGAAACTTGACATTAAAACTAATAGTTGAGCTATAGTTTATAATAACTTTTATTATTTTTTTTCAAGTGCATGCATGCAATTTCTTAATCTGTTAATTTTATCCATAGATATGGTGATATTTACCATCTTAACCTTGTGAATAAGCTTTAATGGACTTAACACACGGAATAGCATAGATGAGAAACTCGGCGAATACTCGGGATGTATTGTTTTAGCTTGAGTTTATAATTACAAATAGTTTACTAACAATGGAGCAAATACCCAATAATTATTTCTTTTCCTGAAAATGTTTCAAAACCACGGGAAGCAGTCGTAAACTAAATTTCACTAAAAAATGAAAGAGTAATACTTTCTGGAAAATTGTTAATTCTCATTTTGCTCTATTCAGGCTAGGCATCTTTTTATAATGCGGTCGTAGCGGACCATCACACGCCCATAAATGGTAATTAATTTTTAAGCTGGAGAAATACTGTCATCGTTAAAATGTATTTCTTACATTAATGGCCTCTGAGTGTATCAAACATGTGAAACATTTATTAATAGTCAGTCTTCTAGCCGAAAATAAATATAATTAGTATCGATTACTTACGATTTCCGGTTTTTTCCTAACCTTCGGACTATCATTGATGAAGTAATGTTCTCAAGAGGGAACTTTAATGCTCCATATCCATCCTCTCTGTATGCTTTAAAACGTGACGTCCCCCAGTGAGATGATAAGCTTTCGAGAATGGTCGTAAAAGGGATCTCAGCTCTTAACCAAACACGCAGCTAATCCGAAATAAATGATATATATCCTCCCCCTCACTTCGTCGAACGAGTTTACACATGATCTGTATGCCGAAAGAGCTTCGCCATTGTTTCCCCATTCGTTCACGATTCTTCCGGAAAAAATAACACTAGCTCTCGCGGCAAATGCTAACAAACGCAGTCAGCCCACGTTTATTCATTCCGTCCAACAATCGGCGCACATTCTCAAGCGCCGTACGCCGCCGTGGCCTGTTTTGCATAATCCCGAGCGCGCGACTGCCGAGCCTCCCCAACTCCCTACCCCCCCTCCTTTCCCATTATTCCCGCATTTAATTTCTACAATCTGGATCCCGACCTCCGCACACTCACACCCTTTGATGCCCCTTCCCCACTAACCTTCCTCCTGTCACTGTAACCCATTTCCCCTCACCCCTTTCCCATGCGCTTCCCCTCCTCTTCCGACCATGCCGATCGCTCCGGCCTCCCTCTCCCCCCGGCCCCTGTTCCGACGTCCTCGCCCTCCCATGGTCGCACAATTCCCATCGCCTTGTACCAACGGTGGGTGTTCATCACTGCGACCAGTTCAGCAGTAGACGGGCGGGGTTCGTATAGTGTCGTCGGACCTCGTGAATATTCTCTCGCCTCAATCCGTGGGAAAGGAACACGATATACGATCGTGTAGTTTTTGTTTCACACGGACGCCCTAGTCAATCCTTCTTCGGAGTCCTCTCCCTTTTTTTTCAATGTGTTCTTGCATTTTATTTTCCTTTCCTCGTATGGTCTTATTTCACACTGCTATTCTATTTGTGTTCGCGTTCTCTCCGTTCTTGCCGGGTCTGCACATGTACCTCTCCTCCCCTGTATATCCAAATAATTAATCACTTAGCCTTCCCTCTTTTTCTTTGTTACTTTTATGTTATAGATACTGTATTGCATGCAACACAGTAATAAAAAAATCAGACGTATCGATGACTACATTTTATGGGACGGAAATAATTGAATTGAATTCGGTGTACTCTACTGCTCTTTCACTAATTTGATCCTCAGTTAATTCATTAAGGCATGCATTGATGGATTAATCAAAGTTTGCCAAGGAAACGATATTTACGTCAAATTAAATATTTTAGACGATTTCAATGTGGAGTACTTTAATGGAAAATTAATTTTTCGAAGAAACTTCAAATCGACGTTCTGGATCTGAATTTAATTCGATTCATTAATGCTTTCCTTAAATCTTCTCGGAATAGTTATACTTTTATGCACTGTGGTCATTTTATATACGTTTCTCTACTCAGAGGACTGATATTTTAGGCATGATTGCAATAATGTAAGAAATGATTTTCTCAATTATATTTTCCCACTCTATTATATTACTCAACCAGTTCAAAGAACCAGTTTTATTTGTGTACCTTTTTTTTGAATTGTGAATTTATTTATTAATATGGTCCGCACAATCAAGGCAGATTTTTAACCCAAAGACATGTTGTGTATGCCAGCATAAGAGTTCACTTAGATCACCTAGTTCTAAGAATAACAAGATGTAAAATTTCCACATCTGAGTAGGGGAGTCAGTTCCCTTCCCTTTGCCGTCTATGGTTTCCCAGGAAGATCTGGTACCCTAAAAATCGCAAAGATTGGGTAAAGTTGAAGGTGGTCAGAGTATTATCATTTTATGCGTCGCTATTTCTCATTTTTATCGATTATCGATATTTACGGTTTATATTCGGTATTAATTGACCAAAATGACCCATTTACCGAATTTGACTACGTATGGGTCCTGCCAATTTCAATTTGAAATTATTAAAATTATATTCATTTGATTACTTTGTTTCTTCGCGACAATTTATGCCTGTCCTAGGTTAAAAGTATTTTGAAGAACGGGGATAGTTTTCGCCAAAGTTTTCAAAAACTAAAGAATTATAACTAAAAGTGCAATATTTAAAATTAGTCTTCATTTTTGCTTTTGAGGCTTGATCGCGTATTTACCAGTATTCTATTTGACAAAAGTTCAGCCTACTCTAAAATATTTTTCAGGAAATAATTATTTATCACTGATAAAAAATAATTGATACTGTTAAATCTAATTTTAAATGTTTATTAAATGTTTATTTTATGTTTACGGGTTCAATAAAATGCAGAACTATGAAGTTTGGTGGGTTGGGGTGGGGTTATGGGTTTGTGGCTTCTTTTTAGGAAGCCGCAGGAGGCTGAATTAATACAAATTATTCCTCCGTTAAACGTGTTTCCACACAAACAGTCACAGAATGGTTTCTCTGAACGATTCAGTCATCTCTTGAACTATTGAAGGCTGATTATACTTGTGCTAGCTAAAGGGAAAGGTAATATAATTTAAAAAGGAAAAATGAAGTTAAAAATTATTAATTAAGAATAATTGGTGAAATTTTTGGCACACGGAGAAAATAAAACATATTGAATATTCATATGAATTATAGCATCATTGTCGAATTACAAATAAACAATATAGGACAATAAATATTGAAAGACGGATGTAAACGAGTTTTACGAATGTATAAATTTCGCGAGTGCCGGGAAGTTTAATCCAAGATTGAGAACCGCACTCCGCCAGTTAGTGGTTGAGCAGATTGAGTCTTTAATAACTGTTGCATAAATCCTGGACTGTAGCTGCCAGGAAGCGTTTAGGCTTTTAGCAGTGCCATCATCGTCAGCTATGGTTAAACTTACGGCTAAAATTAGTACATGACTATTAAAGCCATTGATTACGTAGGTTCTTCATACTTTTATAGTATAATTTACATTTTTTAAGGAGTCAAATTGATGTGTGTGAAATAGATCTAACGGAAAAAATCCTTTACCGGAGAGTAATATTAGTTTTATAATATTGGTTGCGGCAACAAAACTTCCTCTTTTCAAATGCAAAAGGCTTTCAAAAAATGAAGTAATCACAACGCACTCTGTCCCTGAAAGAACACCTATGGAACTATGGTCTTCTCTACCCCAAACCTCTTCGTCCCTTCTTTACAAATATAACAGGTTTTCGTTATTAAAAGGCTAACGATAGCATTTGATTAATCATTGTGCACAATTAAATTAGGGAATTACTCGAAAAAATTTTGAGAGAAACTCTGAAGAGGAAATCACTGATTCCGCATGGTTTTTACTCGATTGAACTAGTGTTTTCATATGACACAAAACAGTAAAAGCGTATGGTTCAACCACTAACCTAACACATTGTAATGCAATGAGAAATTATGTAATGCAAAGGGTATGGGAAACATTGACAATGAAATCATTTTGGCATTATCTTCTTTTTACAAAAATGACCTACGTAAAGGCTAAACTGACATTTTTTTCTTTCCAGCATACGTAGGTCGTTAAATAAGTCCTTATGGATAAATGGTGAAGTAAATTGATTCTTTAGATTTTTCATTTTTTAATATTATATTACTTTAATTCTATCCATATTTTCCTGCGTTTCTCTAACTTTTGAAGCCGTCCATGATACAGAATTTCGGAAGGTCCTCGAAACAGGCATCAACGTTGGCGATGACCTTGTCGTTCGTTGTGAATAGTTTTCTGCCGAGCGATTTTGTTAAGTTTAGTAATGGAGGGAAGTCACTGGGGGTGGGGGAAATTAGGGGAGTATGGTTGATGTTGCAATAATTCGAACTTTAATTTCTCAATTTTTGCCATCAAAACTGCGCAGGTCTTAATCTTGATGGAAGAGCGGTTTTTCTTGAACCTTCGCTTATCCGTTACAATAACGACACATAGCACTCATTATTTATCCTTTGCCTTTTTTCATGTAATCGATGCCGATAATTCCGAAAAATTGCAATCCAAAAAAACGGTGGCCGTCTCCTCGTTTGAAGATTTAACCGTCTTCTTCAGCTTCTGATCGCCTTTAGAAACTATTTCGACTTTTGTCTCTAGAATGTATTAGTGTATCCATGTTTTATGCACAGCTATATATCAGTGTAGAAATACAAGATACTCAATAGGTAACAATTTTTCCCAATTTTTGATAAAACTGTTCACATTAATTATCACAAGTTATTTTCCCGAATAATCCTGAGTGTGGATAATTATTCATTTTCGGTTAAAAAGAGACATTTAATGTTCAAATTGAAGGCAGTAAAATTGGAATTTTCAATGGATTTGATTTAACAATTACTTTTATGATTCACTAGATACTGACCAGTTTGCCGATTTCCACAAGAATATTGACATTTTATCATATAATTATTATTTTAATTACATCGGATAATGCAACAGGGATTTGCTAGTAGTCTTAAGCTAATTAAATAGAAGGAGATATGTAAATAAAGAGGAAGAAAAGGGGTAAACATATGAATCCCATTACGTACCGGCAAGGAAATTCAAAGGTCGTAGTTCAAATTCTGTGTTGTTCATGAAATGATTTACTTTTGTTAGAGAATTGGTTAAAGCTCAATCTGATGGACCTCATATAAAACTGAAATGGAACACTTCAAGTTTTCCGATATGTTTGGAATATTTCCCATATGAACATGAAAGCTTAAAGCGTTTACAATGGAGGACACGGGAAAAATTTGAGTAGTGCTCACCAATGACCATTGATTGCTGAAAATAGTGGACCTGATCATTTTCCTCGTTTCAATCTTTTTTGGGACCCGGTTGGTCTACGAAATGTTAACGGATTTTTTTTAAATTTTAATTTCTCGCAGTATCCTATTGTCTCCTCTGAAATTTCAATGTTCCATTTACATCAGCTAGGCATTGAAAAAGAGTAGAAGAATTGAATTTCCATTTTTACTTAAAGTTCAATGACTGAAAATTACTTTTACTTCATATTTTCTCTTTTTTTTCTGTCTACAGTGTTTGACCGACCAATCTATCGATAGATATGCGGAAACTTATCGCATCTGATTGTTTTGCAATGCATTTTAAATTAGTAAAAGAGAAGAAAATGGCGGAATTGCCAAATGAAAAGATTTTTTTCTCTTATCAGTTGCCTGTAAATTCTTACCTTAGTTCCCAAGTAGACGTCTGTGTGTGTCGTGAAGTGAACGAGAAGAAGTTACGACTTGGAATTCCGCTTGTCGTTACTAGATTGTTAACTTGTCTCTTTGCTAGATTGTTTTGGTTAATAAAATTACCCCAAAAATATCAATGTTTGCGCAACCCTCGCACCAATTTACATCCGGAACTGTATATACGCGCGAGGCCGTAGAATTGTACATGTAGAAGATTCAAGTGATCTAAATGAATTACTCTTCCCAACAGTCTTTAACGTAGATCAGATATTATTTCCCTCATTTCTGCAATGCTGTCTGTGCATCGATTATTTTTCTCAACCTCTGCACACTAGATTGCAGAGGAGTGAGCGCGGCATCGCCAACGGAAGGACTTAGGGCGGTAGGGAAAGAGTGAAGGGAGCTTCGGCTGGTGACCTAAAATGGAAGGAAGAGGGTAGGGGAAAAGCAGAGGAGGAAGTTAAAGTAGGGAACTAGAATAGCAGTCTAAGGCGGGGCCAAAGGCGCTCAGGCTGCTCGCGAAGGGAAGGGATGGCCTTAGTGGGGGTTCGAGCCCTTCAGAGAGCTCTCTCTAGTGTGGGCGGAGTCTGGGTTCCGGGTGAAGTCGAGGGGAATGGGAACAGGGGAAAGGAAGGCCTCGGGGAAGGCCGCGAAAGTTGACGCGCATTGAAAATATATAAATTGTCATGAGGGTGAAGGAAGAAAGGGGAGCGACATGCGTTCCGGAAGTTGGGGTTCTTATTTTTATTTATTCATTCTGGCCAGAGACTATCCTTCTTTGAAGTACCAGAGGGAACTATGAGAATTTATCGGAGGGATGAAAAGACGCACTGCAAAGGAGAATGGTCTCTTAGCCAATATGTCCAGTTGTAAAGCAGAGGATGGCTGTCCTTAAGAAAAGATGTGAGACCCGCCGATAATTTATGCTTTCCGCTTATTTGGCTCAGAAGCAAGTATTTCTTGTGGGAAAATGGAATAGGAAAAACAGACATGTTTCGCGAATGAATAACTACAACTAAGGATAAAAGTAGAGGAAGATTTGCCTGCTTCTACAATATTAATGACGAAATTATTCTATGAAAAATTCTCTGAGAGTCATTGTAGGTATTAGCTTGATTTTTGATTTAAGCAGCATTTGTTGTATCAAGATTTACAGTTAGTTTTTTTTTTAAACATGTGCTGTATGAATATATAGAATTGTCACCTAAAGCCGTTAGAATACTTCAAGCATGTCTAAATAATCTCCATTTTACTGTATTCAAGGTTTGTTCTCAAAGTAGTATGACTTATTTTTTCCCGGATATACGGACGGACGGATGGAGGTTTCTCTCCCTTGGTCCGAGAAAGTGGAAATTCAGGAAAGGCTGGAGGCTCCCAGCTTTTGCGGAGTGCGGATTTTTCGTTTGAGAAACTTCTATAAAGTGACCTTGTTACGCTCCGTCATGGACCGGTTATTGAAACAGCACTATACCCTAAAAAGTTTTCCTAAGACTGAGCAAATCCGAGAAAGAGACTCATGACATTCTCAAGTAAGCTTATGGTGATAACGTTATGGGTAGATCGAGTGTTTTTTGAGTGGCATGAGTTGTTTCGGGAGTGTGGAGAAGACGTTGAAGACCCCGAACGTTTAGGATGACCTTCGATCTCAAAGAGTGACTAAAAACTTGCAAGAATGAAGGCTTTGTTGGACGGAGATCGCAGATTAAGTGTTAACTTGGTTTATGATGAAATTGACTTAAGAGCCTTAATAGCGATTGGCATGAGAAAGCTGTGTGAAAAGCCAGTGCCGCGAATGCTACTTCGCGTATCTACCAAGAGCTTCTCGACCATGTGAGTGAGGATCCAAATTTGTATACTCTTTTTCACCAGACTCCTTTCCCTTCCGCCGCCTCAAATCAGTGCTAAAATGACGTCACCACGGCTCGGTCGAAGCGTTGCAACAAACCGTGTCGTTGAGGTTAGGCAGCATGCCGGCCGCCGCCTTCCAGAAGGCGTATGAGGCGTGGGAAACCCGCTGGCAGCGGTGGGTAGACGCACAAGGGTGCTAATTCGAAGACTTTTGAGTAACTGTATCAATCCTGGAAAATATTTTTTTTTCATCGACTCAGTCCTACTACTTTTGAACAGACTTAGTATGAACCTGAGAAGTTTCTATATTGCCTATATTCTAAATTTGCCTAGTTTTACTATTTTTTGTGTGCAAATCGAGTATTATTTGCTACTAAGATTAATGAAAAAGAAAATAGAAGTAATTAGAGCTCAAAAAATCTCCGAACACGCAAATTATCTATCGAATAAATAATTCCTCATCTTTATAATAAATAAGTAGAGCATCTTTCACTAGCGGATGTTACGTTGGAAAATTATTTAAAATGTTCAAGAATGTGAATCAAACTTTGTGAAGGAATTACGTCTGAAGTTTAACTTGCTTATTTTCTCCAATTATTTTCGAAAGGTTTTCGTTTTAATCAAGGTATTAGTGGGAGAATACCATAAAAATAATATTCCAAAAAATGGTTTAAGAGAATTCCTAAGGGCCAATGTAAACTCAATTGCTCCAAAACGTTTTATAATGGGAATAAAATACCATTGGTAAATACTGATTTACCATTCGTCAAAAAAATAACAGCTTTTACCGGAAGGATGTCTTTGTTTGGAAGTTCTACGTTTTGCATCATACCCCTTTATGTACTCGGAGCAAACAGGATAACTGATATGATGCAGTTAAGGAAAGCTTACGGTTATGATGTGACGCTAAGTTTTGAGATAGATTTATATGCTTCAATTGGATCTAATTGCTTGATTTCCATTTTCACTGTCCGACAAAGAATTTTATTTCTGTTCGGACCAATAAATTGGGATAAATTGCACGGCATTTGTAAAATGCCGGCAAGACTTCAAAAGAGATTTGTTAAGGTTTTCCCTTTCCGATTGAAAAACATAATAAGACTCACCTTTGAAGATTTTTTTACATGAAAAGTGTTTTCATAAAACTACCAGATGGCCTGAAAATGTGAACTCTCGTATTTTTATTCTATTTATCTCTAAGAAGCTCCTTTGGGTAGATCAGCTTTACATTGGAATGGTGCTTCAATCTGAGTGAATTTTTACCCCTGCGGAAAATCTTACATCAAATCACGTGTTGAGTAACGTTGGACATTACGGCACTAAAGATTTGGAGGTCTCTAAATAATACGCAGATAGTCCTAATACAAAGAATATGTCATTCCTGCGATTTACACTTGAAAATTTCTCTTCAGGAAATTACTTTTGTCATTTTTAAAGAGTGATATCAGTTAAGTGGGATGTAGGATTGGTCGGAAAATCATGGCGTAACACAAGAGTGAATATAAAAATTGATGGACAATCAAACCTTCAAATATATGATTGGACGACTAAGCTAGAGAGAGAACTCAGATTCAGACCATACTGACCATGATATGCCTAATCCGAGTGCCCCATTGTTCGAGTTACTTGTTTTGTGGGTAACATAGATGTGTGAGCTAGACGTCCATAACTATGGCTCCAGAAAACTCCCGTGTCCCACTACCGCTCTCTCCATCTTAGAAATTAAATCTTATGAACCTTAAACTTTCCTCCTTTTCATTGAAAAACGCGAACAACCGTCCAACCTCTCTCTTTTGTCGATTGACTTTGTGAATTAATTTTTGCAAATCTAAAGTGGATAGATTTTATCTAATCTTGTCCCATTTTATGTCTTCGTCATTTGGTCATTCCATTTTGTTACTGTATGTTCAGAGGAAGATGATCTGCCAATGGCTTTATTTCAATACTTTCATTTATTCTCTTTTGGTCTGACTTTTGCCACAACGGAAAATAATGTCACAGGGGTTTACCATTTCCTGGAAATCACAAGCACTAAGCTCTGCCTCCCAATTTACACCTCTCACGCTCATCAAGGTTTATTATCCATTAATTAATTTAATTTTGTCATGTATTCCAACCTTTGATGTTATATTTTGGATTTTCATTATGAAAAGTGAAGAAATTCGTTTTAATTTAATTGAGGTTTTGATTAAAATCGTCATTCTCAAAAACATTAGAATCAATTTGAAAACGTATACATTACTTTAATCCGTGGCCAGGCAAGTCTTTTTCGGGAAGGTTTCTCAATTATTTATGCATTAAATTAAGAATATAATTACAGTTATATTATCATATTATTGCAGACCCAAACTTATTCACTTTCGATGCTGTTCAGTCATAATTCTGATTTCATATTAAATCGTTAGCATCTTTTTGTGGACCGTCGTAAGTGCTAGAGTTATCTAAAAATGACGAAAGCCGAATGATCCCATTACATTATAAATGCATTCAATTGACATTATGGGGGATAAAGTTTTTTTAAAGGCCAGCAGGTGGATTTTGGGCACATGATAAACCCTTTATTTTCAAATGTAGGTGGATAGAAATAAGCGAATTTGAATTTCCGCGAGCAAAAGTTTTGATTTACAAAAAGACGGGTTTCTGGAGTCTCAAAATGATGTTTTTCAGTCAAGGGAGATCCATTTGCTCGCCTTTTTTAAAATAAAAGGCTTTTAGTCTTAGATTTGCTTATAATACGAACTTTTATTGAAGGCTATTTTATTTTAACATATTTGATGCATACATAATGCATGTACATTGGTATTCAATGTTGATTACTTGAAACGTTTTATGAAAAGATAAAAAACGAAGCATAATATATTCTTGATAGAACCAAACACTTTCGATATGTGTGAACCTTGGATTTTTTTCCACATCACGAAGCATCAACATAATTTTAGATACCTGATTTCTTTTTCCATTCATTATTTTTTTAAAGATTAACCTGTAAATTTTAATAATCAAACCATGTTAATTTTCCACATAAACATTTTAATTTTTACAAGCCAGGTTTCGTTATAGCATAACATCACCTGATGATGCTATGCTATAACGAAACCTGGGTTCTAAAAATTAAAAAGTTTATGTGGAAAAGTAAAGTGGTTTGATTACACAGGCCTACAAAAAAATTTTTTTTTTGGTGCCGGGAATCTTTGTGATGATTTTAGCTATATTTGTAGAGCTGAATCCAAATATGAAATCCGTTTTTATTTAACAGCTCTACTTTTTTAGATATGGCACATCTTACGATTAGTTGTTTTAATATTTGATATATTCCGGAAAATAATTTTCAAAGTTAAATAAATCTATAAGTATACTAATTTATAACCACTCTGCGGTGTTCCTTTTATTTTCAATAAACTGTCAATAAGTTTTATGTATATTTCTATATTGTAGGCCAATGAGATAATTATTAATATAATATTCCCATATCATCATGTAGAAGATTTTTTTACGTAAGTAACAACATATCTATATCTTGAAAACTATAGCTGATAGGAAAAAACTAGTGTCATAATTGGATTCAGCACCCCAATTGTTCTTTAAATCAGCATTAAAAGCTCCGGCACCAAAACCACTGTTGGCCTGTGTTATTAATATAATATTCCCATATCATCATGTAGAAGATTTTTTTACGTAAGTAACAACATATCTATATCTTGAAAACTATAGCTGATAGGAAAAAACTAGTGCCATAATTGGATTCAGCACCCCAATTGTTCTTTAAATCAGCATTAAAAGCTCCAGCACCAAAAACACTGTTGGCCTGTGTAATGTCAACTATACTCGTAGTATCGTCTTGGTTTCTATGAGGTACGAAGTCACACATACCTCACCTATTTTTATAATTTTGCTGTTGTTTCTTTTAGAACATATTATTCAAGCCATTTGTTATTAGAATCTAAGAGGAATAGAACATTTTTGAGAATTTTGAACATTTCGATACATCTGCTGACATAATTTATGAGATTTGGAAAGTAATTTATGGGTACGATATTATTGCTTCCTTAAAACTGGTTCTTTTTCATGTGTCCTCACATTTTTTTACACATTGCTTGGTGTGCTAATTTATTTCTGGAAAAATATACTTTTTTCACTAATGCACCATTTTGTGCACCTTTTTGACATCCATGTATGAATTTCCACATTTCATTTCCTAATATATCTGGAAAAACGATACAATTGTTTGAACTTTTCTACATTTACAGCTAAATACTACTTACATGCTATAATTGATCACATGTCATACGTTATTTTTGCAAACTTCAAGGCACTTGTATATCATTTTTAGAGTAATCAGGAGAATAATATTTGTAATAATCATCATCACAATATCAATTGCAATGCAATCTGCAATTTATGACTTACACTGGTGGTAATGGCTGGAAACAAATGGGTACATTCTGCTACAAATGTAACATAAGTAGATTCTTAAGGATGATTGCTCGAAGGAGTGACCTCTACAAGCTCATCATTTATATTCATTAGTTTACCAAACTTATATGTAACTTGCAAAACATAATTAAACAACTTAAGACGAAGACTTTGCCAAACATTTATATCAAATTATGGACTTGATTACCCATTTTAGCGCACGCTAGTTAATAGTCTGTTTTTTATTTTCACTTTGCACCCTATTTCAGAGTTTTAGCCATATTTAGAGAAATATTTCGATAATTAGAAACATTTAGAACTATTTCAGAGAATATATCCAAAGAAAAATTTATCCTCAGGAATTATTTCAAATTTACCCTCTAATTATATTCACTATCTGTGGCGCTTCATGAAATGAACGTCACCGGTTGAATATCCTATCAAACAATATTTCAACCTTGATATTATATGGGTGATGAATAAATATTCTCTATCAAGTACCAACATTTGAAAATACAGAAGGTTTTACAAGTTATTGATTATGATTTTCAAATGATTCCATAACCGCAATTCAGAATTCTCTTTTTGACCTCCGTCAGGGAGTGATCAAACGTCTCCCTGTCATGTCATCGACATCTGTTGAATATAATGTGCTAAAAGGTACCTTTCTTCTTCGTCTCTGGTTATCCTTGAAGGTTAACGATATTTTCTTATAACCCTGAAACTCAGCATCACTCGCCCAAAGCGTTGTTCCTAAATGAGATTTCCTCTCTCGCTATTCAGAATAGTTAAACCCATAAATTACTTTTCATACTCACAGCGATCTTCATGCTTTTTCAGGGGTCATGTGGGGTTGACTCGGATCTTTTTCCTTTGCTCATACATAAACTAGGAGTTACCGCTAAAATCATAGAGTTTTCGTTCACCTATTCGTTTAAACTCAACTTCGGGAGAATAATGACTAGAAAATGCGCTTTATTTTACTAGTTGAACAATTTTTTTAAAAATAATATAGCGGTAACTTATGAAAACATCAATATAGTTTAATTTGACGAGTCTCAGTTATCTACCGCGTACAAGGCCAACTGCCTATTGCATGATCGTCCCACATTGACAATGAACGATCGTATTGCAGCTCCAGCAGTCTAGAAGTGTAAGATCACTTTGAAATTACTTTTCCAAAACCAAATTTTAAAAATTTCAATCCACTTAAGAAACTTATTTCTGATATGAGTTTATGCTTTTATAGGTTTCAAACACGCTGTGATAATTTTTATGACTTTTGCCCGTGTTGCAGATGTCTGGCTTTTGGTCTTAAAATAGTAGAGTATCTGCTTTTATCGGGCAATAATATGCCGCACACATTCTCGGTGCTTTTTGCTGATTGGTTGCTCCTTTGTTTTTATCACATTTTCTGCTCTTCCTTAAACAGAAAATAGGATTCCGTCACAACTTCTTATATTTTGGTATTCTTGGTTTTTTTAAATGGCCTCTTGATAAGACTGGGAAAGTAACTTCTTTTCCTTCCTAGAAGTGCATTTTTACTGTCTATGTCTATGGTAACAATTTGGTCAGACCAAGCGTGTTTGTAAAAATTTCTTGATTTGAGTTGATGCATGGTACTCCTAAACGTGGAATTCGAAGTGTCTTCTTTCTAGTTCTCCAGCATTAGAAAAGTGCCGCCGTTTCAAAAGTGGAGAAATGGCTATTTATTAATCAAATATTGATTTTTCTTGGTTAATCAATGAAATTGCTGTAATTTTTATTATTTTTCGTTTTCACGCCCATTTTTTATTTCTGTTTTAAGTTTTATTTTCAGTTGTACTTTCTTGAATTTCCTGAGGGCATTCTCCATGCTTTTTATAGCCTCAAGGTCCTTCCAAACATCATTTCTTAATGTAATCTACTCTTATAGATACTTAAAGAGGCCAAGTTTCTATTTATCTCCTGTTTTTGAAATAAATGTTCTTAATATGTCCCCTTTTTAACCAGCGTCTTACGTTCAGCCAGAGAAAAGATAAACTCTGAGGCTCATTGAAATACTTAATTATCTATATTGTGTAATTGATTTTTCTTAAAACTATTAGTATTTCCAATGTGCGTGTTTGATTCCCAAAGATTTTGACACTTTCAAGTCTTAATAAATGAAAAGGATACCAAAGCGTATTTTTTAAATTGTTACTTTTTAGATTGTTAACGATTGTCTGGAACGAAATGAGCATATAGTCAGATTAATGCAGGAGGGGCGGAGGAGTATGAGAGGGATTCCCTGTATCAATGTATTGAGAATATGGACCACGGATTCACCAAAGTGGTGGGGGGGACATAGTGGGCCTGAAGTGGATTAGAAAAGATAAAAGAAATGCCTGAAGAGATAGGAAAGGATCGGAGGAACTTGAAGGAAACGGATATCAGCGAGTCGTGGATAGGCTAGGCCAAGGTTAGGAAAAGGATGTTTCACCGACGGGGAATGAGGTAAATAGATGGGGAACGTTGAGACACACGACGAACTAGACGTGTACGGAGAAATAGAGAGAGAGAGGGCATCGCAGGGGGAAGTATGAGGGGGATATGTGGGAAGTTGGCAGGTGGAGAGAGTCGGTCTAAGGAGGAAAATGGATGTGGGCTCCACGTAGATGCGAACGTTTGATAAGAGCGGCACCGTTGAGGGATGAAAGAAAGGTAGGAAAAGTGGGATTTCGTAGTCGAAAAAAAGGATAGAAGGAATGAGGAGAGAAGAAGAAGGAAGGCAGAACTTATAGAAGAGGTTTGCGGAAGGCAGGGAGGAATGGGGCGAAGGAAGATGGGATTTATGGTTTACAAAAAAGAAGAGGATTTTGAGGATAAGGTGGGAGTGAGCGGATGGGGTGTTTCTACACACGCCTGTGTATGGGTGGACTCGTGTGAATGGGTGGCATGGAATACCTTTTTATTCTTTATTTCCAATGAAAGCGAAGGCTTACTGCAAGGCGTTAGAAAGGGTTAAAGAGATTTCTCGTCGGACCGAGGGCAAAATGGGTGAAAAGGGAGAGAAATGGGAAAAGAGAGAGAGAGTTGAGAAGTGGAATGGAAGGCAGGGTGTGAGGGTCAGTTGGGAAATTTTAGCGTCCAGGAAGGGAGCTGAGTGGAGGGAGAGGAGAGTAAAGGGAGACTGGAGCCGAAGGGGAAACTTAAACACCGTCGAGGTTGTGGAGGCAGACTGAAGTAAAAGGATTGGGAAATGTAAAACTGGAGTTGAATTTGGACTTAAGAATTTACTACGCCTCATTGAAGTGGGCTTGACGGTGATCAAATAATTAAATGTAGTTATTCAAGTTTTTTATCTCATTTTCAATTTTTAGTTCTATCATGGTAAGATTGTCGTGCGGTTTAGCTTAGCGGGTTATAATACTGGCAACGACTGAAATCAACGCCCTGAGTATGACGGGGTTAATAGTCGAGACGTTGGCAGTGGACACCCTGTCCCGGTGGAAAACTCATGAAGATTCACCGGAGTTGTTTGCCGGAAAACATCAAATCTAATTGATGACTGAAAAATATCCCCACAGATATCATCCGTCACAGATATAGGTTAGAAGGATATGAGTGCGACCTTTTTACTGAATGTTGATGAATAAATAAAGAAATAGGTGAAATTCAAAGATATCCAGGCGATTTGTTAATATAGTAACAGGAAATAGAAATGGCTATTTGTATCTGGAACAGGTTTGAGCCATAACGGAACACTAAAATATTCTTGTGTATTGAAAGAAAGTTTGAGGGAAAAAAGTAAGTATTGTCATACCATAAAAATGCTTTGCATGGCAACATTCAAATCTACATTATATCCTATTAGCTTTCCATGGAATTTTACGCACCAAGGAAGTCCAAAATATGTTTATTCGATAGTGGGAAATTATTTATTTTATATTATTTTATTTTATGAAGAATTCGTTGAAGGAACCAGATTAATCAATTTCATTTTGCAAGACTATTTTACAGCTAACAAATTGCGAAAAGATGAAAAATTTTCTCTAGTTTAAAGATATTTTCTATACATGTGTAAGTAAATAATATTAATAAATACCTCCGAATAAAAAAATCTCATAAAGAATTCTAAATTTCAACAAAATCGTACAGAAATCCACTTTTTCCTTTGTTCTACATTACTTTAACAGGTTAGTATGTAACAAAGCCGTTTCTTTAACATTTCCACATATGCGCTTCTGCTGAATGATCCCCATGAAAGAAATGCAGCAAGATTCATCCATTTTCTTATTTTAATATAACCTTTTCAATGTAGCTTTTGTCTTTTCCTTTATCCATCACGTTAATGGTGTGGCAAGACGGAACAAGGATTATGGTAACAGAACTGTAGAGCACAATGAAATTATATATTAGTTTAAGGGAAATAGTAAATAATTTGTAATTTGTAATTTATTCATTCACCATAAGCATAGAATTATGCATGGCTTTGTCAATACATGTTTTACACTTCATATCAATAAAAAAACATTATGCAAAATCAAAACAATATGAAAAGTACAAATACATACAATTTTTTGGGATTAACACATTTCAATTATACATTTAAAATGGTATGCATTAGAAAATCATATACTCTATGGAATAATTTACATGAAAGTAGTTTTTTCACGGCACACTTGAATTTAAAGGAACCTTTGATATTTTTAATATAAGCAGGCAATTTATTGTACATAAGTATTCCCTGAGGATCTATCCCTTTAATCCCTTTAATTTAATGAGTTGTGTAGGCAAATAGATTGTTTTGAAAACCTACATGTACCTTCAGATATATGTTAGGAAAAATTGGTGATTATGGGCAAACTTTTACTAACCTTCTTCCATTGACTGCCGCTCCCGACTAAGTCGTCTCCTTTCCTCCATTCTATTCCTAATTTTAGTAATGCAATCATGAATTATACTCAATTTACTCTATGAAATGCCTTCTCAAAATTGACGAAAAAAAGGAAATATATCTTGATTGTATTCTACACTCTCCTCTATGAGTTATCTAGTAGCTGCTAAGACATCGGGCGTTTCCCTCCACTTCCTGAGCTTAAACTACCCTAAAGACTAAGCTGTAGAGGTCGTGTCCCACAAGCAAAATAAATTGTAAACTTTCTGTATTCAGGCTCTTTCTCTCTATAGTCTGCTTGTATTCTTTCCTTATCCACCCGATTGATATTTTCTGCACGCCATTTTCTCATCAGTATTTCTTCTTTTGTACCCTTAAATCCGACGTTACTCTTCATTGGTACCAAATTATTAGCTGAATCCGCATTCGCTCTCGCCAAAACTGTGCAAATGGATCACCCTCTTTTTAAAGCATTGCCTTACCGTATGGTCTAAACTGATATTTTTCGGCCGAAGAAAGGACGAATGTCTGTCTTTACTGGAATCTTAACTACCTTATATTATCTTTGTGGTCCAATATACCCAAATAATGTGAGGCTTTAATAACTTCCTTTGTGTCATAAATAAATTCATGTGTTCTAAACCTTGCTAAAAGTCTCGTTTGTTCTCTTCTCGAGTAAAGCGGCACCCAACCTAATTCCTATAAAAGACTCGTCACCGCTCGTATTCTTATCATAAAAAATTTGGTGGTATTAGATAGAGCTGATCAATTAGCAAGTTCGTTAGTTCAGCTTTTATTTCTACTAATAATATTCAACCACTCCTTTGCTCTATATATACTACGCTTTCTCCTACCATTTTATCAAACATTAATTCCACTCCTCCGGCTTTCGTTACCCTCTACCACATGTTATTCTATAACTATCGCTCCAATAAATCCCGTATTCTTTCAATCTGTCTTCGCAGCGCTCTTAAATATTTCTCACCTTATATATTTTTCTTTCCCTATTTCCAACATCGTTTTACATTTAAAATCCTTATAACAACTATTGGGTTTTCCTCTGTGTCTTCTAATCTGCTGCTTTGATTTTACTTTATGCGGAGTCTGTGAGATGACTTGGTTTTCACATTGCCGGGAATTATGTTCAAAACTCTATCCATCGTGGTTTTTTTGGGATGATCAATGGAGGTAGTTCCTTGTCTTTTTCTCAATAGTATAGTTTTAACATAATTCCATCACTCAAATTGTCGCCCCAATGGGGGTTTCAGCCTTTCCAGCCTCTTCATCGAGGGACAGACGCTCAATTGGCTACGTTTCATGGAAGTACCCTTTGACCTATAGGTGACTCTACCGGGAATCATTACTTCCCCCGCCAAGGGATCCCTAAGCATCATCAGAACGTACAAGCCCTTCCAACACGTCATGGTTGTAGTCCATGGAGAAGGTTAGGATGCATTCGTTAATAAAATATTGCTGTCTTGACATAAAATAATTTAAACGTGCCTCTATATACCTCTTCTAAAGTGAGTGGTTTCTGAAAGTTTACTATTTGTGGGGAAATACAAATATAATTCTCGAGATTGTATCTAAAATTAAGTTAGAAATGGCTGTCAGAGCTCATCAATGGTGACTTTCGGGTAGAAGGATATGAAAAGGAAGTGATTGGTGCGGTGGAGGAAGTCAATTTGTCGGTCAGTGGCGGAGGACTTGTTTGAGGTGTCGGGAAAGACGTCTCTGTGTCGAATTTTGTGGCGCAAAGTGATGGAATGAGTGAATCAGATGGATTCTTTGGAAAAACGAGTTACGCGGGAGGAGTGAGGAGGCGGAGGGAACGTGTGTGGATGCTTTAGATGAAGACGACCGCAAGGGTTCAGGCGTGGTTGAGGAAGGGGGTGATATAGAATATGGGACGGAACGAGATGGGACAACGAAATCCTAAGAAAGGGAGAAAGGAGGATATTTCACGGGATCTTTTGGAAGAGGGATTTGGTATGGGAAGGGATAGGAAGGGAAATAAAAACATAAGGAGGAATTTGAGCGGATAAAGAATTGGCATTAGGGTCGGATGCTCTTTTATACGGTTGGAGAAACGAATTTCAAGACGTAAACCTTTTTCGGTCGCTCGAAATTCAGAGCATGTTCCCCTCCTCGAGGCTCGCCGCTGGGAGGGTCTTCTGCCGCTTCACAGGAAAGAGTACTCCATCCTCTGTCCCGATTCCCTTATCTCTTCATTTCCCATACGTATATCTTACTTTCCTTATCTTGCTTCTCAAAAACCAGTCATTCACCAATCAAGGCTCGATGTTCCACTTAATGGGGCGTACGGCAAAGCATTCGGAAGAGCTTGAGAAGAGCCTCTTGCTCAGAAGATATCTCATTCAGTTTGAGGCGGGACTCGAATAAACCGTAAGTGCTCTCGTTTCATTGCTTGACAGACGAAAAGAAAATTACACGGGAGAGAATTTCATGTCTGTGTAGGACTTCGCTTCCGAATCGGTTAAGGTAAATTTTTTTGCCACTTTACTTCATTAAGATGTCGGAATTTTATTTTATTGGGTGAGGACTGGAAAAAAGAACAGTATCCTTCGCATGGATGATAGTATTATTTCTACGAGGGCGATTGTGCATTCTAAAGGTGAAGCTCGACGGCAAATAAACTGTTTTTTTTTAATGAAAATAAATGATGTACAAAATTGGCCCAGAGAGAGTTATAAATAAAGCATTAAGGGTTGAATGTAGTGGAAACAAACGAGAAATATTATTTGCGCCGACTCTGCCAGAGTAATTCCAGTAGAGCTGTCAGATACTTATACTCCACTTAAAAAATCATACCTTTGGAAATGTGTCTATCAATACTGAGAATTTAATGGAATCAATTCAAAATATCGAAGTGATACAAGATGATTGGTGGAGTTAAAATCATTAATTTAACATCAAGCCTTAATCAACTTAGATATAGAGGTTTCGATTTCGAAAATTCATCGTAAACACTAGTATGTCATATTTAGAATGAAAGTGTTATTCAGGCGGAAAGTGAAACATGTGTAATAATAAAAACGTGGTAGTAGAATTTAAAAGTGTATACTCGAGCATGATGAATGGTTTTTTTTATTCGTGTAAGGCTAATTAAAAATTTGAAGGTATTCATAGAACTCTGGGATAGAAGTTTTGATGGAATCATCGGCTAACACGCAATAAAATGTATTCATTTCAAAGTGTGCAAATGATTCACCAAGCTCTGGAGTCGAACCTGGATCGCTCGATCTCCGGTCGAGTTTTTTATCCAGTTAAGCTTCCCAGGCACCCTCTAACACAGAAATTTTGGAGACTTGAAGTCCCCAAAATTTCTGAGGAGCAAGATGTTGTGACGAAATATCGTGCATTTAATGTCACAGGTATTCGCAGTTGTGTGCACAGCGTCACAATATATTGAAGGTGTTGATTTTGAGACATGTGTATCACAGTTATTCAACAGTGCTAGAGCATAGGAGCGCCTTGACTAGAAGACTCCAGTTCTTCCACGTCATACGTTTCACTAGAGCTAATTTACCAGCTTAAGGATTTACTACGGTATTTTATTCAATGCTCAATTCGCTAGTTTGCTTGTGGTACGGTATATCGTGCTAATTCGCATGAAAATTTGCGGAAATAATAATTGCCACAGTGTTATACTAGTAATTTGAGGTACAGTGTTATACCTTTACTTTTAGGTAGTGTTAGATATTTCCACTCAAGGGAAATTATTATATTTTAAGCTAGGCAAGGATGCTGGGATCCTCATCTTTAATCCCTAATTACTGGTGCAGTATGAGATATGGTGAACGTGAGATAACATTGTTTTGAGTTGAAGTAACAAGATGATAATTTGGGTGATAGCTTCATTTGGATGTTAACCATCCGTTTAGGATTCATTTAAAGGGACGGTGGAAATTTAAACAGATATACCTTTGCCTACCTATTACAATATGTTAGGGAAAGTTATAGATTTTCTATCGGCGATAGATGATGATAATGAGATTGTGAAGAGTTCTGAAGTAACTCACTAATATTTTTGTAATTTTAGTACAATGGGCAGTTTCGAGAAAGACGGGTATCGGATGCAACGGGTATCCTGATAGGAAAAATTCCACCAAATAATGTTAGTAACACTACTAATATGAATATTATTCCCTACTCCCTTTCATTAATCATTTGTCACTCTAACTTTTGGAGTGTCTGTTTTTATCTCCATGTCTAATTTTGTTTGTTCCAAAATTTCTCTCGCTTCGCCATTTTTATCTACTTGATTGCTCTTGCTTCGTCCTATTCACCCTCGTACTTCCTCCTTTTATTCGTACCTCTCGTTTTCATTCCCAAATTCTTCCTTTTTTGTGAGCCTTCTTCGTTTTCTTCTCTCCTTGCACTCGCCCTCGACCAACCCTGCTCCTTTCCCCCCTATATTTTCCTCCCCCTCCAGGATGATTGCCCCCTCTTCTCTCCTTCCAACCGCGTGATGTGTGTGTGTATGTGTCCGGTCCTGCAACATTCTTAGAATTCCAAGCGCCACCCAGTCCCTCTGTCTCTCTCTTTCTTTCTTCTCCTCTCTTTTTTCCGCCTTTTTGACCCCACTCCCTACGCTTTTCTTCATCCTATTGCAACTTTTTGCTTTGCCTCCGACTTCAGCTTCTCTTTCATCTCCAGCATCACCCACTTGTCCATTTTTTCCTTTCTCCATCATTTTACCTTAGGCAGTCTGCGTTTAATTCCGGGTGTTTTGTACTCTACTCAGCTGGACGACGGTTCCAACAGTCTCTCCACTGAAAAATTTATCAATGAGTTCAGCTTTGAGGAGGCTCTTTTTCCTTAGGATTGGTTTTGTCGAGGGAAAAACGTTCATTTTGGAAGGGGAAATATAAAAATAAATCCAGAAAAAAATCGTTTAGTAATGGATATCGTTAAGGCTTGCCTTTCATCAACTCTTTTAGTCGAATGCGAAGTCGTGAGAACTATGAAATAGCCAAACCCCTGACTTATGATTGATACGCTATTAAAATTGTTTCTTGTACAAATGACGAATTATTTACTAATTTTCCGCAGAATATTTCAGAGTTAATGGTTAAACGATGATCATTTATTATAAACGTGGGTGGTCTGAATAGTTTCCAACCTCAGAAAATTTCAGAAAAAATGTCTTCTATCTTTGTTAGGTCGGAAACTTTTCAGACCACCCTAGTAATTATTATTATTAGGTAATCTACCGGCTAAGGTAGGTTTTTGGATGCACATAACTATCAAATAAACATTTTGCAACTCCAAACAAATCCAATCCAGCAACCTAATCTACGTCAGGTCCCTCTTCATCTCTGTACCCTAGTAAAAAGGGGAAAATATTTTGTAATGTTATTAGTAATTCATAATAGGGGGTTAAATAATGATGAATCTTTCTTTCTTATTCTTTGCTAATTCATTGACACTCTTGAAGATTAAAAATCTAACAGACTTTTCTCTCGTGCGTTTCTTCCTGCTTTCTCTAGTTGGTCATCTTTTTTCCTTTTCCGTGGTCGGATACGAATTCATTGGTTATCCAATTAACCTTGCCTTTCTCTTCGGTTTTACGTGCAATTCATTGCTCATTTATTCTATTCCATTTTATGAATGACTCCTAATATTTCATTTCGTTGGAAAGTTGTCTTTCATTGATCAGTATTTTTTAAATTCTCAACATATTTTCTGTGCTAAAGGAACACCAAAATTCGCATGCGCGTGGTGTTTGAGGTACACATTTTAGCCTGGTATTTTTGGTTGGCCATTCTTTTCATTAGAAAAAGTTGTTATATTTTCGTCATTAGCTCCACTCATGACATCCTTAAGATAATATATATTTCACTGATTTCAAATCATATATTACTTTCAAGTTCTCCTGGCTAATAATTTCTATTCCAAGGGTGCAACGGAGTATTTTCACTTGTTCTCTCTCTGTCTCTCACGCGCTCATTCACATCAGTTTTGTTTATTATTTTTATTCAAAAATACTTAATTTAGTCATTTCTATCGTATCTCAAAAATGAAGTAACTGCAGGTGTCTCTTCAGTTTACCCTTTTATTGATTTTTTTCCGCCATCTTTCACCTTAAGTAACCATTTCATTTTTTAATGTACTGTTTTGAATTTTGAAAGTATTTCATTAACTGCTGCCATAAGGATTAACTATGAATGTAACATTTTTGAATGAGCATGTACGCACAAGGTGAATTTAAATGAACATTTTTAATCTTAATAGTTGAATCCTAATTCGCACATTCTGGCATAATTAAATGTTTCTTTTGACCATCGCTTGAAATTAAGTACGGACTGATACACCATCAAACATATCTTTTGCAGAAAAACTACATCAAAGAGTAATGGTCAATTTTTCGAGAAACCGGTGTTAAACAAATTCATTGAAAAATATGGTGATTCAGGTAGTAGCCTCTACCTTGTGGCCTAATCTACAAGAGATAAGAAAATTTCCTATAATATTATTGAAATAAGTAGTTGAAATAATAAAAAAAGTTTTAATTTAAGTGGATCAAATACAAGTGATAATCAATAGTATGTAAAATCAAGTAGCCGACGGTGAAGGATACAGAAATTAAAAAGTCTGCCTATGGGGTAACATAAGTCCTTAAAAGTTATTTTAATGCTGACCTGTGCTTGCATTCATACTGATAGACAAGGGCAAGTGGCTCTAATGATCACGTAAATTTATTCATAGTGATCATTATTTGTATGGAAATAGTAAAGAATCATGTTTTATTAGTCGTGATAATATCGTACTGGATATTTTCAGGGTTTTATGACGATCTGATTTTATTTTACACTTGAACTGATTTTGAGCAATCCTATGGATGGCGATGGTGCTAATTGTTGCTAGTATTGATACACATCTTTAAAAACAGTATAAAATTGTCCATATTTATTAGGACATAAAATAGCTATTTAATTCCTCTTTTTATCAATTATTTATTATTAACATTAATACCATGATATTTTAAATCTCATTGAACATGACTTATGGTAATAATTTCCTCTTTCATAGTATTATAATTTCAGTAGTATTCTTTTCCGCTTACGCAGAATATCCCTAAATTAAACTTAGTAATCCCTGATACCCCAATTATATTCTTAAATGCGCCGTAATATCATCTTATTTAGTATATGTTTTCGTTCTAATAAAGTATTATAGTATATTCTCCTTTTGAACCCCAAGAAAATAAGTGTAATCAAATCCCTCGTCTTCATCCTCCCCCCCTCCATTGACTCTCCACCGACTCAGGTCTTTACCTCACCCCAGCGGTACCCCTTACCCCCAGACAACTCCCACTTAGGCCCTGGAAACACCGCCCATTTTCCTACCAACCGAGTAGTGCTGTCGCATTGGATTCCTCGTATAGTTTCCGTCTGGAAATAAGCCAATTAGAGGAAAAGGTTTTTTGTCATGGCCATCTTCTTCCCCCACTCCCATACTTCTTCTGCCTCCTTTTCTTTATTTAACCCCACACCCACCCTCCCATTTCCCTCCATATCTATCTTCTCTGCGGGGTAATTTTTTTCCACCGCGATAGTCATCTTTGTACACCTCCGCCTCTCGCTCTCTATCCATGAAAGAGCTTCCCTTTTCACCTTAAGACCACCCCTCCATCGTCCATCGCGTCATATTTTCCCATGCCTTTCAGCGAACACAATGAATTCACTTCTTCACCCTTTTCCTTTCACAAAACAGCTTCACCTCTCCATCCCCTTTCTGCCATTTCCGAAAGTCACCTTGCTCACCTCAATCTCACGCACTCTGGACCCCTCGCCCTTAACACCTTCACCTCTAGCCTAGTTCATTTCAGCTGCTCCATCTTCTCCGCTCTACCCACTCACCGCCTTCCTCTAATGCTTTGTCTCATAGATGTGAAAACCTTTCTTTCCATAAGTACCCTTTTCTTCTTGAGTGATCTTCGGCAATCCCAATTTTAGTCAGACACCCGGTTATTAATATAAGTAAATGAAATCCTTCCCGCTATTCTGATGAATCGTATGGTATAACCAATTTATTTAGTCGATTACGCTGGTTTAAACAAAATCTATCGTTTCAGGTTCAATATGTTTTATTTTCTCAGATTGAACAACTCTGACTTCATAAACGATTAACAACTTTAGAAAACTAAATTCGAGTATTTGCTACCTTTATATGAAGATTCTTTTGATTATATTGGCTATCTTTCCAATTTATATAATAATCCTGAGAAAATTCATTTCTCATGATAAATTTATTTTAGAAATTGGTTTAATATTTGTAATTTTGTGTTGCTATTTTATTACTACCCGCTACAACCGGACATTAATATCTCGATGTTGTAACAATCATCTCTTGACGATTTCCGAGAGCTCGACATAATTCATCGCCTATTTGTACTGTGTTATTTTTTATGTGATTTCTACGCCATGTTCTCTCAAAAACCTCCACGAGGGCGTGTGTCAGATAACTTTAATGCATAGACTGCAATACTTTCTTGAAATGTCGCGGATAAAATAATGTGTTTAATTTAATAGCTTCTTGAGGGCGATCAAAAGATCCTAAAAGATGAATAGTTAGTCAAAATCTAACAAAGAGCCCATTATCACTATTTCCACTTTGATAAAGTCACTCCCTTGGTTATTTATTCTTAGAATTTTCTCATTTATCCACTGCCTCCTATTTCTTTTCGCTGCGTCTTCCTCCTCCATCCCTCGACCGCGTCTTTCCATTCAACCGTACTTCCTCCTTCCCCTCTCTTGTTCTCTCCCTTCCCAAAAACTCGTGGTATACTACCGCTCCCGACGAAAGCTGACTTTTCCCTTCCGCTCTATAACTTATAGATGTTTTTCTCCTCTCCTTCCTTCTCATTTTCCTTCTTCCACTTTTTCTCCGGGCGCCCTTTCTCTCTTTTCCTTATCCCCTTCCCTCGTTCAGCCTGAACCCCAGTTCCTCTCCGCTCCCTCGACACCCGAACCCTAGCAACACACTACTACATCCCTTGATGCTCTGAAACAGGCACGCACAGACTTCGTCCAGTGCTCCTTCTTCCCTCGGAACCTATCGGATCCATCGGAGGGAAAGAGAAGAGACGGAGTGGGGGTGAAAAGGAAAGGACCCTCAACTTTTCGACCGTTTCCGCGGAAAAAGACGCTCAAAACATTGACCTGATCTCTCTCCCTCTCTCTTCGGTCAAGGATGAACCAAAACTTCAGGGTTGACCCCTTCTCTACTGTCCCCTTCTATTTCCCTTTCCTAAACTCCGTCTCACGCCCACGAGCGGAAAAAACGCCATCTTCTCTTTCTCATATCAGTTTCATACTCCCTAGATCCACCATCTCCATGGGGACAGACTTCTTCTGCATTTTACGAATTCTTACCACGCGGCTTCCCTTACTAAGCGCTTCCAGCTGTTGAGCATGTGGGCTTACGGATAGTCGCTTTGCTTAATGAAAGGAAGATATTTGCCTCCGCGTATCTCCTGGCAATACAAAGTTTCATGTAAAAGTTTAACATCTACTTATTGAAGCGGTGATCGTTTTGGCAAGGATTTCGCTCCGTACATTTAAGCTAACGTTTTCCCATCGCTCATTTGATTGACTCATCGCTCACTTGATTGAAGAGTGGCAGATTCTTCTGGTGTTGCTTTGGAGGCAAAACAATTGTAATTTCTGGGGAAATTGTAAAAAAATTGCTTACAATACAAATACAAATGGCTTGCTCCCATTGTTCCTAGTTGACTCTCCTAACCTGTTGTGTCCAATGTCCGAGTAATTTTGGGCATATTAGCTTGCTTATTGAGTAGGGCCCTTAACAGGCCATCATACTATGAATGTAACATTATCGTTTGTATGGATAGCTCCGGCGAGGTTTTAACAATACATTCAACGTTTGCATATAAAGTGGACCCTTTGAGATTCAATTAAGGGAATTTAGATACATGATACCTGTAAATACTTTTACATACTATATATGTTAAATTATTCGATATTAAAAAATTCAAAGAATATTGGTGAATATTTTTCTAATGTTATTAGTAGAAAGGATCAAATAATATTCATTGATGAACTTAATTGGAGACTTTCAGCATTCGCACAAACTAATGGTAGAATTTTGGTAGACAAGGTGTCCTTTCTATTAACATGCATGATAGAACTTGTTTAGGACCTTTAACAGCCAGTTATCTCCTCTTTTGGTGTCAAGAACTCTTTAAAAACTCATCCTCTTAATCGGCTCCCAACATCCCTGGTCACCCACTTTGTCTTTACGCAGATCTCGATTCATGTCATTTATAGGCTTTATATGGATTCCATTTGATCTTTATCATTCATTTTTGGGCAAACTTTCTCCAGCTACAAATAGTTCATTCACTTATGAGACAAGATTTTGGTACGAGATTGATATTGATATGAATAATATTTCATCCATCCTAATATATCTTTTGATGGAAATTATATCGATGGATAATTTGTTATGAATACCTCCCCTTTGAGTTCTGTTTGAGTAAATTAAAACAAAACTCTTCGGGGGCATAAAAAAGAAAATGGAAACAAGAGCATTCATTCTAAGAGATCAATCGAAAGCACTGATTAGATTAAATAATGGGTCCTAAAATTCAGGAAACTCGTGCCTTCTCCTTAAAAACTATCTAAAGAGTCGAATCATGCCTTTAGACAAGTTCCTCGAAAAACTAATAACTCTCCCTCCCACATCTAATTAATTAATCCTTCTTGGATCTCCAAACAAATAGAAAATTTTAGATAATTTAAAAGTCTGGTTAGGACTGATTAAAATATTTGCACAATCAAGGACTTGGTGTAAATTTTTCCGCGCTAAAAATTTGAGTTTCTATCTTTGTCTAAAGAATTGATAGTTACATACCTCATACGAGGTCTGTTAAAAAAGAATCGCAAATTTTGAACATCCGCGGGTTAGGTATATATGATTTTCCATTTTTTTGTGGCGTTATGTTGGTGCTTTTGTCTCTCACTTTAGCCGATATGATCCTCCAATTTGAATGTTCAGTTAATTGTTGACAGCTGTTTTGCTTGGACCTTCTCTGGCTTGTCTTCTGTTTTTGCCTGTTCCAAAAAATGGATCAAAGGATCTGTATGAAATTTGCTGTGAAAGACGAAATTAAGTGCGCGGACGCATTCCGAACACTTACGTTCATTCATAAATAAACATTTATGAATGAATAAATAATTTTCGAGAAAATACAAAAATTGCGATACTTTTTGAACAGATTTCGCACAATGCATGCCGCATGCAGCGATAGTATCTTTTTGTCGGAGTCATCCGCTAATATGCATAAAATAAAAAAGTTCCTCTCGCGGCGTTTTCTGCAGTTTTTTTTGTAATTTACCACATGATTCATTTTGAATAAAATAAATATTTCATGAAAAAAACTGAATTATTAAAATATATTCTTATGAATATTAGAAAATTTTTTGTAATATAAAATTTTTCCAAATATTATTATTTCTGTAGTTTCTAACAGTTTAGAGCTTTTAAAGACGAATTGAAATAGTGAATGAATGTCAATAAAATACGCATTAGTTAGGATTTATTTCCAATTCGTCGTTAATGGAAAAGTTGAAAAATTTCTCCAACTTTAAATATTACATGAAATATCTAATTTCGAGTTGCTCAGGATTATTGCTTTGCAGAGTTACTTTTGGAGTCGCAAGGTTTATCGAACACACGAAATATGAATTACAGAATATGCGTATGAACACATGTTGACAGAAATGTGATTACAACCTCTTCAGGGGATGTAAAAGATAATGAATTACTTTATTCTATAATTATTTATATATTTTCCAAAATCTGTGTCTAATATTGGAAATATATTTATGACGAAATAGGCTTGCATTTAAGTACACCTTCCTACCGTCATCAATCAATTATAGGGTATTTTGAGAAAAATGTTGAAATTGCAATTAAATTTCAAAAGCATAAATGTATGAGAGACAACAGTGATCGGTTCTTTAAGTACCTCATTTGGGGTTGTAATTTTTGCTTTTCTTTCTTGACAAATTTTAGGTACTTCTTCAAACTTTCTTACCGTTTTACTTTCTGCCCCATATGGCAACATCTTCCGCTGTTTCTTGGAATTTCCTAAATTTAGTTTCAATGCCAGAGTGAGAAGAGAATAATAGTGAACCTGCAATTAAATTTTGCTTTATTTCATTTTCCAAAATTTCATTTTATGACATGAATACAATGCCATGTATTACGATAGTATTATTTTAAATCTAAAATGACTGTCACAATATATAATGGATGAAAAACATTCGTTTGGGTAGAATATTTTGTAGTTTACAGTTTTCGAGTTTTACGAACTAATGAGCAGGCATTATTTTTTTCATATTTTTTTAAAGCTTTCCTTTATAGATCTCTGCCTTTTTAAAAAATATATTATAACTTGCACGGACACTGCCGGATCGCAATCGTGATGTCATCCGACTGAAACACATCAAAGGAGCTATGCAATTGGTTGGCTCTTGCACGTAAATTTTATTTAGCATATTTCCGTTTCTTCTAGTCCTTATCTTAAAGAAAATGTAAATACATACGCCTGAATGAAGTCACTTTTCCGTTTCTTCCTCTCAAATTCTCATTATCCTAACTCCCTTCAGTCATCTATTCCATATAACTTACATGCCTCGTTCCTAAGACATTTTTTTCGTTATTATCTGTCTTGAACACATTCGTACCTTCCCCCTCATTCATTAGCCCCTCAGGCTACTTATTCCTGTTTTCTCTACCGACAACTTATCTTTGCCCTTAGGAATTTATTTTTTCTCAGACTCATTACTCTCACTTGTTTTTCCGCTCATCTTCCTCTTCCTTCGATCTTTTCATCCGGTTTTCCTCTTTTGACCCACGAGGGTCCTGTTTTTGTCTCTTTTTTCCGAGGAGATTTATCTTTCTTTTCGGGCTATTTTTACTTTATCTCTCTTACCTTGCTCATATTTTCTAATTTTCTGCCAATACTCCGATATTTTTCCAATTTTTTTATTTCTTCCTCAGTCCCCTCTCCTCTTTTATACTTACTTTTGTTACCAAAAGGTCTTGCCATTTCCATTGGGGCGACGGTGTTATTGCAAAACTTATGAGGGAAAACCGTAGGCAATATGAAAAAGAAGGGAAATAAAATAAAAAATATCTTATTTTTTGTTTTTTTTTAGCAGGTAGGCGAAAAAATATTTGCGTGTTGCTTGCTCACAACATCACAACATTTTTGACTTCAGATTAACCAATGGAGTATCAAGAAATCTGGTTAAAAATAATGAAACCTTAAGGTCATTATTTAAAAATTTTGTGTAACCACACTTTTAGTTTAACAAATTTTTGAACATTCTCCATGTTAATCCTGGGAGAAGAATAGTGAATTTGAATTTATCAACTCTTTTCACTCTATTGCGGTTTACCGAAAAGTTAGCCGAAAAAGCCCGTTATCAGCCACTGTCTATGGCCTGCGTATTACAAAATTTGCGAACCTCACAGCATATAAAATATGGATGCATTTTTTTTGGAAAGATAACATTGACAATTTAAACAATTTTTATTCAATGAAGGTGTTTTAAAAGATTTGGAGTTAAATTTTGGCAACAGTACGCTTTCAAAACTACGGAAAACCTTTATCCATGTTTAGAAATGTTGAATTATCGTAATTCAAAAGCGTAGGAAAAGAAACTCTATTATTCCACACAATCGGGTGTGTCTAATAATTGCTCTTTTTATATTTAATTTCAATTTTGCCATTTGGCAGAGTACTTAATTAAACGATGTGACTCTTATTTACTGTTATTTTTTGCCATTCCTCGATTATTTGTATTGTAAACTTCTTTTGTAACGAATAACGTTTTATAATAATGACATCCATCTCTGGGTACATTTTTCTGACCTCCCATTCTCGAGTAAAAGTTGTCAGTAATCTTTTTCTTAAAAAAATGTCATTTACGAAATTAGGACTTGCTGCTAGGAATGATAAATTTCCAAATACATTTCTTTTTGTGCTCCCTGTTTGGGTGTCTCTTAATTTCTTTATGTCCTCTTTATATAACTTCGCATGTATTTACCTGCCATCACAGGGCACTCACCTTTTACTGCCGGTAACTGAGTCTACGTATTATATGTTAGAAATTATTCAGTTATATTTACAATCGTATATTTTTATTCTCAATATATTCCCCGCTGCCTTTTGTCAATCTGTATTACTGATTTAAGGGGTTTCTAAAATTTAAACAATAAAGACAATATAATTTAAAAAAAATAATGTAATTCAACACCATCGAAATGAATAAAGGTCAATGCTATATGGAGCTTTGAGCAACAGGAATAACGAACCTGACGAAATTTTTGGTTAGGTTTTTTTTATGATTTTTCTGTTTGAAATGGGGTGTATCAACACTTCAACCCCATTAACTCATATGCTATTTGTGTGAAACTAATGACTGATGATATATTTGGTAGAACGTTAGGTAGAATTTAATATGTTGGAGAAAAATGTGTAGATTAAGTAATAATACAAAATTAAACGGCGTATTTTATACATTTGCAGAATCTTGGCTTTACTTACGGATACTTAAAATGGAGGAATGTAGAGTGTAATGACCATTATTGCTGTCCAATGTTTGCAAACTAATGATTTACTTCTCTAGCATAAGGTGCGAAATTTTATTTTATGCCTCATTATATGAAATGTCCAGATTGAATGGGAAAGAAGGTTGAATGGATGGACACTGTCCGGAAATGGCTATCGACGTATGGGGTCCGTGGTGTACATTTAGAATAACCGTGTCAACTACCATGACACAAAGAAATATTTAAACTTCGGTTTGGAATAGAATGTAAGGCATCATTTCATCAGCGAGAGAATCAATTGGTCTATGGCTCAATGGAATTTAAACTTTTTTCTACTATTTAAGTATTTCTATATATATTTTACTATTGGGTTGATTTTTGATATTTTAATGGAGGTGTATCCATAGTTTTCTTAAAATCAACATGGGGTGATTCATATTGTACGGTGTAAATGCATACTGATTACTATATAGAAACGATATATTTTACTTTGCCTTATTTGTTAATGAAGGAAAACTAGGAATACATTTTAATACTTTATTAGCTTATGAATGGAGAAAAGTATAATTTTAACACATTGATAATATCAACTAATTCATTTGCCTTTAAAGTCATCCCTTAAATGGTAGAAAAACTGATTAACTGAGTTGCTCAATTTCAATGTTAAAACTTAAAATATCCATTAAAAAATAATCGCTCTTATGTTCACGAAGTTTACTATTTCAAATAATACCGGAGTAATAAAAAGGGGTAACTGATCCCATGATTAGAGTCTGTTATAAAGTAAATAGACATGGCAAGAAGTAAATTAGCAATTTTCAAAATCCATAAGTATTTCTCCAGCATTCAGGAAAATATTTTATTGTACTCGGTATTAACTTAATGAAATCATTTCTCATTTGGTGTACATTTTCCCAACATTCCGATCTCTTTTCGCCACCGTCCTCTCCTTCCTCCATCATTGCATCTGTCAGCGGGCGTGGTCCCTCCACCTCCTACCGTCAAGTGACACTGTCACTGAGGCCCAACTTTTACTTTTAGCATCTACTTTCAGGAAGTTGTTTCTCCGAAACCACATTCCGCTTAATTAAGGCCCCTCATTTACCGGAAAATTCGTATCGTGAGACTGAAATGAGAGGGAGAGTGACAGAAGAGTAGGTAGAGTGGTGGTGAAGAGGTGGGAAAATACGGAGGGCAAGAAGGAGAAAGGGACGCTTGAGTGATTTGCGGGGAAAGTAATTGGGCCTGTCCAATTTATTTCCAGCTCAGTATGTATATTCTGTTTATATATGTCCCAGGAGTCCACATTTTCTTATTCGTGTTCTTCTACTTCAAATTATTATTGAGGTCTGCGGGGAGAATATAAGTTGCCAATTATACGCGATTTAAGAGAATATGCTTCCCAAAAGTGTACGATTTCACTTGCTAAATTAAGCGAAAAAATGTTTTACTGCTATTAAAATTCGTTTCTCAGATCAAAAACACAAACGTTGATCCTTTAAGTTACTTCATTCATATACCAATACGATTAGTTTCAATGAGAGTAATTAGAGAAGGTAAGGCAACAGAGACCTTGACTTAGTCTGTGTCTCAATTTCTTCTGAAATTGCTATCGGTAATTTAATTAATAATTGCTTCCTTGACAAAATCGTTCTCATTCTAATAACCAATACAGCCATTATGATAAAATATAAATTACTTTTACCAAAATCAGTAATGTAGACAATATGAAAATGAACTATTTTTAGCATTTAAGCAGTAAAATATATCTGTATATTTTTTTATTTCACTTTAGAAATATGTTTTTATAATCTTGGTCTTCTTTGGTGAGCTCGTAAGTACGTCCGAAAGAAATTTAAGGGAAACATTCAATTATTATTTTATCGGTTTGTGTTTATGTTGTCTCACGTTCTTTGACTTTTCAGGTGAGAATTTGACGTCATTTCCGAACAAGTATACTCTCCAAGGGAACATTAGGGTGTGCAAATATCCTAACATGGCTACAATTTGAAACAAAGAAAGAAGAAGATAATTTGTCGGAAGGTTCAAGGAATAGCAATTGAAAAGTGAAGACCACGACTACGACTGGAGTAATTAATTCACTGACCGAGGTAATTTTCTGTAAAGTATTGAGCAACTTAGCGTACGCTAGTTTTTAGAGTTGTGGAATATTTTTTATATTTTCTTGGTGGACCCGGTAATTGGAACTATTATTCTTTTATTTGTCAAATACTTGTATCCGTACCATGCAACAAGCCTGTGTCTTCTTGCGCTCACGACATGAAAAGTTTGATGATTCATAGTCGAAACTAGAAGTCACTAAACTTAAAATTAAACGCAGAATACAAAATATTTATCATCATATGATATTATCTTACGACGTCAGCTTAATATGCGGACAAATTCCTAATTTTCAAAACAGTAAGATATTAATGGCCCCCTTTCTCGCATAGAGAACCCACGTTACAACCATGTATAAATGTGCAAAAAACTTTAATTGAAATTTACTACGAGTATTTACATTGGGAATAATAGACACGAGCAAAGTAGAGCAAAGAGTAACTTAAAAAAATAGAAAATTTTAACTAATTACATGACACTGAGAATTTACTTCCCAATTATTCTAGTGGGCTCTACACCAATCAATTGATTAGATATTTACATGTAAATGATATATGTAATCCTCGTAGATTTAAAAAATGACTTACAAATATTATTTAAAAAACATGCATTGATTCTTATATGTTGGAACTTGAGGAATAAGACGAAAAAATGATAAAGGTTTTAATTTTTATTCCATTTAGCATAAAATAAAACTTTTGTTAAATGATATTTCTATACTAATGTTTAAAGTGCTAGTCGTTTGTACTCTGCATCGTGTGAAGCCTTTATTCCTCCCAAGAGATTAACGCGCATGGGCATAATTCGGCAAAGGCATCATAATACAATATGTTATCGCGCTTTTATTAACGTCCCCAGCGGGAAAATAGACAAAAGCTAGAATATTTTATGATGCACCATTGCCACCCGGACCATGGGAAAAATAAGCCGTCTTTCTTTATTCTTTGGGGAAAATTCCACCTTTATTTTATTTCTCTTTTTTTTAATCCCACTCATGATAATAGACTCAGAAAATTGCTCATTTTCCATTGTTTTTCGGCCTTTCTTATTTTCCCTCATAAAAACCTCCGGCGGGATCAGTGGTTGGGCGAAGACTGGGGGAAATTTTCTTTCTTTGGACTGATGGGTGTATTGGTGCGTGAGTAGGTAGTGCTGGAAGAGGAAATTGAAGGTTTGATGGTGATATGGGAGAATGGTGTGGGCTAGGGAGGAGATGGGGATGAGATCATCTCCTACGAAGATAATACCGGTCGGTGTCCAAGCAAGTCGGACAGAGTAGAGTAATAGGGAGGGAATGAAGGAACACGGTGGCGGAGTCGAAGGAAATAGGAGCGTGTATTTAAAACTGAATGTAGTAATTGTATTCAAATTGCAATCAAATTATAAAGAATGGTTGGGCAAAATTAATTGAAAATATGGAGACCTCGAAGGAAGGCATGTGCTTAAAGGAATATAGTATTATACGATGGATGATTATATACTGTCCTGTGGCAACTAATGGCGAGAGGAGTGGAATTAATGGGAACGCTACACAGTATATTGTCCATGTAAAAATATAACAGAGAAGACGATAAATAAATAAATATATATATACATATATATATATATATATACATAGATAAAAATATTCATAACTAATAATGGGCTGCGGTAGGCCAGGGGTAGCGTGTTGGGACTACTGACCGGAGGGCCCTGGTGGGGAAGCCTCTCTGGGAACCTACACCTCTACCCAATCTGTGTGATTTTAAAGGTACCAAGTCTTCCTGGGAAACCATAACCGTCACAGTGAAAGGAACTGCCCTTATGTGTGAATTTCGCACGCCGTCGGGCTTAGTACTGGGTGAACACCATCACCTACCAAACCGACTTTCGGGTTGATTATTGTGTTTATGGTATTTCTTAATTATATGTATATAATATATATATATTTTTTTTCTGTGCGGGTTCCTGTAGGAAAAAAATTGATAGTGATGGGGGATTGGAATTCGACGATAGGCGAAGGAAGGGATGGTGATGAGGTGGGGGACTACGGTTTAGGTACGAGGAATGACAGCGGGGAGAAATAAATTTAGTTCTGTAAGAGACAGGTGTTATTCTTCACCAACATTTCGTTTAGACACCACAACAGACATAGGTATACATGGAAAATGCGCGGTGACTAAGAAAGGTATCACGTAAATCATATTATGGCTGAGCACAGATGTAGGAACAGTGTGATAAATTTGCACAGCTTCCCGGGAGCGGATGCGGACTATGATCACAATTTATTTTTTATGAAGTGTAGCGTTCGTTAAAAAACGATAATGTAGGGGCAGTAGGTTAGCAAATGGAATTTAGAAGCATTAACTGGATTGGCAACCATGGTGTATCAGCAGACTGTAGAGAAAATCATGGATGAAGGTAAAGAGCTGAGTACTATCAAAGAAAAATGGGAATGTATCAGGAAAGGGATATAGAAAACCGCAAAAGACACTAAAGGAACCGTTAATGGGAAAAGGATAAGGAAACCATAGATAACGGATGAAATGATTACCAAAATGGGTGAGAGAAGAAAATGGAAGAATGTAAACACAAAGTTGGACAAAATAAAGAACAAAGAATTCAATAATAAATTCAGACGAGCCACAAATAAAGCAAGAAAAGCATGGTCGAAAACGCAGGGCGAGGATATGGAAAGTTAGCGGAGAAAGGGTGATATTGGTGCACTATACAGCAAGGTTAAAACACTAACGGGAAGTAAGAAGGGAAGATCTGTCTAAACAGTTATAGATGAGTCGAACAAGATAATAGTTGACATATAAAACCTCCAAGAGAGATGGAAGGAATGTATAAAACTGTATGGTAAATAACTTGTATCAAAAAGCTTAGACGTAGGAAAATAATATGACGTAAATGAAGATAGCTTAGGTCCAGGCATAGTCGACCAAGAGATATATGCACAATAAGATATTTACACCCTCTTTGGAGAAAAAAGCGCATGTAGTAGTCATCGCAAATATTAAGGCATTTACTTAACTAGAGATCTTGGGTGGGGATTCGAAGCAGATCATGTCGACCGTAAGGCATTTAAAGTACTTCATTGGGTAATGAGAAATTTAATAGGATGTAGCGTAGCCACAAAAGAAAATGCATATAAGGTACCGGTTAACCCTATCTTAGAAAACGACCACATTGTTCAAATAACAAAAAAACAAATAACAAAAATTACTTCTTTTTTAAACAGAACTATTGTTGACTGAAATCAGCTCCCTGGAGGTTTGTTTGAGCCCTTTCCATCCAATTTTAGGAGTTTTTAAGAATAAGTGTAAAACAGTCACTAAGTGATAAACTTCATTGATTAGCAATTATTATGCTATTGTACTTATTTAAATATTGTATGTTGTGATGTGGACGGAGTGAGAAATTGTATTGCAAAAGTGAAAGATATGTTAACGGTGCATGATTTTAACGGTATATGAAATTTAATAGTGGATGATTATAGACGGAGTAAGCATTAGTTGCTCAGTCAGCCAAGGGGTTGCAAGCATTGCTGAGTGAATTGGAGGTTCAGTGCGATAAATATGGGATGAGAATCAATATTAATAAAACAAAGGTTATGCGATTTTCCAGAAAGAAAAAGGCTAAGCTAAATATTAAAATAGGCGGGGAAAAAGTAGAGCAGGTAGAACAGTTTACATATCTCGGAAGTGTTTTGGACCAATACGGTCAAAGTAGTAGGGACGTAAGGAGAAGAATTGCGCTAGGCAAGGAGGCTTTTTCACGGAGGAGGGAGTTGATGACGGGGACGTTGAGTAGAGATGTTAAGACAAGACTCGTAAAAACTCTGATATGGAGCGTAGCTATGTATGGTGCGGAAACGTGGTCACTGAAGCAGGAGGATAGACGTAGATTGGAGGCTTTTGAAATGTGGGTGTGGAGAAGGATGGAGAAGGTGAAATGGACCGAAAGGAAAACAAATGAGGAAGTACTGGAGATGGTGGGTGAGGAGAGGGGTTTGTTGAGAGAAATCCTATGGAGGCAAGAAAAATGGATGAAATGCGTATTGAGCGGTAGTGGAATGTTGAAGAGGGTAATAGAGGGGAGAATGTTGGGCAAGCGAGGAAAGGGTAGGAACAGGATAGGGATGTTGGATGGGATGAAGGGAGGAAAGAAGTACACAGAGATGAAGAGGGACCTGATGTAGTTTAGGTTGCTGGATTGGGTTTTGTTTGGAGTTACAAAATATTTATTTGATAGTTTTGTCCATCCATAAACCTACCTTAGCCGGTAGATTACCTAATAATAATAGACGGAGTGTGGCGATGGAAGGTGCGTAGTATGTACTCGTCTGGTGTAAACCTAATCCTTGGGTGATGTTAAAGGAACGGTTGGTAATATAAAAGTGTCATTGTATATAACAGCATTTTGCCTCATATCTGTTCTTCTTGTGTGTGCATGGTAAGAATGACCAGTGATCAGACTGGATCGTTCCTACCAGGACAAATGCTTAATTGCAACGTGGTTTTTAGAATAATAATAATATTAAAAAGGGCTTTACGGAAAAGAAAATCAAATAAGGCCATGGGAGTAGACAACATGTATATGAAACCAATAGGAAAATGTAGGAGGAAAAGTTTTTTTGGACTGGTTCGCAGTATCTATGAGGAAGGAATCTGGCCGGAAGACTTTGTGGGATTGGTGTTAGTTCATTTTCCGAAAAAGGAAAAGCCTACATCATGTGAGGATTACAGGAAAATGAGTTTCATTTCCGACTCAGCTAAAGTAGTTTTCAGGACCCTCAACAAACGGATAGAGAGTAGGGCAAATTATTACTTGGGTGATGATGAGTTTGGGTATAGGACGGGGAGATTCACGCGTGATGTATTTCCAGCAATGAGGCCACTAATCGAGAGGAATATAGAATACAATCAGGACGTATTTGCTGTCCTGTTTCGTCTCTTTCGTAGATTTCGAAAAAGCGATTGACAGAGTGAATTGGGGAAAACTAATGCGTGTATTGCAGAAAATAGGAATAGATTGGAGGGACAGGGGACTGATCCGCAACCTGTACATGTCCCAAACTTCTCAGGTGCGAATTTAAAACAGAGGATAGACAGTGTAAGGAAGATGTGAAGGAGGGTTGCTCATTATCACCGGTATTGTTTAACGTATTTGTGGAGGAAATGATTTAAGAGGCATGGGAAGACCTGAAGGCAGGATTGAAAGTCGGAAGGGAATTCATAAAATCAGTTAGGTTTGCTGATGATCAAACTCTAATTTATCAGTCGGTTGCAAGGGTTGCGAGTGAATTGGAAATTCAGTGCGATAGAAATGAGATGAGAATCTATATCAGTGAAACAATGGCTATGATATTTCCCTGCAAGACAAAGGCTCAGCCAAACATTAAAATATTAGGGTAAAGATTGGAGCAGGTGAAATAGTTGACGTAACTCGGAAGTATTTTGGACCAAAATAGTGAAAGTAGTAGGGACGTAGGGAGAAGAATTGCACTAGGGTAAGATGTTTTCAGAAATGAGGAGGGAGTTAATGACATGGACTTAAGAGAAGGGTCGTGAAAACTTTGAGATGGAGTGTAGTTATGTATGGCGCGGAAACATAGCCAATGAAGCAAAATGATAGACGTTGATTGGCGGCTTTTGAAATGTGAATTTGGAGATGGACGAAGAAGGCAACATGGACTAAAAGGAAAACAAACGAGGTAGTGCTAGGTATGGTGGTTGAGGAGAGGGGATTGTTGAGAGAAATGTTTAGGAGGCAGGAAAAATGGATGAAAAGCTTATTCAGTAGGAAGTAGAATGTTGAAGACTATAATGGAGGGGAGAATGTTAGGTAAACAAGGAAAGGGCAGGAATAAGATAAGGATGTCGGGTGGGATGAAGGGAGAAAGGAAGTACACATACTCTCTATCCGTTTGTTGATGATCCTGAAAACTACTTTACCTGCGTGGGAAATCAAACTCATTTTCATGTAGTCCTCACATGATGTAGTCTTTTCCTTTTTGTGAATAATACATTTAAATTCGGCCTTCGATAGACGACTGAATAACAGCGATTGTAAAACAGTGTCTACTCTACTATTATATTCGTTTATATGGGAAAGATAAGTAGTACCTTGGGTTTAGAGATGAAGGTAATTAGCGATGATGGGAGTGGGATCCATATTGAGCGTCGGAGAATGTGATACTTCCTTCCAACAGGGTCACACATTAAATTATTAAATTCCTGTGAATGAATTTTCCGTCCAGGTTTTAGCCTTATGAATCTGAAGTTTGAGGGGTGATATCAATGCTCAACTTGCATTGTTTTATACGGCGTACCAATTAATTCTTTCAACTCAGAGAACCAATTCCTTTCCTAGTTCAACCTCATCTTTTGGAAATCCCTGTCCGGTTTCTAATTCCGGCAGAAATTTGAGTATCATCCCTTACTTGGACGTAAGGCGTAAATTGATCTATTAGTGTAAATATTTAGATGATTAAGACACATGTAAAAAATATTTAGGCGCGCGCATCTCGTGTAATCAGATATATGAGCGTGTTTTGTTCATAAACTTGATTTTTCTGAAGATCAGCTTGCATTTACTGGCATGAGATCGTTTTTTCACAAATTATTAGAGAGTGGAGACAATAAAGAAGACGTAAAGGAGGAAAACTAAGGAGTTACTACGGGAAAAGAGAGAAACCAGGGAAAATTGTTGGATAGTACAGGGTTCGTCCGGAAAACAAGTGTACTGAGCTCAGAAAAAAAATGTATCACACTTTTTCATATCTTAACCTAATATTCCTCAAAATAGGACCCTTGTGAGTCGATACACTTGATCCAGCGGCGATCCCATTCCTGGAACGCTCCCGCGAAGGCATCATCGGGAACCTCTCGAAGACACGTCGTCACGGCCTCTTTGACGGCGTCCAAAGTCCCGTATCGCGTTCCTTTTAAACTCCTCTTTATCTTCGGGAACAGAAAGAAGTCCGGTGGTGCCAAGTCTGGGCTGTAGGGTGGGTGCGGCAGCGTTTCCACGCCGTGCTTGGCCAAGAAGTCCGACACGACAAGCGCGGTGTGAGACGGCGTATTGTCGTGACGCAGCCGCCAGATGTTTTTGATCGCTGGCCGGACGCGGGCGACTCGTTTTCGAAGCCTGTCGAGCACTTGGACGTAAAATGCAGCATTTACAGTTTGTCGTTCAGGTACAAATTCGTAGTGGACGACTCCCCTTTTCTCAAAAATCCGGAAAAAATCAGTACACTTATCTTCCGGGCGAACCCTGTTTATCGAGAGGCAGTGGATTGTTGAAGATTATGATAGAAAGGGGGAAGTTGGATGTGCGAGAAAAATTGAGAAAGTGTTTATTTTCCGGTTGACGGAACCAACATTAATTGCTTCACGGGCTTGCAGCAGGTGAGGATTTACTTAACGACACAAGAGTAGAGAGAGGTAGATAAGAGCGAGTCTGAGTAGTTCCGTGCCGTCTTGCACCAGCGTTACTTTAGAGCTGACATGAGTAAGCGAAAGTTTAGAGGTATTTCTATGTTGAAGCTGACAGAGCTGGAAAGAACGAAATGATAAAAGTTATACTGTGATGAATTAATGCTACAGAAATGGTAACTGGAAACACTGCTGGAAAGGTTAATGTAGGCGTGCGAATCGATAGCGGTTGCCTTTTGAACTAATGAAAAACCTTTAGAGATGTAAGGATTACTTATGATTGCTTGAATAGATACACTGTATAAGTCTCATAAACCTAAATTGAAAGACCGAATGTTTTTAGTAGTTTTTTCAATTCTTTGTATTTGTACAAATACCCTGGAGCCTTAACAAGAATTTTCTTCAAAACATTTTTAGAGAGTAACAGATAAGGAATTATGATCTCAAAAACTGTAATTACAGGTCTTTACATTTTGAAATACCTTCAAACAATGGTTTTTCACTTCGACTTAACAGATTACTTTTTCAGTAGAGTATGCTATTACTGGTAAAGGAAAAGAATAATTTTAATTTCCTTCAATTTATTTTCCTTATTCTTTCCAGGACGGCAAAGTATACGTTATTTACCACAAATGCAATGAATTTTCCTTACGATGAGGTCCATGGAATTAATTTTTTAATTGGTTGTAGTTTGACATGTTCTTTAAATATTACTATGGTTACACATATTTTAAATTTCTTTTGTAAGCCTCTTTTGTAAAATTAGGTATTTTCGTTTATAATTAACAATTATGACGTTTAGAAATCAAGGACACCTTCTTTGCAAAGCTATTATATCTCAGAGTTACGTGGTTAGCAAAGGAAATAAAAAGTTTAACTTATGGATTTATTTGTTTCACATTTCTATTGGTCTCTTCTGAAAGCTTCATCTACGAGATTGAATGTTTCATGCAATTAAAATACACGGATATTATTCATATTATTTCATAATATATTCAGCGTTTATAGAATTATGAAGGTTACTGGTTTTATTGTGGGAAAACAAATTAATGCTCCATTACAAGTTCCAAAGCTCGGTTTAGTCGACTAGCAAAATAATTCCAAACAAACTTTCACAACGTATTCCGCTCACGACTCGTTTATTTTTTCCTGTCCTCGGAACGAACGAGAGAGCAAGGGAAAAAATAGCTTTCCCCAAATTAACCCAATGGAGGAGGCCGCAAAAAGGTCCCAAAGGGAACGGAGGGTTAGCGGAGAGAGAAGTTATGGGGAAAAGGGTGGGTGTAAAGAGTGGGGTTGGAAGCAAATGAAAAAAAAACAAGGTAATCGGAAAGAACAAACTATTGTTCAATTGAGTGGGTGGAAATAAACAAAGAACACCCTATTTCCGTATTTCTGATCCTTTTGATAGAAAGGGAGTTATTGAACATCGCGATATAATATCGGGAGAAAGAAAAGAATCGATTCTCATCGTGGTTTTATAACTGCTTTACACCAATGGCGGAGCGGATTTGAAGAGAATGATGTCCTTCTCTCAGTTGCTCTATGAACTAGGAATCACATCATATTTCCCAACCTTTTACCGTTATATTTCACAGTTTTAGCTACGGAGTGATCAACCTTTCAGTGGTCCCCTTCTCCCATCTCTTTCTCCTCCCTCCCATTTTTCTCGTCAGATTTCTCTTGCTCTCATTTCGAAGTATCTCCTGTTCTACTTCTTCATCTTCTGTCCCTCACCCAGTCTCATCCTTCCTCTCCGCTGCCTGACCTAATGACCCTCCTTCCCATTTCTCTCCAACAGAGAGAAAAATATAACGAAAGAATAAGGATTCGTTTTTTTCACCTTTCCTCTCTTTTTTTTTCTCACTCCTGCACCCTAATGAAAATGGGGACAAGAAGGTGATCCACCCTCCGCCTCAATGGCACGTGTGGAGAATCTTGCGAGGAGCATGGCTGGGAAGAGGAGCGGTCTAGGCGAAGGGAGAGGGAAGGGGAAGAAATGTGAAGAGGGAAAGGCCGTGCATGTGGCCACCTACAGGGAAACAAAAAGAATGTGGCAGACGGAGGGATTCTCCGGTTTTTCTTCGCTCAAGTGCTCAGGTCGCTTATTTCACTCTCAATAATGGTCGATGCGAGAAAGACCACCGCTATCCGACCTCAATTACTGTGCCAACCCTCTTCCATTGTTTCCCTTCCATTTCCACCTCTCTCTCTCTCTACTTCTCGGTAGTTCGATCGCGATACTTATTTTTTATGATAAGTTACAGAGGTTAATTCCATGAGGTTTTGGTAAGGATTCAAAAGAACACGTGCAGTTGCATTCGTTATTAAAGGCGAAGAATGTTGCTTAGGCTTAGTCAGATATTTGAAACTGGTCACAATATAAGAAGGGGGAAAACTCCAATGGCCGTAATAAAAAAATAATTGTTATTACGATCATTGGAGTTTTTCCCTCTTCTTATTTTAACCGGAGGCCGTAGAGCTCTTGATTTCTTGCTAGTCACAATGTCATCACACATAATATGAAACGAAGAAAACTTTTCCTTCGGAGCGCATGCGAACATAATGGGTAATATATGTGCAAATGGGTTGATGTGGGAATTCGAGTAGGCGGATACCAAGAAGTTTTTATGAATACTGGTAACTCATTTAACTTCGCATAAGTAATTAGTGTGTTTAGAATTCTCTTTTTATATGCCTAGTTATAGAACGTCATTTCGTGAACTTGCATTAGTTACATAATAGTTGTCTTCCAGCTTAGCGTTGGTTTTTGACGCACCCTGACACTGCACACTACGAGGTCCACTATAAAAGGTCTCTTTTTCCTCTAATAAAAATAGATTATTTGATCATGCTTGTACAAATGTTTAAAATTCTTCAAATCACTCTCCTCCTGTATCAATACACTTGCGGAGACGTGTCTGCTACGCCAGGAAAGCACCCTGAAACTCTTCGACGAGAATGTCTCTCAGGAATGTTGTAGCTGGCTTTAGGATGTTTTCCACGGTCTCCCAATACTTTCCTGCCATCTCTTTCCTCAGTCGAGGAAACAAAAAACGTCGCACAGACCCAAGTCGGGGCTGTAAGAGGGTTATGGGAACACCGGGGTGGTGCGTGGGGAAGTTGGTAACGATGACGGACGTGTGGCTGGGGACGTATCGCTGTTCAAGCGAACGCTCTATCGCGCTGTGCTACTAAGTCGAAAAACACTCTTCACGTGGAGGCACGTCTTTTCACCTAGATTGCTCGGAGGAAACTGACGACCGGCAGCGTTTGACGAGCAGACCTCCCCACATTTCCCGACCGGTATTATCGCGCTACCATGGATAATCGCGTCACAATAAAAGCATGCGCATTACTTTCATAACGAACCATGCCTTTTAACCAGAATTAACGAGAGAGAAAAATTGCTATGCCCAATAATAAACATTATTTCTCATTTTTTAGTTCTGCATACTTTCTACCTCACTTAATTTAATCAAAAATTCCTTTTCTTCTCCTCCCCCTACCCTAATTTTCCAGCGTTGTCCCCTCCATTTCCATCTTTACCTTAAGTTACATCTCAGTATATGCTGTATTCACTTGTCCTGCCTCCGAATTTGACCCAACAATCGTTTCTTTCCCCTACCAAGTCTAGAACTTCATCTTTAGTTTTTATTTCCATCCATTTTATTTTCTCAATTCTACCTCGCAAACATATCTCAGAAGCTTCCAATCTACGTTTATCCTCTGGCCTCATCAACAAATTTTCCTAACCATAAAAACTAGGTGCAATATGACAGTATTCACTGGCATTTTCTTTACAGTTTTTCTTATCGTGTGTCAACATCCATCACCTCATTATATGCGCATCATAATGTTATAAAATTCTTCTCTTTGAGAGTTGAACCTGAGCTATTCTGGATTAGTGCTGGAGTATTATTCGAGAAGCGCAATTAAAATCATGTATATAATGAATGTCAATTGTAGTTTATAATAAAAAAATGAATTTCGTGTTTACCTCTCTGACAGAGCAGACGACATGTATTCAAAGACACAAAGGATTGAAATGTAAGGCGAAGATCAGAATAAGTGTCGGAAGAGTATGATTTAAAAGTCAAATTTTATCGTTGAGAGTATATAAATAATGGTTATCAAGCCGATCACCTAATTTTAAGCCACTGATACTAACATTAATAGTATGGGTGGGTGATTTCCTTGTAATACCTGGCGGTTTTGCTGAAGTATCTCGGTACCAGAAATTTGTCAGAGCCTCTGTAGACCTGAGCGGTGTCCACATTTACCAGAATTCTAACCCAGGCCGTAAGACTAGTAACAGAAAGGTCTACCCACTGTGCTACCACGCCCCTCATGTTTCTTTGTGTAATAGTTTTATGCTCTTTACGTTATACTTTTACTCAGCCCTATGTATAATTAGCTTGAATAGACTTTTTGCCTAATGGCACTACCTAAGATAGATTCTTAAGAAATCGTTGAATAAAGGAAAATGAAAGATGTTTAAAAGACTTTTTAAAAAATCATGAACGGCTGTTTTTCCTTTAGAAATGCGTAGGTAATGGCGGCTAGCCAAGTCCAAATCCAAAAATATAATTATAGAAAGATGCCTTTTCAAACTAATATGAAAACTCCCAAGTTTGCGACAGGTACTTTTCGTTTGTCTCCTCATTTTTCGTAAAATTCTGTTCTTTGATTGCATGTAACTTTTTATTTCGTATTATTTAAAAACCTGCTCTCCATATACTTGCTGCCTTTCACCTCTCTTCATTTTTACCTCAAAGAAAACTCTTTGATGTTAAAAAGAGGAAATTATATGTCATCTCAAGTTTTTATCAAACTAATACTCTGGGTTGCATTTTATTACGTAGACCCAGGAGATAGACTGGTTTCAAAACAAAAAAGCGAGGATAGAAAAATTGTGGAGTATCCTTTGACCTAAAACGCGTTAAGGACAGCGGAAGTTCTGGAAATAGTGAGATATCAAGCAAGATTAAAGATGGGGGTTTTCCCTACTGTATATAGATTAGGTAAATATGATGTACATATATATATATATGTATATATATAATAAATATATAATAATATAAATATATTATATATATAATATAAATATATATATATATATATATATATATATATATATATATATATATTAGGTAATCTACCGGTTAAGGTAGGTTTTTGGATGGACACAAATATCAAATAAACATTTTGTGACTCCCCACCTAGCAAACTCATCTATATCAGGTCCCTCTTCATCTTGGTGTACTTCTTTCCTCCCTTCATCCCGTCCAACATCCCTATCCTGTCCTACCCTTACCACGCTTGCCCAACATTCTCCCCTCTATTACCCTCTTCAACATTTCACTACCGCTCAATACGCCTTTCATCCATTTTTCCTGCCTCCATAGGATTTCTCTCAACAAACCCCTCTCCTCACCCACCATTTCCAGTACTTACTCATTTGTTTTCCTTTCGGTCCATTTCACCTTCTCCATTCTTCTCCACACCTACATTTCAAAAGCCTCCAATCTACGTCTATCCTCCGGCTTCAGCGACCACGTTTCCGCGCCGTACATAGCTACGCTCCATATCAGAGTTTTTACGAGTCTTGTCTTAACATCCCTACTCAACGTCCCCGTCATCAACTCCCTCCTCCTTGAGAATGCCTCCTTGCCTAGCGCAATTCTTCTCCTTACGTCCCTACCACTTTGACCGTATTGGTCCAAAACACTTCCGAGATATGTAAACTGCTCTACCTGCTCTATTCTTTCCCCTCCTATTTTAATATTTAGCTTAGCCTTTTTCTTTCTGGAAAATCGCATAACCTTTGTTTTATTAATATTGATTCTCATCCCATATTTATCGCACTGAACCTCCAATTCACTCAACAATGCTTGCAACCCCTTGGCTGACTGAGCAACTAATGCTTGGTCATCAGCAAACCTAACCGATTTTACGAATTCCCCTCCGACTTTCATTCCTACCTATATATATATATATATATATATATATATATATATATATATATATATATATATATATATATATATATATATATATATGATATCGTCGAAGTAACACTGAATTGTTGAATAAAAACTTTGGCAGCAACAAACAATATAAAAACACATCAAAGGAACACACACGTTATTTCTTGATAATTTCGACGGGATGGAGCTCCGTCCAATATTTGCTTTTTGCGATAAATAAATCTTTTTGATTAGACACTCACTCGTTAGGCAACCAGTTTTTCCTGTATGTGAATTCCGCAATTCGTTGGTGTTATTCATCGGCTTAGTGTTAGATGAGCTCTACGTTCATCTACATATTAAAACTAACCACCGAGTAGATAACTGCGGTTTTGTATAGATCTGTGACACACTCTTGTTGCGGGTTTTGGGTTAGTATTTGCTCATTAACTCATGCCTAAGGATGCATATATTGAATGCACACATGTAAATAGAAAGATCTGGACTCTCCAATAAATCTATTGTCCCGGATGATGTTGGAAACCATTGTCAACTATCCTGGTACAAGGGTAATGCTAAAATTTAGATCTTTTACTTCTTAGAAATAGCAAAAAGAATATTCTTTCCAACAGTAGATACATATTTTTTCTTCTCATGATGAATATTTCAGCCGTTGCATTTTCGTAGGAGCTGAGATAGTTTGTACTTGAGGTTCAACACTTCCTCAACGCTATGCCGTTGAGGAAGCGTTGAACCTCGTGTGTACCTCGTAAGCATCACTTGTTATGAGTGGCAATGCCTTTGCGTTCCACTCTACACCTGAGTCCAGGCAGCAATCACAAGATTGGCGATATTCCTCTTCACCCAAGCTGATAAATTTGACGGGGAGATTTCGTCAGATCAGTGTAAGTTTCTAATTCCTAAAAAGGTAAATACAGCCATATGTAACAACTATAGAAAAACAAGTTTTATTTTTTACGTAGCTAAATTGATTTTCATAATCACTAAGAAGGGATTGGAGATCAGAGTAATTGAATACTTAAGGAATGATCAGTTTAGGTTCCCGAAAGGAGAGGGGCATTTGTGAACACTTAGGAGTAGGCAATAGTGGAGAGGAATTGGAAAGACAATGATGATTTATTTTTCTGTTTTACAAATTTTGAGAAGGCATTAATTATTGCAAATTGGGTTGAATTCATGAATTTTTGTAGAATTCAGGAGTTGATTGGAGAGATAGGTGACTTATTCTCAACCTTCCCATGTCTAAGGCAGCTCAGGTGCAAGTATCTGATGGAGAGTGTTAAAAATGACGGGTAAAGCATTGATGTCCGCTATCACTTTTACTTATCAACGTATACGTCAGCTCAGCTGCTTCTTGTGATAAAATAAAGGAGTAATGAAATGTGGTTGCGGAGTATTTTGATTTGCGATGCAATCTTAAGGGCTGTGGTAGTGTGAAGTCGTTAGGCATCAGAAGTAGGTTGAGGAAAGGAATATGCTTATTTAACGGAATGAAGGGGAGAAAAGTACGAAGTATGGAATTAAGGTACATTTTATTGTCGGATGTCAGGTGGTTTTTTTAACAAACTCAATCGGTGCTCGGTCTTCATTCATCCAAAACTCACCGTCAAAGTTAGACTAGCTAATAATAGTCGATGTCGTATTTTGTTACGCAATTCATATAATAAGAATAAGGTGCGTCAGGATGGTTTTACACCACGTTGGGACATTTGATCCATCTAAATTTTTCTGGATACGTTCTCAATTGTGCAAAAAAAGTGCGGTACCTTATACGTTGTAATTTTGTTTCCACGACGTACGACTGAATTGGAGAATTTTGTTGCACTGTTAGGATAAAATACGGTACGTATTCAATAAATTGAAATATTTTGATTTTATTTGACGTCTATGACCACAATGAACGAGAAAATATACAATAAAACGTATGTAAGCGTCACTGTTGTCTATCGCAATACCAGAGATTTTGAGAGAGATTGTGTAATGTATGAATCTATTAGGCATTCATAACATTTGCTTCGTGTATTACCATTGTGATTATTCTCGCTAGCATTATTTTATTTAAAAACTCTAATTGAAATATCATAGCTGAGGTATTTTTTCTAATGTTCATGAATAACTGCCAAAAATCAGGTGAGACAAGTTCTAATTTTCGAGATTTCCACATAATATGCGACGTGTACGTTCTCTGCAATCGTCGTAAATAGAATATTCTTTCCTTTCTTTCCATATTGATTAAAATTTAAAGTGGTGCTCAGCAAATCTCTGAAGCTTTTGAAAATAATTTTTGTATGAATCATTTCCCGTAAACGAACTTTTCCTAAGGAGGTCCGGCAGATGCCGTCAACATGGTCTGTAAGCAATAAAGCCTCCCATTCAAGGCTATAAACCACCCAAATTGAATTTTGGGAGATTTTTTGTCGAAATGGGGAACCGCTATCGTTCACTTGGCTTCCCGGTTCTGTTTCGTTTCCTCTGCTTACTCTTCAAATTAATTTTGTCTTTGGGAAACATGAGGCCCTTAGATAGAGTTACGTGCCCTTTGTATTCACGTTAATCAATAATGTGTTCTCCTAGCAGTGTGCAAAATAATTACTGGTCAACAAGAGACCTTTAATATGAGGGTTGTGTTGATTCTAAACGTATCCGAAAGGGTTATAAATTGGAATCGAGTGAGGCGATAGAAAATTTACCTTTACATTTTTTTTTTGAATACATCGTCCTCTGATTCCATTGAATTTAACGGCTTTCAAGGAAAATGCCGAACGTTGGCGAAAATTAAATTAAGGGTCTAAACGATGGCATCAACATGATAAAGACATACAAGTTGCAGGTCTCAGCCACTGGCAAAAATACTGTGGCTGTGATTTCACAATAGAATTTATGTTTCAATTTCGGGGTGTATTATTGCAGAGGAAAAATAATTACTTTGCAAGGAAAGAGAGTAAAAGTAATTAATCAGATGATGCTAATAACGAGGGATCAAAAACGAGTAATATACTCATAAGTTAATCTTCAATGCTGAAAGAGAAATGGACGCCAACGTTATAATTCAATAGATGATGGATCGTAAAGTGAGAATTCCATTACGTTACGTTCACCTTAAGGAATTTTTCTTCTAAATCTTGGTACAGTAAACATTGATTTGCTATTTAATGATCGTTATATTTCAGAATTGTCATAACTTTATCCCCAGTCACCTTTCTTAAATATGTTACATACTGCTCGAAAATTTGGCAAATTACTACTTTTATCCATGGACTAGCTGTTATTCATAAACAGGTAATTGCTCGAATAGCATAATTTTCGTTCGGATCACCGTGCAAATGCGTTATTCACATTTTACAGGGTTTTAGCATCATCAGCAAAATATTCAATGGGAAAAGGAGTTTCTGAAAAGCTAATCTTTAAATGCATTTAATTTTTATCAGTATATCCATAGTCTGCATGAAATATTGTAGGAGTGTTGTCTATATTTTTGTAATTCATCTCCTTATTTCGACTTTGAGACTTCAGCTTCATTTTGAAAACTATGTAAAAAGTTTCACATGCTGAAGCATTCCATAGGATAACAAAATACATGCTATTCGCCATAGAGGTGATCTAACTTTCAGAATATGTAATTATCGTGGAAGCTGATTTCGTCGAATATATACAGTGAATTTTAAAACAATTTTTTTACTAAACGCCCATTAAAAAATTAGTCTATCGATTTATGGTTACATTTATCAGACATTAGTATTTCATTATATGCAATAGTATTATGTTAATTCTCACAAATATCGTCATAAAATTTCATCAATCCTAGAACTGAATCAATGCAGATCTCCATTCGTTTTTTAAATTTTATTTATTTCTGTATGTCAATTATGCGTAATTCATTTTCTTCACCAGAATGGCATCTAGGGCTTGAATATTGAATTCTTCACGTTCATTGTTCTTTACTCTAATGTATTCATCAGCGTGCCTTCTAGTAACTCCACGTTCCGGTATTTACTCTATATTACTCTACATGTTTATTTTTTCTGCAAATATACTACGTGTTTTTTAGTCATTCTTTACTAACTGTTGTCATTAATTTTGTCAATCATTGAATGTCCCTCTCTCGAAGAGCTTAATTTATCGTTTCTGCCCCATTCGTCTCTCCTAGTGTTGATGCTGTTTTATATTATTTTTCGATATTTCTCAACCATGTTTAAGTATGCTATTATTAATTAAATAGATTTATCCTAATAATTTTGGCTAAAGAATACAAATATTGTCTAAGAGTGGATTTGATTGTGCTCCCTGCTATCATGCTCACGGCTTTGTAAAAGAAAGATGGCAGAACATTAATCAATTTCAAAACGTAATGAATATATAATGCATTGTCAGAAATGAGAAATTTCGGTAGCATATCGAACGTTCAAAGTTGTTTACAAATCTTGAATCGTGATGAAAAATGTTTGATAGTGAAAATTATGAAATAGTAAAAAAAATCGCTAATATCAGTCCATTGTACGAGTATCGTCACAGGACCGAACCACTCTTATCGCCATACCTACGACTGTCTTCTGCTTCCTCACTCTATGTATATGTATAAGACTTTTATGTATGTCTTCTATGTATATCTTTTAAGTATATAGTTATTCAAAGACACTGCGCATGATACTGCGACATGATGCCGTCCCCTCTTCTGTTGGAACTCATAGCCGAGAATATTTGACGCAGGCGGGTCAGGTCGGAGTGGCAGGGGGCAAGAGGTCTAATATGTGCTGGCTCTGGCCCGTCTCCTCGAAAAATATATGACGCTCGGAAATCGGCGAGCGGTCACGTACAGTCGTAAAACATCAAAAAACCTCTCGAGTTAAATTTTGTTTCAGATCTCCGCTCTCAATTTGGGCGATATTTTCTTTACGGCGCCATCGTGCGATGCCATACTAATGACTCTACGTGTGGCACCAAGTACGATTTCAACTCTAGGACCCCAGTGTATTGGGTGGTATCTATGTCAGTACGATTTAAATTAGTCTTATTTTCCGACCAATTGGTGGACGAACGCGCGCAGAGTATTCAGATTAAATGGGAAAAATTTGGGTGGAGGCGTGAAGTCCGTGAAGGCGGGGCGAAGTCCGCCCCGGCCCTTAAATGTTTTTACGTTTCTTAACCACTCGTGATGATGTTTCTGATAATAAATGTCAAATTTCGTCGAGTGCTTTTTTTCATAATTATTAAAACATTTAATTCTTTCGCCTCTTTCCTGTAAATTTTTCATACACTCTGAGAAGATGGTGGCATTCTATTAGCAGGCAGGCATCTTTGAAACAAACCATCATATACGATAATATTCAATTTCCTGTTGCATTAATTCGGAGAGGGCGAAAGAAAATTAATTCGAAAAGGAAAGGCTTATTTTTCCAAAAATTTCTGATATTGTTATTATATGTATATCGTAACATAATTTAAAGTCGCACATGTTAACTTTCCAACTGGAGCTGAATTATTTTTATTTACCCTCTTGTAATAAATTTTAATCTATTGTGAAAAAAATCTGTCAGCACCTCTGTTTAATAACGGCCACATTGGTTGAGTTTTGATGTTCGCGCATTATTGCGTGAAGTGTATTTAAGTATGCGTGTATGTGTAGTGATCATGTAATCCTCAAACTTTAGTTATCTTTAGTCGGGCAATGTAATCTATATTTGTTTATTAGTAATAAATAGCGATAGTAAAATTAAATCTTATTCTAATAATCCAATTCAAGTCCAGTTGAATTAATTATTCCAATTGGAAATGTTTAAAGAGATGCACAGTCTACTCCACACTGGAATCAAAGTTTGCCTCTAATTTTGATCACACCAAATAGACGTACATAGCCTGTCAATTTTTTTGAGAATTTGCTTCACTTATGACGACAAAAACCACATTAACTGTCCTGATACCAATAAATAACAAAGTTGTTGACGTTTTTTACTGATATTTATGCTAGCAGATGGGTCGCGGTGGTCTAGCGGGTAGAGCGTTGGACTACTGACCGAAGGATCCCGGGTTCGATTCCCGGGCAAGGCACTTTGGGCACCTGCAGCTCCACCCAAGCTAGTTGATTTTTCGGGTACCAGGTTTTCCTGGGAAACCATAACCGGCACAGGGAAAGGAACTGGCCCTCCTACCCTGATGTGTGAATATTCACACGTCGTTGGGCTTGGTACACGGGTGAGCTCTACCATCACCTACTAAACCGACCTTCGGGTTGATTACTGTGTTTATGGTTTTTATGCTAGCAGATGAGAGCGATATTAAAATCAGGATAATAGTGGGACGTATGAATAATTTCTCATTCTTCATAACTCATACGATGTTTTATGCTTGTGATGAGTTGATACGTAACATAGAGTCGTAGTTATCAATTAATTCGTTTGCAAACTGGGAATAATCCTGAGTAGTAATATCGATTAATTAAACATTAGTTTACTCCAGGCAAGAATCCGAATATTCTATTTTTACCTTCTCTTTTACTGTCTCTTGTTAACAGTGAATTACCTAAGAGACTTTGTGGAGTCGAGTTATTTATCTTGAGGGGAGAAATCTATGGCGAACATCCACTCACACCTAAACACTTCTCTCGACGAAGCGGTTAGATAAAAAGGCAGAAAATGTCCAGAAAAGCTTTTCAAGAAAAAAATACTTTGAAAAAGACATCGATTAATTGGAAATATCATTCGTCTGAAGTGAAAAAAATAGATGGGAGGAAGGGCATTAGATGGGAAAGGAATCGAAGCTATGGAGAGCGGGATGAGGGGTGTGCGGGAGTTGGGTTTTTCGAACAGGAGAATAGAGGGATGAGGAACGGCTGTGGAGGGGGAGATGGAATACGTGGAAGAGTTTCAAGGGGGGTCAAAATCTTCTTTACTTTAGGTATTATTACGTTCATTTCAAGACGATCGATGCGGCTTATCGGAGACGCATGTGCTTCTGATTGCTATAACAAACAGCCACGCCTCCTGTCTTCTGGATCTTATACCAACTACCCCAACTCCTTCGGTAACTGGTCTGTTATAATGCTACTTTCCAGTTCCCACTCATCCTCCGTCCTCCACTGGAACGAGTGTCTCCGCAGCCGGCTTGAAAACGGCAAAACTCCTTATGATATTTTATCCCAAGGGTATTTGCGAGAGAGAGGAACAGAGAGAGAGAAAGAAAACAGACCAGACAAGGCTGTCCGGAAATTGGTACTTCCACTCATTATTTCGAAATTCCGAAGCTGAAAAGGACGAAGGGCGTTTTATTTTGCGCTCTGGATAATTAAAAGAAGGGACCGTTTCTGAGGGGCATACTCCTTTTTGTCATGCAAGTGACGTTTCTATCTTGTAAGTTTAATTTAATCATGTTTTTATCACATTCATTCCACTTTGAAAATGTCTTTAAAAGCCTGCAGCCGTATCATGAGGTCTCTTTGGTAATTGAAAAGTCTCGGATTATATCAATTTTTGTTTTATAGGAGAAAAAAAATGTATAGGTGTCCAATGCAAGAATGGTTATTCAATTTTCGTACCGGAACTGGAATTGATATTGGACGATAATACTTTTGTCATATGCATTAAATAATTATAGCGTTTAAATTTTTTCTTTTGTGTAGGTGATCTAGAGGAACACATAATTTTGACTTAATGCCGTAAAAAACTCATTTTTTGAAATAACTAGGCTCTTTGCAATTGATTTGAAGAATTCAAGCGTCAATTACGGCGCCGATATAGAATGGTTTGATCGCAAAAAATAGATTTTCTCGCCACATTAGTTATGCGCATTACACTCTGATGGTGAGATGTCAGTTTTAATTGCTAGGAACAAAAAAATAAGAATAAATTAACAATTGTAAATAATGAAAAACCGTCAACTTCTGAGGTTAGTTCTTCAAAACTAAATTCAATAGTTTTTGTGACAGTTGATTTTACTTTTTCTGAACCATTTTTTTGTTTGTATTAACACGTTAATGGAATAAGTGGATCATAAAATTTCATTCACTGAAAGTGAATTATACATTTCCTTCTTTGTCATTAGCGACTGCCACTTCATCCTATTTCACTTTGACTAGTCTATCTTGGTATCGGACCATTATTAAGTCATGTGATGTTACAGTAAGACTAATACCGGTTTAGCACTCTATTCTCACTTCTTTAACAATATTTCTTCTGATTAAAGTCTTCTGTCCACATTTATCCTTGTCGATTTCTACCGGTTAAGGAATTATACAGAGTCAGTTGAAAATAAATAAAATAAATTTGGGAAAAATATTTGCAGATGGAAGTAAAAATTAACAAAATTCTTCAAAATAGCATCCTTGTGCATCGATACAACGATACCAGCGTCTCTGACGGTGGCAGTAAGCTTTCTGAAAGGTGTTGACGAAAACCTCGTCACAGCCTCTTTGACATTATCCGGCGTTCCAAAATGATTGCCTAGGTGAAGAAATATTCTCAATGAATAAAAAGGAACTGGAAGAATCTATTCATTCTTTGGGACAAAAAAGTCCAGCAGTACCACAAAGGAGCTATATCTCTAGGCTGCCAGTGGGCAAATATCTCTTTCCTGACGCATTGCACCCCTACCGTAACCTTTTGATGACCTTTTCGTAGAAATTACTGCTCGCTCTCTGTCAATGAGATTCAAACTCTTTGTGGATAACGCCTTAAATATTTAAAAAATGTTTCTACTTACTTTTGGGAGAGATCTTATCTATTTGATAATCCTTATTGAGTATTAGTAGTGCCTCTGGAAAACATTATTTTCTGAACTTTCATTAACCTTACGGTTAATATTAGTGTTAATACAGGTAACCCTGTATATGTTTTGTGTGAAACTGCACTCTGATTTTTAAGTCCCCTTTATTCTCGTGAAAAATCATATCTCAGGACGCCATTTATACCCCATTAGATAAAGCTGCTTTTTTATCAAATTTTCTTAAACCATCCCCATACCTCTGTCGCCTCTCCTCCTCCAGCCCCTTATCTACAGTATTTCTCTAATGTTTCCTTTTGAAGTTTTAGCTTAAAATATCTCAGAATTACGGGGGTTATTAGTGGGATTTTTGTTTACCAAAAATCTTCTTTCAATGAGACTTCCTACTTATTAGACTTATTACTCCTCATCTTGAGTTGCGACTGGGTTTTTATTTTCTCACCCTATTCCTTTCTCTCAAACGACTTACTCCTCTCGCGCATATTAATTTGAATAGTTCAAAATGACGAGAAGAGAATATGCGTGTCTTACAAGTTCATAAAATCCACATTACAAGCACATACTTTTCTTTCATGACCCTCTAATTCCTCACCACACCTCGTCGATTTTTGCCATAAAATACCTGTATTAATGCAGCCTTTATGATAAACCTTTCATACCCAACTTTCACCGCATGAAATAATGCGGGTGTGAGTGCAGTAATGTACAAAAAATGCCATCTTTACTGTCCTAGGCGAACGTTTTTATTACAGATGGGGAGGGAGAAACGGTAATAGTGGAAAGTCCACGGAGAAAGAGGTAGAATTGTATGCAGCATAGGCAACAATGCAATTGTATGGGATATTATTGCTAACATGAAATGGAAGTTCGAAATACTCAGTTGATTTTCGAAAAAATGATCTTTGCTAACTATTAAGATAATTTTCCGCAGTGCATTTGCAAAAATAAATCTCGTATCTATATTCTTTGGGTCATATTTTTCCTTTTAGTCTAGATTGCATCCTACGTACGTGTATAGGGCGATTATTTCTCCAAAAGATATATTTATCATGTTACTTTATCCTAAATTATCAGCATCTTTTTACTCTAGCATGCTCCATAACTTTGCCGAGGATGCTTAACTAGTTTATAGGCCTAACCTGACAATGTCAAACCTAATGAATTACTGGATGAAAGGAATCTTTTGCTGTCGAAATAATGTCACTTACGAGCTTAAATTGACACATTTTAAACAATTGCTCAAATTTCTTCAGAGTGAAATGTTAATAATAGCTATCAATATGATGCTTCGATCAGAAAATCCCTTTCCCTTTGATCCGAAGCGTCACATAAACTTTTTCTTTAGGGAACGGTCGCTAATTACCAACGTATATATCTAAATACACAAACACTTGTTCCCTCGCGCATACAATGTCAGTCTCATAATTGACACAATTGTCCTAGAGGCAGTATTATCGCCGTTCACTCCTTACTTATCTTATTTGATCGAAATCCTCTTCGAAAAAGGTCTATGAATTTTGTTTTCCGTAAGTAACCGTAGCCTGACAGGGTATTTTATCGAAGAAAATAAAAATAATATTTCATAATCACAAAATATTAAAAAAATGCTCAAATATTGAAATCCCACTTCGAACTTAGGAGTGATAAAAATTTTCCCATAAGAAATTAATTTATTGGTAATGTAATTAGTTTCAGTCAACTTGCTTTTCTTAGAAGCTTAAAAGGGAGTTCAGTTAAATAGATGGGATTTTTACAATTTTTTCGTTTACAGCCATTAAACTGAGAATGCAGAAAATGTGATTTTCTAACCCCTATCCCGTATTATATTAGTAATTCTGGAAGAAAAAGATTCAAAAATGTATAAATATTTGTGTTTTAACATTCCTTTTAAACACATCTAAAAAGTTGAAAGGTTTTTAAAATCTACTTCATGTTCTTAGGAGAAAGAAAACTTTTTCATTATTGATTTATGTCAAAACATTCACATGCTCTTCGCTTATATCTTGAACTTAAAACTATTCGGCTAGTGGTAAAACGCGTTATGATACCAAGTAGAGTAAGTTGATATATGTTGTAAATTATTCCAGAGACATAAAATATTCCAGATAAAGCTTAAATAATTTATACCTCTGGAATTATTGAACATATATTCAGTCATAGCTCACAATCCGTGAAAGGCGTATGATTAAATAACTAGCATGCTGTGCATATCGTTAGTACAATCTTTTAAAAAATCAAGGCGGGAATCAGTTATAGCATCTAAATCAGAATTTATTTCTGCTAGTCATCATCACGGACGCATAAAACTACCTAGAGAGTCTCATAACAGATAGTTTATTCACAATGTATACTTTTATGCTATTTTATGTGACTACTACCTTTTATTATTCCCGGTGTTGCGACTGAGTGTACGCAGTAACAATGTCCAATTTCGTTTTTTTTTAAGACGAGCATATTCTTTTTTTTTCCTGCCCCATGTGGATTTGTGTACAATTTGATTTGGTGAGGATTCGTTTCGTTTCAAAACTGAGTGCAATGCAGAACGCGTTGAGTAAACGCCTGTAGAAGCGAAAGAGCATTTGAGAAATTACAGTTGTTATGGCCAAGAGAGGAATGAAAAGAGGGAGCGTCGGGCGGCAGAGAGAAAAATAAACAATTAGAAAGAGAGATGGAGGAGTCTTTAATGTCGTCGAAAGTGCTGTGGCCTATCGGCGGCATGAAATTAAGTCCCCCTCCCTTTCGTCCCTTCGCTATTCTCGTCTACCGTCTGGCGGTGAAATATGAAGGTGCCTCGGAATCCGCAACGGTCGTTTGGAGACCGGGAAGCACCTGCGTTTTCCTCAAATGGGGTAAAGAGATGGACGAGTAATCCTACCCCACTCCGTTCCACCAACCGTCCCGGACCATAAGGTTACAAAGGCAATTTGAGGGTCGTTCTGGCAGGTCTTTTTCCTCGTCTCATTCTAAACGACGGATCACTTGAGGTGGGGCGCCAATTGGAGCTAAATTATACTCACACTCGCCCGGAGGAATTCCACTCATCGACGAATTACACACCGATGCTTGTTCTACAGACACATTAATGCACCTGTCCGTGAGTCACGGGATATATCCAGTAGTAAATTATCTCTCTATTTTCACGTATCGTTCATAGTCCATAGCAGTCATGAGAGAAAGAGAGCTGACTGTCACATGTGTTGGGTTGGATTAAAATGCATTTTGGTGTTTATCCATCAAGTGCTAATATTTATTCTATCGTGGCCTTAAGAATTACTTTTATTATGATTTTTATCCCCTAAAATGTCAAATTTTCATTGCAAAAAATGGCCAAAGAAATCAACGTCTGACTATTTATTCTCTTTCTGACGCATTATATGACGATGAATTTAATTTTTTTTAAGTAATTTGTTTAACTATGAAGATTTTTTTTAATTTCAGACTTCTATAGCCTAATCTGTACTAACTGTACTTTGAGAATGTTCGGGAAGTAAAGATGAGTCGCTTAAAAAACAAATATAAGGTAGTTAATATTTTTTGAAAATGTTTGATTTTTTGAAAAACTCTTCATTCTTATATTAAATTTAAAAGGCAGTCAATGACTTAGGGGATATTCTTCAAATCATAGAGTTACAGTTCGTTATTTAAAACATCTACGCATATGATCGCGAAAATGCATTCTTTAGTTCATTTTTTTCAACCATTTTATATATGAGAAGCTAAGGTAAAGAAGAAATTAACCCAAATGTGCTATAATGGAAGAAATGACCATTGATTTTGGCGGAATTTAATAAATGGAGGTCAAATCATTTTTAACCATACGAGAAATTAACTAATAATTTCACCATACGAGAAACATCAGTAATGACGGAGGACTTGTGGTAGCATAACACTTCAGTAAAGAGATGGTGTCGTTTGATCATGCTACCTCACATGAGCGCACGATTTTAGTTTTACCGAATTTTCCTTATGATCAATAATAATCCTTCAAAGGAAATAACTATGAAAATATAAATTTATGCCAGAGTTTTCTGAGAAAGAAGTTAGGGCTGAAGGACAAAAGGGGAGTTTTTGTCTATTCAAGATGCGTAAGGACAAATATAAAAAAATACATGGCCCAAAGTTTGGTTTAAAAAAAAGGATAGGATATGGCACACCTCGTACTAAGACTTACGACTTGTAAACAAATGTCTCACTCACACATCATTCCTCAAATTCACCATCGTAGGGGGGAAAGTTACCTTTTCTGTTCCACCTTTGGTTTCTTAGGAAAACCTGATATATGAAAAAAAAAGTTTGGATAAATCAAACCCAGTCGGTAGCTCAGCGCTTCACTCATTTCACTACGCCATCCCATTGCACTGTCACATTAAGAGAAAATATAGTAGTTTAAAAACTATGAATCGACACACTAATTATCGCAGGTGCATTCCCTACACAATTCCAGACAAAAGTTCTGTATATATGTGTGCGTGTGTGTGTATGTATTCTTGTATGATTAGAGCCAAAGGCGTAACAAAGACAAAAACACAGAAAGGGGTACTTAAAATATTAAAAAAATATACTTTGGTGGCACAGCAACCTTTTTCGCCCTTAGGAAAAAAATTACTTCTAAAACTAAATCGCACCCTAAATATTTTCTGATTTCTTTTCTCGTGTAATTAGATAACTATTCAAAAGTTAGTTCCATGTCTTAAGCCAAAATATTGTTGAATAAGTGAATATTTGACGTCATTTCTAGATTATAATCTCGTTCTGTGATATTTGTAAGCCATACATAGTAATGCATTTGTGCCCATATACTATATAAAGGGGCAGATTATTCCCGCAGGAAATCTTATCGTGATATGGAACGCATCGCGTAATCCCAGAACATTCATCAAAGTGCATTCTCATCTTTGTTTTCCCATCAGTCACACAAGGGGCACCTGCAAGAAAGATAATTAAAAAAGAGTATGGTGTATTATTAGTATAGCTAGCTATATATGTAATATCTTCATCCGAATTAACCCCTATAATATTCTACGTCAGCCCTTTTGTCTCCGTATCTCCTTACCTCGAATCTTGAACTCTCCTTCGCCTTGTGTGCCGCGGCTCAAGAATGTTTCGTTAGCATCTTCTCCTCCCTCCTTCCAGCAACTCTCTCGTTTCTTCTCACCAGTTATTCCCGCTTGCTATGCGTTTCCTTCCAATTCTCCCCTTTTGGTTCTCTCTGATCTGGGATTAATTTCGCCTTATACTTCCTTTACCCTACCTCACTCCTCTTTTTTTTCTCTCCTTTTATCTCCCCCACGCACTCCACCTGAACTCCCCTACCTACCCCCAACCCCCTACTTGCTCTCACACCGTACCACAGTTAACCCCCAAACACTCCCTCCCTTAGGCACACTCGCATACACACACTCCCAAACCAAAAACCCTTGAGGGTTTTTAATTAAAATCTCTAACCAGGGCGAAATTGTTCTCGCCTCCATAACTTCATTACTGGCTGAGACTATGTGCCGTGTCGGGTCGGATGTTGGGGTTTTGAAAGAGAGGAGAGAGTGGGAGAGAGTGAGAGGAGTTGGGGGATAGAGGGAGGTGTGCCGCTGAGACGAAAGGGTGTGTGTGTGTGTCTAAGGGCGAGGGAAAAGGGGAGAGACACTTTAAGTGGCGGGTGTGGCGGGGGGTGGGGAGTTTAGGGTGGCGGCGGTATGAGAGTGGTGGGACTTGCGGGGAGGACTTTGGTGGTGGACTGGTGGGGATCGAAAGGTGAAGGTATGGGTACATTGGGGGCGATGTTTGGACGACAAGGAGCGTGACGGGGGTGGATTTTTTTTTAGAGAAATGGGTTTTAAAAAAATGGGGGAGGAAGGTAAGCTGGAACTTTTATTCTTTTACTACCCACTCGCTACCGTAACCAAACATGATATTGCGAGGTAGAAATCGCCCTATTCGTGGGATAGTTAATTTTTCAAAGAAATTAAAAATAATGGAAATGATTAAGCCTAAAGAGGAAAAAACATGCCTCTTAGTCGGGGTGTTATGCCCAAAATCCCCTCTTTCGTGTTCCCCTGTTGCGGAGGAATATTATTTTGGGACTGTCGGTAGCAATTGTGAGAAATCGTTACCAGTCGACGGTTGAAGTAAAAAAAACCATTAAAACCAAATTCATATTTACCTTAGGTTAACCATACTATCCACAATCGTTGTGAACGAAATTCATCCTGACAGGAAAAAAGCCTCCTTAGTTTTTTCCTGCAGATATCACGAAATGATATCTGCGTATTAGCAAGTGTCCCGTTTAAAAATTCAATTTCAGGTCATGTGTACGTACAAGGTATAATCAAATAATAATATCTTATACTAACTTTAATCCACAACAGTAGCTATTGAACCTCATACATATTGATTAGGGATTTGTGTTGTTTGTTATTTTTTTCGACTGCTCTCAGTACTAATTTTTTGATAATCCACCTAGGAGTGGAATAATGAGTTTTCAACGCAACCTGTCAACACCAAAGGAAGGGATTGACATAACTGCCGGTTTTAGTATTGCGTAATTCGCAATTTCTGCGCTGCCGCCCTTCGGAGGGCGATACTTGTGGTACGCAGACTTAATCGCTTATAATTGCTGCTCCGCTCCCTGGGCGATACCTTGTTCAACTTCCTGTGTGTTCCATTCTCCTTCCTTTTAAACGTACCATGGGACAAAGCCCAACACTTAGGTGGAGAGTGAAGCAAAAACCCCTTCAACTACAAGCGAGCTGATCTATTTCCTTCCTTTATGAATTCGCTATGCGGGGTGCAATTTAATCTACTACGGGAGACATTAAGCTTGAAAGACAACGGCCTCACATAGCGAATCGACTCGGAGAAAAATTGCAAAAAGAGATTCTTAACCCAATGAGGTACCATACCATATCACCATAGGGATAGAATGCCTATGAAAAAAATTATACTCGGCTGAAAGGAACTTCCTATGAAATTAAAAGAGTGGAAGTGCTTAATACATGTATTCAATTGTTTCTGGCTCAACTTTGTGGAAGTTCATGTTCATTAAATGAAGTACAGAATGTATTTTTCCGCTACGAAAGTAAAGGACACCAAAAACATACATTCTGTTCTTCATGTAATTCTTAATACATATTAAATATTTTCTTCATCGGCCATATTAAATTGTTAATTTTGATTTACATGCACTTATAGAGAAATGTATATCTTAATTCAATATCATGTAGATCGTGTAAAGGAAATCTATATCTGATGTCATGGTAGTCCAAAATTTAAGTTCTAAATTTTTGGCGGACCAAATATTCTTTTAAGCAGTTTTCTGCAATAAGTGAAACTGCTTCGCGCGTAAAACTCATTGAGGAATCATTGGACACTCCGCGGCTCGGTCTTATAGCACCTACGGGTATAATTGGACCTGTCTTTTGCAGTTAGACAACAACATTTTATTAGCGCTCTACAACTGCTGTTTTTCTTCGTCTACTATTTCTACTATAGTTAATATGCTTATTCTTATGATAATAATGTGCCATAATATCGGTTCTTTGAAACTAGTTAAACTTGAGGATAGAGATTGATAAACTATGGGACCCAAAACCTTATGCTGAGGCTTGTATTTCGGTACCCCTTTGTTTCTTGGTCCGAATGGTCCTTGAGAACAAATTGTTGTCCCAAAGTTGCACATTAAAAATAAAATTTACGAATATAATTACTCTCAATAAGTAATGAATATAATTAGCATTGGAATTTTGGTCAATTGAAAATTTTATTTTAATGGTAAATTTCCATACAATTCTCACCAACTATTCAAATTAATATTTGATATGAAGATTGATTACTGTTTCCAGTGATGCCAGTTATAATGCCAAATCCGTAATTGGAATGTCGAGTTTTCGAATCACTTATTATTTCGCGGTGAATTTCTGCTCAGAAGGTTATTAAAATTGCACCACTGCGCGTGACCAAGTGCCAATTCTGTTCTGTTGTTGTTTCTCTCTCTTTCGTTTTCTTTTGTCGAGTCAGCTGGCGCGCTCTCTTCTTATTTCTTCACTTTATCAATATTTCTATCGTCCTCATTTCCTCTAATTGGAGAAAAAGTAACCTTGGGATATCGTATTCGACTACGCTCAGCATCTCTGGTTCAAATCCTGGTGACGCCAACATTTTTTTCAGCGGCAGAGAAATTCACTGTCGACTTTTTTTTCTAAATGGGACAGTTGGAAAAGTACGAATAACTTACAGTGCACGCTGAGTCACTGGTTCGTTGGAAGGGATATGAAAAGAGGAAGAGGACATATGGATCCCTATTAGACTAGAAGAATCAGACGGATTGGGAAGACAGATTGAATTGGTCAGGAAAATGTCAGAAGGAACTAGCCCACAGAAAAAATGTAACCATGCTTGTCCAAATATGAATTACCTATCAGCTTGTAGGGGAATTGGCACCGGAAAGTTTGGAATTTAGCGTGGCAGATAATGAATCCTCGGATTAAAAAGCCAGCGATGCTGATCACCCAATTGTACCTCATCAGTTGCCCTCGTAGTAGTAGTTTTGTTGGGGAGGCGACCGACAGCTAAGGTCATTTGCGCCATTAGATGATGGAGTTGGATGGGAAAGAAAGGATGGAGAGAAACCCGGTGTCGGCAGCCAAGGGGTCTGCAGTTTAACGTCCCATCCAACGGATGCCGTACTCACTTAAAGTGCTCTCCACAAAGCATCTCAAGTAGGGATCGGGATACCACTGAAAAATATTTTTCGTCACCAGGATTTGAACCCGGGATCGGTGGAAAGCCTGTAAGTTAGCCTCCACACCATCCCGATCACCCGTTGCCCTCGTTGTTTTGCCTATGGAGCCTTAAGATAAAATGCCGAATATCTTTTTCACAATCGGTATCGTCTTGGAGTTGATGCATTAGAAAAATAAAAGGTCATGTCCTTCATTCATCTTCCATTTCTAACTTCTATTACTCCGTCTTTTCCACACTTCCGTTGTCAAGCACCGCACTACCTACTAACCTCTAATTCTCTTTTCTCCTCAATCCCCACCCGTCAGCCCCACACCATTCACCCTTACACTGAGTTCACCGCTGCGCACATTTTATTCTCTATCGCTTACGTGATCTTAATTTTTCTCCCTCTCTTCTCCAGCCCTCAGGTTTTCAACATTATGCTTCCTATCCTTGTTCCCGCGTCGATTCCTTTGGCTCTCCTCTCTAGTGGGCGCCGATAAAAAATAAATGCGCTCATTTCCCACGGAGAGAAAGTATGCACTCCAGTGCCAGCGGCATTCACTAGCGCTTTTATTATTTATTTTTATTCCCTTTATGCTCTAGCCGGTCTCTTTATTTCTGAAATATTTAGGCAAGAAAATGATAAATGAAACTGCTCGTGAATTCATAAACAAAGGAAATAGCATGGAGTTCACGGAGGAGATGTTTACCGCAGCGTTTGAGGTACTTGGTATGGGAAATGTTAACGAGCTATAAGCTTGCTTACATTGGATTTTTTTATTTGTAGTGCAGCGTATTATAGGATTTCTCAAGTGCACTAATGCTGATGCTAATATTTTCGTAAAAAGCAATAGGAGAAAAAATCCTTCGGGGGAAATTCGGAAATCCAGAAGCTAAATCCATCCCTTTGGTACTTCAATGAATATTATGTAACTTAACCAATCCCCTTGTTACATTTCGGCATACATCATTTTGAATATTATATGCACATATAATTTATGATAATAGGCTGGTTTTTAATGCTTTTCCAACAGTCACTAGTTCTTATTACCTGCCATCTTGGCAGTTCGTAACTTACTGGATGTAAGTACAGACATCTTAAAACTCATTCTTTGTCATAACTTCTTCTACGAGTCACACAGCTACGAAAATCATTTACCACTCTTTTAAAAGCTAAGAAGTATCCGTAGGCACTTTGCGGACGATTTACAGAAATCTTAGATGAGCTTAGGCACGGTGCGAGCTACTCTCGTGCGATTTAGACTAGAGATCGAAGTGGTGTAAGAAAAGGAGTTAAAATTAAATATAAAAAAACGTACATCGCTAAAGTTTTGGATTAAAATAAAGATGATGACACAGCGTAGATTGTGAAAGATTTAAGACCGAATCAAGCATATCAAAATCGATAAAATATATGGTTGTGAAATTTATATGTAGTCTTTCATGGGATACGCTCATCAGAATGTTATGCCAGTTGACCTTCAAGAAGAAGAGTTTCATTTGACAGGTTGTGGACAGAATGTCATGAAAAGACAAAATAGTGGTGTTATGTGAAATCTTCTCGGGTCTTCCACCGGGTCAATGTCTCCATGGCTGCCGACGTTTCGATTCCCGACTCGGTCATCGTCTTCAGGGCTTCTGAATCTTCTGAATGGTGGTGTTATGACAATTGAGTTAGGTCACATTTGCAACACAGCAAGTATTTGGAATCCATGGGGGAAAACATTAATCCAGGAATTGGAAAACATACAGAGAATATCCACCAGATTTGTTAAAAATTGTTATGAGGAGAGGATATGACAATTATGTTGAAGGTCTTGGTTTGGCAGCCCCTTGATGAAAAAAAGTGATTTTACAAAACGAAGACTTTTATAGAGCTGCAGGGCATCAGATTTTTCTTGCGACACAGAAAGAATAATTAAAACGCCAGACGGCATTGGTATTTCGAGATAAATAAAATAGATAGACACTGGAAAATTCAAATATTTGTTCTTCTTTCACACGAGATGCAATCATAACAAAATCGAACGCAAGGACCCGAATGTAGTACCTTGAAGGCAAACATTAAATTAGTCGGTTGGCATAGTTTTAGTAGTAGTATGGTGGAATTTGAGCATAATAATCAGCATTGAAAACACTTTTCCACTAGGTATTGATTTATTACACGACTAGTTTCACCTGCAGGTGATGTAGTGTTAAAATTAATGTTTAGTAGAAAAGTGTTATTATTTGTTCATTATTCAATTTGTCAATTTTGCATGATGAAACATATATGTGTGCGAGAGATTTTGTAAATGAACTAATACACATTCCATTACATTTATGCAACGAAAGAAGTGAAGATACGTGTATGTTTAAGTGAAATAAATTTAATTCTGCTATAAAAGTATTAATACTAGTGTTATTTCATGCAGAAACTTGCCAGAAAAGAAATAGCTAGATTTTTAATCCCTCTTGTAAAGTCATCTTGATTAACTAATACATGGGGGTACAGTATTAAAATTAATCAAGTATCAGTTGATAGTACGTTATATGTGTATTTCTAGTACTACTTATCGCTGCTGAAGCCTCTCCTTTTACGCTTTAAATATCAACTAACTAAATCAGGATTTATTAACTATATTTAATTTGACATAATAAATTCAGATTATCCAGCCTGGAAATGTGGGATAAAATATTTGTGCTTGGGAAAAGAAAAAACAACTTTGCACCACAGCAGAATATTGATTCACTAGGTCTTGGTTTTGTTGAAGAATATTTGATTAGTTTCTCAAACATTAGCTTGCACGATGTAATATCAGTTGACATTAATCTTGATCATTACTTCCTTGAACAAAACAGGAAGTGGAGAGCATCAAAACTATTGTTATATCATCATTTTAACAGCCAATATTGGAAGCATTGAAAACCAATAATATTCCTATATTCAGAAATACTTATTCGCATTGCTACAAACTCGATTAAACGAATTAGTGTGGACATGAGATATTTTTGGAAGCATTTTGTAAACATTTTGGAAGCAGAATGAGAATGTAATTGTGTGCCATCATATTACAAATACCCATACTAAACCCTTTCAAAAGGTCAAGACTTATTATCACAATAAATACAATGAAATTACTACGTATAGCCATAATGTAGAAATGCGGCCCCAAGAAAAAGATATATAAAATATTATAATTTCCATGTCTATAACTGGTCTCTCGAGGGTTAAACACTGACCGGGAAATACTAATTGCACGACGAAATATTCATTGAGGAGAAAGAAAATTCCCGCTAATATGGACAAGTTTAGAAACACAATACGTGTGCAAATCTATGGAACATTATTTTGAAAAATGACTTTATTCACAAGGATGGCATAAATAATTTTTGATAAAATCTAATTCAGAATAATTAATCCCGTTGATGATTGTTCGCCAAAATAATTCTCTGCTGCCTGAGAACTATTTGTGATGTTGTTCATCTTGGTGAATTGGATATAGGATGACCTTACGAAGCCTTCTACTCTTTTTCCCTTTCACAAATCATTATAATATATATTTGAACTACAAATTTGTACGAGTTTTATTTTCAAAGAAAATTGTTTAAAAAATCCGATTTGAGTGCCCTCATCAAATTTGGGGAATAAGTAAGGCGTCTGGCATCTAATTCAATTTGAGGCATAATTTGATTCGTAGTTCATGTCAACCCCTTATTTCTTGCCTTCCTTCTTTTATTCCACTAATTAGATTTTTCTTTATAATCCGGAGCGAAGTTAAAATGAGACTTTTTATGCTTTATTTGCGAAATTGGATCATTTTCCCGAGAGGGGATTTTCCAAAGATAAATTCCAAGGACATTTTATGCTAAAAGTCCCTTTAAGGAAAGAAGAATTGTATCTGATAACTTTAATTTTTTGAGCATTTCTCCACTGATTTTTCATCTTTTTAATCCCATTAGTGGCTTTTAAGCTTGAGAATAATGAAAAATGAACATGGAGAGGTTAATGGCAAACCCGACTACTCATTCTCATATTCGTATATGACATGACGCTTTCTAAAGACGCTATAATTGATTGATTACTAACTTCCTAGAAAAAGACACTGCCTGTTAACTTTGTGAAATTTGGTGACATTATTTGAAATTAATGTTGATACTGGATTTAATTATTTTCCTATTGTTATCTGAAATGGTAAAAATGAACTGCATAATCTCAATCCTGTCATTAAAAATTGCATTCGTATTTTATTTCTTGTCATTGCACATGCTCAGTTACATGATCAGATTAATGCAAATTTAAAGGAATACAAATGGGAAGATATACAAAATTGGAATAAATTAATAATAATTCAAACCCTTAGCCTGCAAAGAATATAAGATGCTGGTTTGAGAGCTGGTGATAAAATACAGGAAAAAAGTTCACAATGTTTTACAAAGTTTAGAATCATATGCATTTTGGGAAACTTTATTTTAAATTGTTATTCATTCCGATGTAATAACGATTTTTTTCCTTTTAACTTCATTTGTAAAATTAATATCCGTATATTAAACATATAGGGAAATTAATTTCTACAAATGAAGTCATCTATTGAAACAGTAGAAAATTACCTCCAATTTTGTTTACGCTCATTTGTCTAGTGTTTGCTTGTTTTAAACTTCATATTCTCCCTTGACGCGCATGAGGTGATGATTCACGGTCTTGTGAATCTTGTATTTTATGTTTATCATTGAAGTAGTTTTCTGCTTTAATAACATACGTCTTTCGACAAGCAGAATTTCCAACTCTAGAAAAATATATTTCCCGTATAGTATACTCTTCTATAGTACATGATTCTTTTTTTTCCAATAACATTCCCTCTAGGATATTTTGTTTGTTCTTTGTCATGTTAACTTTTGTTGAACCAGTGAACACACGTGATATGTCTTAAAGCACTCCCAAACAACGTCAACTACACAATATTGAGAATATTCACACCCAAAACTATTAAAAAAGAAAACCTGACGCAGAATATATTTTAAATTATTATTTAATTGACGTTTCGTCAACAATTATGGCTTTTCCAGGCTCGCGAGCACGAAATTATACTACATTTATACTATATATACATCGATTACAATATATACAACATATACAACGACTTGCCGGCCCCGGTGGCGGCGGGGTAACGTTCTCGTCTACCAACTGAGAGTTTTCACTCTCACAACTCACGGGTTCGATTCCCGTCTGGGTGGATTTTTCTCCATTCAGGGCTTGGCTGTATGTAATTGTCTTCAATGTAATGTATGTAATGTAAGGGTTAGGTGGAAGAAGGGACTATTTAGTCTCAACCTCGCCCAATTAAGTCGATAATAAATAAAATTAACTGTAAACCTATCAACAGTATAGTCACCATAAACAGTCACGATAAATCTCTGTTAGAGTCACTTATTCAGCAGTTAAACATTCGAAAACATCATGCTGTTTACCTCGCGTTGACATAGCCCTAGAACACGTCTCCATAGTTCCGCTTCTCAAAATACACTGGATGAATGAAACGATGTGAAACTTTCGCAAGCATTTTGAGGGTGGGTTTTACTTCCACATGTGACCATGAGTGCTTCTGAAGGTCATTTTGTTTGTTGTCTACAAGTATGTGTGCATTAGTTTTCAGCGTACCCTCGCAATATTATGATTTTTATACTAAAATCTATGTTTTGAACAGCGACAACTCCCAAGTTAATACTTATGTTTCAAAGATTTGGTTTAACAAACACTAAGTTGGATGTTTTGTCATTGAGAACTGGGTTTTTGTCACAAAGGCATTTACTGATATTATTTAAGGCCTCTTTTATACTCAACCGCTGTATCTAAAGTTATCTACTGTTTCCGTATCTACGTATCAATAGCATTTTGAAGACCTATAAATTATATTGCTGTGTTTGGGCCTCTTATTTTTTCCAACTCTGGCACTACTTACTACTAACCCAGCATGTGATTTATGTATTTCTTTGAAATTCGAAATAATAAACACACAATTGGTATTTCAACCATTTTGAAATGAAACAAGTTATAATATTCATAGAGCTTTAGTATTTTTAGGTTAACCCACTTACTTTGCACATCTAAAATATTTGTTGGAAAATGAGAGGCCCTAGAGAGAGGAAATATTAAGAATGAACTATGTACAGGCATTAAAATATAATATTATCAGGCTAATCACTTTGATCTCATGATTTTGAAGATTGAATGCTTTTTAGAAGATACTATTTAAACAACTCGATATATATGTTAGGGATTTGGTTAGAAAAGAAGGCAATAAATGTTTATAAACACTTATCGCAACAGAATTAATCAATACCAGTATATAATTCTCACTCTGGTTTAAATATGATGTTTGGGTGAAATCAATGACAAACCACTTTATTATTTTTGAGAATTACATAGGTAATTTTTCCTTAAATGCGATGATGAACTTTTAGATTATCATTAGATCATCATTAGAACATCATTAGATTTTACTGTTATCATTACACGTGCGGCTGGTGAGGAACCCCTCACCCCATGACCATTAGCAGACATAAGAAGTAGAGGAATGAAAAGATATTTGAAAAATTATGGGATATAATAGGAAAAAGAATTTTGAAAAATGAATGGAGATACTTAGTAGAGACATTAAGGTGATAACCCCCATCAATAGAATCAGTTTTGTATGGGAATATCAAGGGTGTAACTTTAGTCGGAACGAATTGGCAATAGCACATGCACAAGTATGTACTGTTGTATTTTTTAAGTTTTCCTGTACTCCGGTTATCCTTATGTTTTCGAGTTTTCCGGTCAGAGAACATTGTTGCCTCTTGTTAAATTTCGCATGTCCGTTGCCTATCTCCATTTACTTTATTGGACGGATTTGTTTTAAGTAATCATGCCCGCGGAGCTATTACTCCAATTAATTTTTGCCAAGTTCCTCCGTTCTTGCTCTTATACGAGGAAATGAAATTTAGATGATAAATGGTTTTTCAATTTTTAAAATGCATGGGGAAGTAGGAAAATGAAAATCCCCAGGCACGAGTAAATAACGAGCTATATTTTTAATAATTATGTATCCAAGAGATACCCAATGGAGAATATTGTTCCAGTTCATATCACCAATGATCAATAAATTATGTTTTTAAATATGTTTACGTAAAAACAATACATTTATCCAGGTAGGAATTTCGGAAAAAGTATTCAATTAAATTTCACGTTAAAGTGGATATATTTACCCACCCAAAGTACGTTTTGGAAAAAACGAATATATTATAAATATTTTAATTCAATCCTTTAATGGCCTTAGGCATCTTGTCTTATTTGCATAATGAAATGTATTCATATCCTTGTTATTGCACAATATTGAGATTTGTGATGTACACATATTCTAAGGGTCGAATATCTGGAAATTTATGATTAATTTCTCAGATTTTAGACAAAACATTAATAAGAGCAAATTTGTTGCAACATTTAATATATTCTGATATTAAATAAACTAGTAACAGTCTGAATATTCGGGTCTTTCAGTAAGTCGTTAGAAAATCCAAGAGATGGCAATCATAGTATGGGAAAAGGATTACTTTTAGTAAGCTTCATATCTCACTAGACTGCTCTTTAAGTTAGTTACATCCATCGCGTGGTTTCAGTTAATTAGTTTATTAAAACGACGAAAATTTGTGGACTTTGAAAAATTATATTAAATTGTGCAGTAACTTCTATTTAAATAGGTTAACATAAATAGATCAAAGGTGAGTTGAACGAAGTCCATGGCACATACGAGCTCGTATTCTCTTATTTCTGCCACTCTTTACAACTTACTTTCTGAGTTTAAACATGGCTGTGCATTAACAAACGATAAACATCGTTCGTGACGTCCAGTGGAAGTGTGATTGACAAACCCGATGTGATTGACACACACGGATAGGATTGATAAACTTCAAGACATGGTTTTGAGTGATTGACAAATAAAAGTTCGAGTTTGAGGAATAAGGCATAGAACAATATACGCAAATTTTTTCCAAGTTTGTTCGAAAAGTTAAGTGCTAAGAAATTTCGGCGAGATGGATGCCACTCTCTGCCCTCAGTGGAGGATAAATCTATATCAACGTGATACACGCAAGTAGCCGCAAGGGCGTGTGGCGGGGGGGGGGCTTAGGTCACCACTCGTAAAAGGGAAAGAAAGAGAAACCGTATTCAAAACCAACACATGCATGCAAACTTATACCCACAGTAGTGCATATATTCATGGAAAAATCCTATCATTTTACACGCTTGCAAATACATATCTGCCTCCTTTCATTCTACACGCATTCAATTAACAATCTAACAATCTAACAAATAATTTCACCTTAGCATGAAGTAAGAAATTTTTCCAATAACGTGCGAGCTAGAATTTGTTAAGTAGGAAGGCGGAATTCCACTACCAAAGGAAATCGTATGGTCGATTCGGAGGCTGTTTTGGCGTTTTTCCGTCGCAATCCTGACAAGTTTTTTGAGTCGATGCATAACTGTGGATGAACCACGGATACAGTTTACACTCTAGAGGCAAAGGGACGGTCGAAATAGCGGATTTCTATGGTGATTCTGCTCTGAAGAAGCCCATGACCGGGAAATAGACCGAAAAGCCGTTGGTCACGGTATTTTGCGATGCACGCGGAATCATGTACATGCAAAGAAGACAAACAATATGTGGAGAGGTTTATGTTTCGTTATTGCAGCGGTTGAGTAGTTCCAAACTCGAAAAAACGGTTCGGCGGAAACCAATTCATGTCGAACAAGGAGGTCGCCAGGTTTTGTCAACGCCAATACAAATGCCTATTTTGAGGAGCTTCAAAATGCTGGGATAAAGGTATCAAGATGACGTCAAAAAATTGAGATCCACCCAAAATAATTTTTCTATTTTTCTAAGGACTTATTGAACCATTCACGTATTTCATGCACTTTTTGTATTCAGATTTATTCATTTTAGGATAGGGTACACATATTAAAAAATGGTGACATATTTCAATATAATTTCGGTAATTTACTTTACAAGTTCATTCGCAAATGTCTCCAACTCCAATTTTGGCTATATATAAGAAGTGAAAGATTGAATGCTACGCAAATAAATTAACCTTTTGGCATCATTCAAATCAGGCATTGGGGTTAAACTATACTAACGGGTTCGCCCAGCATTATAATTTAATAACAACGCGCTAAGCGTAAACCCTAAACAGAAATCTGGGAGAGTTGGAAATATTTAATGAAAAAATTAAAGTTCTATGTAAATATGTGAAATGAGCGTGGAAGAGAAGTTTATTTATGGCGATTATTTTTTAGTATTAAGATCCAACAAAACCGTTCACTCGAGGTTTGGTACTACAATCTTTCATCAAAAATATAATGTATAGTTTATCAAAACTTGTCAAAGAATTTCATGTACAGAATTAGGTTTTAAATCACGATTTGGAGCGAACAAGTTTTACACCTGAGAACTCATTTACTGCAGCCCAAGCTCAAGGCATAAGAAAAGAAAATGATTTGATTTTCAATTAGTGTGCACACAAGTT
>CM073770.1:79822662-80282662 GCA_037158775.1 Hetaerina titia
ATGAGGGAACGCCCGATGAAATTTATCAAACGTGTTCGGGGATCGAAGGAAGGAAGAGATCATATGATAAAATTAAGCTAAAAAGGGGAGTGAGATATGATGAAAATTTTCTGGATCAAGTTGACCCGAAGATTGAAATGGTAGTGGGAAACAATTATTTTTGAGAAAAAAATTAAATTTTCCGCAAGTGGTGGATTTGTAACATTGTGAGAAAAGAGACACGGCCGAGGCGTAGGAAGTGGGGTATCAGAGGAGGATAGAGTATAATTTATTGATGTTAAGGGAAAGACAGATGGTAGGACACCTTGGATAGAAATTTTTGGGTAATTAGTATAGATAAAATAGCAAAATGGTACAGATGATAGGATTGATGTTGACTAGGTGAGGGATGGGTGTTATATAACTACTGGTGGAGAGAAAAAGTAGGTAAAAAAAGACGGATTAAAACACTATTTCAACTCAAATCACGGAGTTTTATACCAATGAATAATAAACTACAAGAATGTTTTCTTTAAGGCCTTATTTGAGAGAATTATTTAAATTGAAAAGTAAATATTGTTTGATAAGAAACATACGAAATATTCGACGCTGGGGTATTTCGTGTACTCGTATATCATGTAGCTACTGGTAAGCAAGTCAGCGTTTTTTCCCTATTTTTAGAATATTTTCGATTTAAAAACTTAGGCTGTAATGGGGCACTTAATAATTGTTGGGTATATTTGATTCCGTAACTAGATGACCGATAAACACAGTAAGTGTATAATTTTTCTTAAATTTCTTATTTTCTGAAACGAGTCCTACTTTAGTATAAAATATGCCTAAATTAATAAGTAGGACCAGAATAATAGAGTTTAAGATCTTGATTGAGCCAATATGTCCGTTTATAATGGAATATATTTTATCATACGATAGGTCAAAAATCTAATCTGCAAAACCTAAGTAGGTATGAACCTGATGGCATTTTATATTAAACATCATTTTTAGTGTAGATGGACCGATTAGATTTTGGAATATATCTATTTAAATTTATCTAACTATAAAATTTATCTATCTATGAAAGTAACAGTTAAGCGTTCGGATATTTAATGCTAGTAGATGACACCACCGCCAGAAAATATAAATACCGCGAGATCTGGATATACTTTTTGTGATAGTTTAATGAATTTTTTGCCTTCATCGCCTTTTTTTTCCACTAAGGATCCCCTGACATTTGTTTCACATTTTTAATTTCTAACTTTTCACGTTTCACATTCAGTTTTTGTGGGAAAATTATATACACATTACGTATAAGCTGTTTTGAATTATTTTCTATTTCTCATTGTTTTTTTACAACGTTTTCATTGACCGATATTTCTAGTGTCGAGCATTGGAGTCGACCCGCGATTTCTAGATAATACGGCATTGTTTTGCCAATGGAGAGACATGTGAACGTAATTGTTACATAGCAAAAATCGTTTTCCATATAAATGCTGAGAGCGAATCAAAAATAACCACGATCGTTCCCCTGATACCAATTACCGCGTAGCACAAAGTAATTTTTCTATTAAATATGATATAATGGAATTATTAGCCTGAATCTTTAATACCTGTACGAGTAATGGATTGAATTTCTCATTATTTTATCAATGCACTGTATTTCACAGGAAATATTCGTAAAATATTTTTCAGTGGTGGATTTTGAAAACATAACGTCCCTTATGAATGCCCGTAGCATGGAAACTCCTTTAGTCTCACGGGCTCATTCTTATAGAGAGTAAATTCTAATCCTTTCACCTCAGAGAAAATACATTTCTGAAATACTACGTGTTTAAGCGTGAGCTGTAAGAGAAGGTGATTCAGAAAATATTCCTACTTAAGGATTAAAGTTTTGTAAAATAATCGTTCTTTTTTCTCAATTCACCTTAAAATCATTAGTTATTCTGCAAATATAGTATATATTTCATTAAATTCGGCTTTCATCCATTAAGAGTCATGTTTCGCACTCGCTCTGTTGAGAGAAAAATTTCCTTTAACTAATGAAAATGTTTTATTTTGATGATATTATAATTTATTTTTATTGGTCTGCTCTTCATTTACTTTAAAAGAAACAAAAGTAGCCATACTCTTGAATTAATTGATTTTTTCTTCTGTAAACGTAGCAGCTTTCTTTACTCTTCTTAATCAACACATACACCATTCTATTACTTGTAAACACTATCTTTGGGAACTTAAACCAATAAAATTTATAATATAAGAATCAAAAGGTTAACAAACAAGGTAGAAAAGGATTTGTTTGATTTTTATTCATGACGATGCACACTCCACGTTTTGATGTTTTGTTAATAGATAATCACTGCTTGCGTTGAAAAGATATGTTAGCTAATTGTTTTAGATAATCAGCGAATTGGTTGTATTACATGTAATCTGCATACTGTGAATTGGGTTTTTGTTCTGTACTCAATTTAAGTTACCACTGTTTGCCATCCATTACGGAGACAAATTGTTAGGTCCCGAAAGTCACTTTCCACTGAATACGTAGATACTCTTTAAGTAGACGGGAAATCACTTAAATTTACAATTTAGATTCATGTGTTTAATCTTTTCGTCACTAATCGTGGTTTTTGGGTGCATGCACACAGCATGAGTAGAGTGTTTTATCATTGGTCATCGATATAAATAAATTTTACTTCATGTTTCATTATGTATATCTTTCTTTATTTTTCATAATAAAGCAGCGGTGAACGTCCTGCGACCCGCAGGCGGAATGTCCCTGTTTATTATGTACCTCACGACCGATGAGACTGATTTTTTAATTGAACGATATTCGAAAATGTACATTATAATGTCGTTATTTTCGTATAATTATAATACTTAGCTGTTGTTGCTTTGCTCTATAACATTTATTATTTTCATTATATTCCTATTAATGTAAAAAATAATTCGAATGGGTGAGCTTCTACTGAACAATTTTCCTAATGCGACCCAAAAACACGTAAAATATTCTCTGTGCAAGAGTTTGATAGGGGAAAGAAACAAAATAGGCTAACGTTACTGTTCATGCATGAAAAATTCCTAAAAAATCAAGAAGTCATTTCTATATTGTCCCCTCTTTGGAGCAATTAAAGTTAAACAGACCAATCACAACGTTGCCAGACGTTATGGCCTATCAAATCGAGTCCTGTTGCTATTAGGAGTTCATTTTGTTTCACTTGTTAGCAATTAAATTGAGGTTCAATCTGCAATCATATATTAAATTACTCATATCCTTATTCCCTATCCTCATGATCCCGTGGGAACTACAATGTATAACCCATGGGGTCTGTGAGGGTATAAAATGTTTAGATTACTTTTTAAAGGTTTTAATGTAATCCCAGTTGATTTTTTGTCACTTTCCTGAGGTTTCCCCATGAGGCGAGTGTAAAAATACTCTTCATTCTTATACTCTAAATAAAATTGAGTTAATGGAACGATTGCGGAAAACTTACTGGTTCCTCCTTATCAGAAGGTAAGTTCAAGTACTTAGTTAAGGTGTTTATATCTGTTAAATTAAATAAAAATACGGCGGGATACCTAATGTAGCCGTCGATGATTTAAAAATTTCAAATCAATTCGCATTTTAATAAACTTGAGTCCCCTGAAGTCACGTAATATGGATCGATTCATATTCTTAAAAATTACGGATTAAAAATATGTCAATATTGGCAGAAAGTCATTTACATCCGTTCGTTGTGATTGGATTGGATAACCTTTCTACCAAACTTTAAGTCAGAACACATATTTTCGAATTTTGCATGCAATTTTGATACAGAGTTTTTATAATTGGCAATACCACAGACCATTGGTACCAATTGAATAGAGAAATTTGTATTCAGTTATCAAGTGCAAGTAAATAGGAGTTAAGAGGTTCAACATGAAGAATAAGAACAGCAATTAGGTATTTGCCTGGTGTCAATCCTATAGCCAATACTGATTTTGTAGAACTCTATACCGATGTTTCGGTCAACTAGGCGACCGTAAACGGGAGTGTAGGATGGTTAACAGTGATGAAGTACTATCCGTGGTCACTTTATCACGGACAATACTTCGTTCCTGTTGACTTTCCTTCTTTCAAATTCTCAATTGATGGTCACCTAGGCGGCCAAAATATTGAATTTATTCTTAAAAATCAATATTGTCGATAGGATTGGTACCTTAACGCATTCACAGCAAATACTCCACATTCTCTTCGGTTCTACAACTAGGTATGAGTGGTAGATTCCAGGAAAGAAATTAGTTTAAGGTATGATCCTTTAATTACGAGGAAGGGTATTGACTGGCTTTATTGACAGAGGCTGGACAATATCTTAATCTTCTTATCTATAAGTGACATTTTGGGACTACGCTTAGGTGTTTTCTCTCTTTTTTGGTCACGCCATGTTAGACGCATTCTGATTAATTCAATAGACAATTCGTCGATAAGGGCACGAAAGAACATTTTTTTGCTTCATTCCTATAATTTTTATGTCAATGTTCTAAAATCCATAATATTCATCGATCGTCAGACAACCATGAAAATTGAATTGGTATCTTAAATTACATTAATTGAAAATATTTCGATCGTCGTTAAAAATGTGCTTAATGGTCATGAAATGGGGGATGAGATTGCGCCGTAACTTGAAACGGATAAACATTCCGATTGTTAAACGTACCTATGTAAATGAAATAGAACAAAAATTGATGGTTAAAATCAACCCTCTGCAGGAACGGAAAATTCACACCGTTCGGAGACATTGGACCTCGTTTCTTCCATTTGTCGGAGTGTGACTGTTGAGTCGCCTTAAGGACGCCAATTTGCTCAGCGCATGGACCCGAGGTTCTTTCGGCGTAGGACGCGGTTTGATGTTACAAGTTGGCAGTGACCGAGGGGGAGGGACATCGGAAGATTGAGTAAGAGGGATGTTCAGAGAGAACACGCAAGAAAAAAGTGGGTACACGGCGAGGCGGAGGAGTGACGGTTGAACAAGAGGGTGGAAGCTGGGGGTGTGGAGACAAATCCGCCGTAGCACCCGTGTTTGTGAGCGAGCCCTGCGGATGTGTCGTCGCCGCACACGTCTACGCCGTCCTCTCTTGACGGATTTACGGCTTCCACATTTTCTTCGACCCACCCTTTCTCTTCCCCCCCACGTCAATTAACACAGGAAAACCCGCCACCATAGTCTCCTTACCGAATACTTCCTTCATTTCCCCTAGGGAACTATCAGTTTCGGTACTGTGGGTTCTGCGTACCAGGCTCACTCGTAGGAGTACGTAACTCACTCGTACACGGCTACACTCAGAGCGTCACTCATACAGAAACTAGTTGATGGAAGAGCTTCGTGATGATGTTTCTGATGACAGAGCTTCCTTCAATTTCCCTATACAAATCGTTTACAATTACCATTTCAATACTTTTAGAATATGAACAATTTAGCAGGTATTTTGTTATTTTAAATATATACTCCTATTTATTTTTATTTAAGGTGATTTCTTTGTGGAAATTGTTTAATGCTGCTGCGAAATTTGGAATAAGCCTTCAGTCTTTATAGACTGTAATACGGGGGGGGGAGGTTATTCGAGAAAGGGCAAACGAAGAAAGGACATGAACAGGACGGGATGAAGGGAGAAAAGAAGTACACAGATATGAAGAGGGACCTGATGTATAGTAGTGTCTGGATTGTGTTTTGTTAAATTGTATTACTTAACAATAACGGTGGTCGTGCTACGGAAAACTTGGAATACGTTTTAATTTCATTTGCGGATGTTTTTGTTCGCTAGTTCTACCTTAGTGTACTTTTTATACATATTTATATAAGTATATATTTATATACATTTTTACGTAGGTTCTTGTATTAGCTGAAGTAATTGATCGTTTGTTAAAATACACCCACAGAAGAAAAAGTAACTATTTAAATGTATCTATGTTAGGTTGCCAGTTTCATGTTATTCGCATCACAATTCTGCGTAAATAACTTTAATACTAATTTTAAAGTGAAACTTTGCTTGAAACTTCACATTTATTTTGGTTCATGAAACAGGTCTTGTTATGGATGCTGCTACAACTCGTACTCAGATCATCAGAAAATACATGCTATGTCAAACTGATAGACACATTCATTAGTTTATATTATATGGATTACAGAGGATTATCAAAATACCTTGGAATAAATTACCTAATTATAATGTTTAACCGTTTACGATTTCTAAAATGTGTTGACTCTTAGTTGAAAGGTTTCTGAAGTTGGAGTTCATATTACTTACCCGGAATAAGTCATAGTGATATTTAATTTCTGACATTTGAGAAATTGTTTGAGGTCTCATAACATTTGAGAACGTTGAAATTACCATGTTATCAACGGACTACCATACTTTATCTTTGCTTTATAAATTGTGTGTTTAATTTATTACTCTTACTTATTCAATAACAAGGGCATACTAATGACATAGTGGAACACTGATTTAATATATACATTACCGGTTTGTTTAATTCGTTAGGCTTCATTTTCAGTTCTTTAATTAGACGAATTTTGTAAAAACAACGGTAAAAATTTGATGACAGTTTCGAGGTTTAAGAGGCTTAAATTTTTAATTTCAGAAACTCGGGGTGTTGGAAAGTATAAGTTTTTTAATTTACAAAGAGCATTAAAGGTACAATAGCAATTATTATTATCATGCAGAGGTCATAGTTTCCCAATTGAGAGAAGAATTGACAATGCCTTTGAGCATTAAGACTAATTAGGTTAAGTGTACTCAAAGTACTGGGCTTTATGTACGTCCTAACGTAGCTGACGCCTCCTGAATTGTATGAATAGAGTTGCACTTCTGCTGAAGCTTGGGAGGTGATAAATTAGGAACTGCATGTTTACTCTTGACCTCAAGACGGGACTCCTTTCCAACCTTACTAATACTATATCCGTATTTTCACCAGAATCAAGTCCTGATTACAATTCATTGCTCCCTTAATATTTATAACAATTTATTTTCATCCAATGACATTGAATGGGTTTTACTCTATGTTCTAGAAATGATAAAAACAGAACAAAATATAGTAGTCGATTTATTAGTAGCAGCGGAGTTTCGTCGTGTAAGTACTGCTGTCGAGACGAAATATATAATATATAACACTCGAGCACTGGACAGAACAAACCACGTGATTCGTTTCCCATAGACTGTTATAAATAGCAGGATTGCAAAGTGCGTCAGCATTTTGAATATCATTCATTTGGCAAATCTTTTAGATGGACATTTTTGAACAATTAGCATAACTTCTTCTTTTGAATGGATAGTAATCGACGCGTTATAAAATAACCATCAAGGTTATCTCAGATGAAAGTAATGTTTTCCAAGAAATAAATCCTTTTTTTAAGCTCCATTTTTTACGTTAGACTGGTGACCTGTTAACACTGCATACGGATATGGGGAAATGAAAAAAATAACATTTATGATAACCGTACAGTTTTGTTGACATATCGCATTTGATATGACATTCTTTCCTAATTGATATCCCATTCGTTTTGCGTTAGAGGACATTATGATTCTATAACCTGACGGCACTCACTTTACTCAACTCTCTCGCTCATTCTTAAGCTCAGTACTGCCTCACCGAGTAAATTTACAAGAGGAAGGATAGCCGTAGCTACGGACGACATTTGAGTGCGTTTCTGAAGAAATCAGTCTATTCCGATCTGGGGAAAAGTGTCATTAATTCTGTCAATAGTCAAACGCTGACCATTATGAATTTAGCCAAGTGCATCATAAAATATTCAAACCGCTGATTTCGCGCGTAATTTGTCGAGGAGAAATTAAATGGGCGATGACATATTGTCTTCATTCGAGGTAAATGACGGTTCAGATTATTTTCTCAGGGGGTCGCATTCCGTAAGGTATTCATTCCCTTCCAGAGCATTTTCAAAACTAAGTCTCCCAATTTCTCTTACCATCCCTCATATATCCAGCGATTTGAACCTTCGTCCGCAATTTTTTATCGCTCGATTAATTTTCGGGGAAAAAGGTTCTCTACCAAGCTGTTGCGGTCTGAATGATTTGTTGGCGCACTCGTAATTACCTCAGGGAAACGAGGGAGAAAAGACGTAGTTTGGCGCGGACTCCCGATTTTTTTTATTAGTTCCCTTCCACATTTTTATTTCTGCTCTCTGAATTTTTCGCGGTATTAATTTTGCCGTGGGTTACTGTCGGCTCCATCTTTACATAATTCGAAAATCGAAAAGTGATTGGCATATTTATGTACTAACTTCAGTTTAAATTCTTAATTTGATAATGTCATACTCGATTCATGCCGCATGAATGCAAAACCAATAGCATTCATTTGGCCATGGGAATTATTTTTTGAATATTCGTATCCACCATGTTGTTATGAATTCCCTGCCTCGATTGCATAAACGAACGTGTGAAATCAATTCAGGGATTTTGGAATTGAACTAACTTTCCTTATTCCGTGAAATTACTGCTAAGCAACAACTTAGCTGGTACCTTTGGCGGCGGAGTAACTTCCATCCAGCGGAACCAAGGATCGCGGTTCGATTCTCACTTAGGTGGATTTTTTCTTGACCTTTGAGTATTAATAACTGTATTTTGTGCTATCACCATGCCTAAAAAATCCGATGTAAATGGTCAAAAAAGAATTCTTACGGATTATTAAAAAGTAAAAAAAACTGTAAAGTTTTTCATTTAGGTTATAGTCTTTCACTTGGCATGTCCAGGACGAATGGAATGGATGGAGAGGATTACATACATAGAAAATAAATGAAGAATTCCAATGTCCGTGTAAAATTTTTTTCGGTCACTTTAATTAAGTTGATTAGTCCATACAGCAATATTTTTGACCTAGAGTATCTTAATATTTAAATGATTCGTTAAATAAAAAATATCCTGGAATCAATAAAACCCTATTTGTCACTATTTTGGCGATAGAATAAGGATCGGGAATGGTCTAAATGGATTATCCGGTCGTGCAAATGACATTCCTCAATTGAAAATCTTAGCACTGAAGAAAATTTTAAGGTTCCCTTTTGCGCCAAATTTCAAATGTGGAACTTATTTCGAGGTATACGATTCTAAGGTTGTCATAGAAATCAGTAAATAACTTATACTGAACTGTGAAAAAAATGAAATTTATAAATGAGAACCATAAGTTAGTCCCCATTTAAAAAAAACCGCGGTCGCAATTGGGTGTGATTGGAACATTTCGATGTAGTTTTGGCCATAAAATTAAGAACTGAGGAAGATCATTTTTTTTGTTATTCTATTAGAGCAAATCAAAATACATTGATTTTGTATATGAGTATTTTCGTAAATTAGGACACTAAGGGTAGGACCAGCGAATTGAAGTAGTAGGTATTAGAAACAGTTTGTGAAGGGCGACGATCACTCATTACGTCGAATGAGTTCCGTTGCCTTTTCTCCGGAGAGAGTCCTCCTGCGATGGGAGAGGAGGGAAGTCGGGCGGAAATGTGGGCTCAACTCAATTATCCCGCAGAGTGGATGATGCATTAGAGTGACGCCCCATTGTTCATGAGAAGAGGGAAGGACAGGGTGGGAGGACGGCGGTGTAGGGAGGAGGCGAAGGGGTGCGTGTTAGAGATAGGGAGCCTCTGTAAAGGACACCCGGTTTATATGGAGAAGGGTGGAAAAGGGGACGAAAGGTATGGGCACAAGATAAAGCGGAAAGACACCGTGGGCATTATAGTGATATATACCAGTATTTGGGCATTTTGGGTTGTCCATAACGGGCAAGTTTCTCCACGTTTTACTTCGTTTAAGGTCGTTTTGATTTTGACTTGTTTAGTGCACGCAGCTCATACATTATTTAAGAGCTATCGAAAATCTATGTCAACACCTCTTAATGTCTGTTCGACTAGAGGTACTATCTTAAATAATTGGTAAGTTACACGCTATTAAGTGTTCGTGAGTGATTTTTTAAAACCTGGAAGTTCAACGATTATATCCATGGCACACCATGAAGCTATAAATAATTTTCTTTGTAACATTAGTTACAAGGTTAGGTCCCATGTCAATGCGCATCATTTTTAGGAATGCTAAGTATATCGGAAACCAAGATTTTCGTCACCTTTTGAGATCGAAGGACGTCCTGAGCGTTCAGTGTCTTCAACATCTTCTATACCCTCCTGAAACAGTTTGTGCCACTCAAAAACATGTGATCTATGAATTTACCACCACAATCTACCTGGAGCATATCCTGAGTCTCTCTCCTGGCTTTTCCCAGTTTCACCCAAAAGTTGATGGCATAGCGCTTTTCAATATCTGGTTTACGATTGAGTGCACCAAGGTAACGTTATAGATGTTTCGCAAACTAACGATCTACACTTCGCTAAGGCTGGGAGCCAACTACCACCAGCCTCCCGTCTTTCCTGCTGAGATTCCCCTCCCTCGAACGCAGCCAGAGGAACCGCTGTCTGTCCTGTCCGTCCATCTACAAGTCCGTCCTGTACACGGGAAAAAATAAGTCATACTACTTTTGGGACAGCCCTTGAGTCTATATATATGTATATATATTTATATATACTGTGAGTGTCCTTTCTTTTGTTTCGGTGTGTTGAATATTTTGTATCTGTGTGTTTGTACATATATATAGTTTCAATTGGAGATTATGCACTTGTGCCAGCGCTTCTTCCAATCCCCGAAACACTTCTCAAACTCGATCTTTGAGATAGCCTTTAGTTCTTTCAGCGATGCGCTTTTAATGTCATCTATGGCCGTAAAACGACGACCTTTCAAGGTTCTCGTGATTTTTCGGGTACCATATCTTCCTGGGAAACCATAACTGGCACAGCAAAAGGAACTGGCCCCCCTACCCTGATGTGTGAATTTCACACGCCGTCGGGTTTAGTACTGGGTGAACACTACCATCACCTACCAAACCAACCTTCGGGTTGATTACTGTGCTTATGATTCTAAATATGTATGTATATACGAGTCGTATATCTATATATATATGAAATTCACTAAATAGTCATAGCAAACACAGAAACTAAAACATCTATCCTATCTCTATCCTATCCTCAAAAACCACAATTCCACCACCAACCTTTTCCCCAAATGCCCCTCTGTCACTTTCAAACGCCCCGCCAATCTATCAGATCTTCTAAAATCTACCAATCCACTTCTTAAATCCTCGCCCCGTTCCAAAATCATTCCCAGACCCTGCAATAAACCTAGATGCAAAACATGTCCTATTTTCCTAACCAGAATCCCATTCCTCTCCCACCCGCTCTTTAACTCTCTCCCACCAATTCCCTACTCCTCGTGTACCTCCAGCAATGTTGTCTACCTACTCAAGTGCCAACTTTGCCCTGCCTTTTACATTGGACAGTGTACCACACCCCTTAATATTAGAATCAATAATCATCGAGCCTCATGCAACAATTCCTCCCTTATTGATATGCTCCCAATCCCCAAACATGCCTCCGAACACAACACTGCCTTTGACCAATGTTTTAAAGTATCCGTCTTAGCATCCCTCCCACACTCAGACCCTCCACTGAAACTCAAAACATTAGAGCTAGCTTTCATCTGGCTCTTGGATTCCTGAAATCGCCCAGGTATTAATATTAGACATTAATTGCCCCCTTTATGCATATAGTTTCATCCCCCTCCGCCCCCAACAACTTCCATATCATCCCCACCTTTTTTTAAAATTCCCGCGCCATACACTACCCCTCCAAACCCCTCACCTCGAATGCCTTTCCCCCCCTTTTTCCCCCCTTTTCCTTTCTTTTCCCCTCTTTTCCCCTCTTTTTTCCCCCATTTTCCCCCTTCTCCTTCCTACCACTGCTTTCGGGCTCTCCTCTGCCTCAGTTCTGTTCCTAGTTCCTCTTGAGAAAGGTGGTTGCACCACCGAAAATTCGAGAACTAGTGAGTCCCTCTTTTATATGTTTTAGTTTCTGTGTTTGCTATGACTATTTAGTGAATTTTATTGTGCACGTTCCTGACTTTTCCAAGAAAGTGACTATATATATATATATATATGTTTATATATATATTTATATATTAAAACATGGTACATAACCACGTATATGAATAATTATAAATTCTGTAATATTAGAAATTTTTGCTGGCAATATTTGTTCCAGAATGGCGAGAGATGGTAATTATTCATGATGGAAAAGCAACGTTTAAAATCTACGCAAAATTCATCCCCCTTTCTATGGGCCTAAATTATGGGTGCTCGCAAGCTTCCTCAGTCGAGCGAGAATCCCGATTTTCAACGCCGCCGATAAAGACGAAAAAGACCGACGGAGCGCATGTTCCTCCCATGCATGTGTCAACCCTTGAATTTGCCTTCTGCATGAGGACGACCCGCACAGTGAAGCAATGAGACCTAACATGCCTGGTGCCCGTTCCCTATCCCGAGACAATATCACGCCCAGAGCCGTGTCATTAATGGGCCACTGGGTTCGTGTGTCAAACCCACTCCAACCACCCACCCCTCGCGCAAGTTCCAATACCCAGTAGATACTTTTCACTTTGATCATCCATGTCGGCAACCCGTCCAAAGGTTGGTTGTTGTGATGTCATCACGGGACGAACTTGAGGCTTGAAAACCACTTTTAAAAAAGGTGAAAGTTCACCGGTAAAAGGAAAGCAATGCAAGGGTATTAGTAGTAGATAAAATTCAATTTTTTTTCACCGCGGACTGTAAAGTTTGTTGATGTATAATGAAGCGCGCTTCGATATAAACTTGAGAATATGAATACGACTCGTATCTAGTGCACTACAGAGTTGAAAATCCATAATGAAATGTGGTATGCCAATTCCGCGGTATCGGATTGTTTACTTTTTACGTTTCATAAATGTTACAACTTACAAATCCGTTACATATTTGAAAGCTATTGCTAATGGTGCTAATTTTTATTTTATTGTAAAAGTGAGCGCAAACATTATTAAATATCAACTTTGGAGCGTGAGCAGATATTGTTGAATTTATTGGAAAAATCAAATAAGTTTTCACTCGTGACATTGTAAAACTATTTAATAAACAACCAAATATTGAAGTTAGGAAGCTATTTTTTGAAAAATAATGATAACGTGAAATAAAAATGTAAATTAACGAGAAAATGGGCTAATTTAATTAATTTGAAATGAGAAACTTAAAGTTATAGATTGTTTTGGGTTAGGGTACACGAGCAATGACTTCTTGGGGAACGTTTCTAGAATTATAAAATTTTGCGAAAAATAATTTGTAGATTTCTCCAAAGGAATCTTACAAAAATTTGTTGATTTATCTCCAAATCAATGTTTTCGTAGGTCAAAATGCAATTTTTTAAGTTTAAGCTTCTTGTCACTGAAAATAAAAACGTCCAAATAAAAATAATTTTTTACGCAATAAAAGGAAAGCATTAGTTCTCTCATCTTTTAACACTTATCAACCCCATATGCATTGCCTGTGAGGGTCGAACGATTAAGTAAGAAATGCTCCATCCACAGAGTTACAGTAAGCAAAATTCAAAACGTTTGGCTTAAACCTCGATGGGATCGAAGGTTTTGCTTGGTTAGCGGACTTGACATTCAGTAACGATCCACCATTTGATTTCAATTTTAAAAGATAAATGAATTCAAGAATAAAGTTTTCTCCAGTTGACATATATTTTCCTCTATCAGCATGTTGAAATTTGAACAAGGTTATCGTTATCATATGAATTTTTTTCTAGCATTAGCAATAGTATCTTTACACAAGATGTAAATTCATGTTGTCAAACAGGGCTCCTTCGGAAAACTAAATCACACTGAACTCAATGTTACTCTGAATTAAGAGTACGACGTTCGTCCATATATTTGAATTAAAAAAATGAGGCGATTCGGTGGATGATTTTTTGAACTGGAATAGATAAGTTTATACTACTAGACTTTATCCTTAGCTAATAAACTGGATCGTTTATGCAAAAATTACCCTTATAAAATAGTAAGGAAAACATCTCAAAAAAGATGTAGTTACTCTTAGGGAGACTAATTCAGGAATAAAACTGACTTTCCTGATGGGACTTAGGGTTTTAGTGGTGTGAGCGAACGACTGCATATGTGGGGTAAAAAGAAGAGCTGCAGAAATCGTGCTTCATCGAGTGGCATTGGTTGAAAATTGGATAAAGACTTTGTGAAGAACTGGAGATGTGTTATGCTTTATGGAATAAAAGTGAAGCAAGTAGTTGCGCATTCATCTGAAATCACCAGGAAACTTATTAATATAACAGGCTTGGATTTATAAGGGTAGAAATAATGCGAATCATTCTAAAACTTAAGTTTTAGGGGAATTCAATAACGTCAGTCGATCTAAAGTGGAGTCAATTCCAAAAGCATTGCTAGAGAAAATGTTACTTCCAGAATAATTTCCTTTTTACTGGGAATGGGTCTGTCGCTAGAGGACCGACAGATCCGCGTGTCGTCACTTAGACCTTGGACGCAGGGTCCCGAGCCACAAACCCCCAGGCCCAACAGATGCCACCATAGGGTCGTAAAGGAATAAAAAAGGGATTTAAGGAAACGTTCTCTCACTGATGCTAAGATGTTTGACCCCAAACAATATCCCATTAATGAGTGAACACTATGAGAAATACATGGATCAGGAACTTTTTTTTAGTGTAAGCAAGAAATACCCATTTGTGTTAATGATGCCATAGGTATGAGGTCAAGTTTTGAGAAACTTGTTGGTCTCGAAACTGAAAAACGTGGAAATGATATTTATAATTGAAAAATGAGGTATAAATGAAATAGTTATCTTCCTCATATTTCGGCGAAAACGTATCTACTAACTATCCTTTAAACCCGAGTCCACCTCCTCGGGGATCTCGTCATTGGTTGAAAAGACGCTAAAATTTGGGCGTGGTAGTGTAGTGGGTAGGGCGGTGACCGGAGAAAGAAGTTTGATTACCGTCGACTTAGAACACCTCCTATTTCACCCAAGTCGGGTCCTTTTTATATGTTCGATATCTTCCTGTCAGGCTGCACACCAAAACGCACTGCCACCCTCCCCTTCGGTGGTGTGTAAATGAGGCATTTGTTTACACGACACAGGTTGTAGTACTAGGTGAGGTCTATTCTTTCCCAACCAACCAAGATTTAGGCCGGTTGCTATGTTTACGTTTCATAAGCAGTTATTAGGCTTTTTGGGAATGTTATTTGCTATTCGCTCCTACATCGATCAGTAAATATAGTTAATCAACTCGTACATACTGATAGAAAACTCTTCTACCCGTACGTGCGCCTTTTTGGACGTTATACTGTCTTTAATGCAACGAAAAACAAGCATCAAGACTGAATCTTGCCCAAGATTTTTGATTTGGAAGAAGGACAGTCTTACATTTCATTTGTTGTGCGTGGGTGATTGTTTGACACAACGTATTTCTGATTTTCTTTGGAGACGGTCTAAAAAGATGCACTTTTTGTATTTTCCTTGACAAAACAGACGACATCGGTGTGCCATGTTGCGACGCGATGCGGGAGTCTTGCGGAGGGCGGAGTGGAGAGTATTTGAAAGCCAGCGAGGAGATGAAGGCGAGCACGGCTTGCTAACTGGGACACGTGCTAAGGGAAATGCAATAGCAACGCACGTGGGATGAGTTTAGAGGGAAAGGGAGGTAGGTGTAAGGGGAGGGAGGAGGACGAGGAGAAGGAAGAGAGGGAGCGGCGAACCAGGCCAATGGAAGTGCGTCTCCCTCGCCTAGTCCCCTGATTGAAGCCCTGCATTTTGGATGCGCTACTAATCGCATGTTGCCACGGGATTTGGTCGACCGACCAGGGAGAGATATAGGGGAGGAGGCAATGGTCTCCTGGTTTCGGAAGGGGGGGTTTGGGATACCGCAAGATGAAGAGGGAATAGCGTAAGAAAATGGTAATATTCCGTGCAATCTTCGGAGGGCATGGAATTGAAGATGGATCGACTTGACCCGTATTAAGGTTCTTGAACCTTTTCAGGATAAAATTATCACATTGAAACAAAGAAATGAGTTGGACAAGAAATAGATGTACGATTAATCACTTGTATCTGTCGAGAACCAGGTTTCAGTCCCCAATTGGAAAGTCGTTTTCCATAAATACTAAAATATAAGTAATATACGTTCATGTATATCCTTTCAAAATTCAAGGTACAACTATTTCGATTTAGGGAGATCGTGGACCGCGTTGAGATACACCAATAAAAAATTAACCGCACTCTTGCTGGTTTCGGGTTCACTCCTAAAATTGTTCAAAACTTTCCTTCTTATTTGACTTTGATATTGACGTTACCAAAGATCTCCAATAAAACTGCGGAACACACTACCTTGATATAAAATCAAAATATTTAGAATTGGCAGAGACCAAGTATCTTCAGAGTAAGGGCCGGAGACGTAGCAGCTCGGAGTACTGAGTAAAAAATTCAAGAATTTCTCCAAATTGAGCACGTAAAACTTTTCCGTCTTATAGAGATTCCCTTCGCGAAGTAGAGATATGAAAGAATAAGTAAGTCCCTTCCTTTTTCCCAGGTGGAGAGAATGGACAAAAATCTGGAAAAGATATTGAGCGCATTCGGCTTTAAAATTTATCCCTTTTTTTCATGAAGCCGCGTGGAAACTTTTCGTATATCTATAAAAGCTAAAATTATTAATGTATACTATTCGTGCATTTGTATTGTTTAAAAAACATGCCTAATTAATGGGAAATAGTTCATATAACTCTAAAGTAGTAAATAAAATATTTTCTAATTAAATACGTGTAATATTTTAGCTGAGTTACAATGGATTCAAAACGAAAAATGTAAAGGGCGTCAAGTTTTAGAATATGCAAAATAACAACTGTCGATAATTCGTGATCTGAGCACATTATTGTTTTCCAGAATATGAATGAACCTTATATTTAAAAACGAAATCAACTCAATAATTGGATTAGTAATTCTGATATATTTATCAATATCGAATGGATAATAATTTCTTTTAATTCCAGCTCACTATATCGAATTTCAATAAGCAAGAGTTTTTTAGAGTAATAGTTGATTCTGCAAATATCCATTAAATTCTCGTATCTGTTTTTTTCTATGGCGCTTCATTAACTCAACGTTAATAAAGAAAAGCAACTGAAATTCTAATTAAAATGATGAGCTTGTGCTATTACTAATACTGATGTCATTGCTAAATATAATAATAGGAAGTAGTCGTCAGATCTGGTAGATGAAAACTTACTTGGAGTGACAATATACATTATGAGTTTCATTTATCTATCTTAGACCGTTTGATTCCGCTTCGTATAGCATTTATCCATTAGGTAATTGTAAATTGCGATCATTCCTGGATTAATTTCATTGAGAGAAACATTTAGATTTATGAATTCTCCTTTTCTTTTACATTTAACAAAGATTTACGTATAATTTGTATTTTTTGATAACACACTGTAATTTTAGTACCCACTTACACCTTAACGTATTTTTCGCATGTAGCATTCTTCTTACTAAGCATATTAAAACTGACTGAATAACGGGAAACAAATCACATATGTGGAAGATGTCTTTAAGTAGTCACAAAACACTTAGTAAAGAGCAGTTTATTCACCCCAATATTGACTTTGTTGACTTAAGTATCAATTGACCCCAGGCTTTCATCGCAGTTCACCTCTGTGCAGTGATTTCACGTGCACTTTTTAAAAGGAACGGTGACATCGTCTGCTTCCCTTTACATTCCATATTCCTGGAGATGAAGATTTTGAGTGAGGAAAAGGGAGGGGGGAAAGGAAGGGTGTCCGGGGGACAGCGGATCCCCCTTGGTTGTGCCACTGATTGGAAGGTCAGGAGAATGTTGAGAAGTCGGGAAGAGTTGTGCGGGCAGGATCGTAGGGGCGGGGAAATGATGGGCGTTGAGGGAAGGGAGAAGGAGCGGGAGACTTCGAGGAAGTGGTTGGTTGTATGAAATGAGCGGCGGCCGACTTGAGTTTGGATTCCGGGGGTGCACTCGTATACGTGATCGGCTTGAGAATTTATTGGAGGGAGGGGGGTGTGTGGAAGGTGGCCGAAGTGTAGAGTTTGAGGAGGAGGGAGGAACGGGGAGGGAGAGTAAAAAAAAGTAGTTGGTCGGGAGTAGGAGAGAAAAGTAAAGCGGTTCGCATGGAGGAGTGAGACAGAGGACGATGGGGCGTAGGATAGGACGAATATTGGGCGGGAGGGGTGGTTTAGGGCGCCCCAAAAATGAGGGTGTGCACGGTACGCTTCCAGAAAGATGGAATTTGCGAAAGGAGGAGATTCAATTTCTTCCGTAGCATTTTGGAATTATATTTGAACGGCATATAGGTAATAATGGGCGGAAGGAAGTTAGTAGTATTTGAACTTAATAACTTCATTAATTTTTCTCCGGAAACTGTGCGAATTTAATTACCAGAAGTCTCTCAGTATCTTTCTCAACGGAGGAAATAAAAGCTGGTTGCGTTAATTTATAAAGGCTTTATTGTATATATTAGGCTCCAGCAGCTTTCTTATTCAGCCTTTTAGATAATTTGCTTAAACGTTCTTAAAAATTTATATGTGTTTAAATGAACGCTTTTAATATTTTAATTCACTCTGAGGGGCCAGGAAGATTTTCATTAACTTGAGAAATATTGACCCATGTTAATATATTTTTATTAATTCCAATGACGCTTTTTTCTACACCGACATTTTCCATACATGTCGTATTAGTTCGAATTGCATAGTGATTCTGAAAATGTCGTGTCATAGTTGCTTCGTGTAATTTCCACACTGACCGTTAATTGATAATGTCAATTAGATAATTTACGTGAAGCCCATAGCATTACTTTTTTTAATTGATATTTTCTGTACTTGATGTAGATCAGAAATAAATCTTACCTCAATTTACACATGCTATACGGATTCTAAGTCCTAGTATTGAAAATAAACAGCAATTTTATCCCTTATTATGATAGTTTTCCGTATTTTTTAACTCGATTCTAATATTTTATTTGCTTTTCGACATGATTTTCGTCTAAGTACTATATTCTATGCATATAGAATCCCTCTTTTTTTTAGTTTGATTGGTAGGGATTGCTATTTTCTTGGAGTAATTATTATTTTACGTTTTATCAAATTCAATTGCAAAATTCTTGAGACCCAAAAATTAGGGATAACATATATGTCCTTTATTGACGGCTATTTTTCTTGGTGCTTGCTCAAAATGTCCAACCATAAGTATCTGAGGTGTTGGTGGAAGATATTGTTAATGACGACCAGGACTACTCATTTTCAATGATTGGGTGGTTGAATTTATTCTCTCTTCTAGGTAAAATGATGATATCAATTTATATTGTACGGATATACATTTTTCGTCTAAGTAATATAATCTGCTCATTTAGTTCGAGACTCCATTGCTTATGTCGGAGCAACACGAACTTGAAAGCCTTGACTTTTAATAGTCTTGCAGTTTTAACTTGGCGAGTAACTCTTAATTTTTTCTATACCAAGATATATCTAGTGAATTTTATCTATTATTTCCCTTTACATCCATTATTACAACTAAATTTCCATCAATAAAACAATAGTTGATTCTCACATATTCTTTAAGGATGTCAATTCTAATTTTATCTTCAAGTTATATCATTACGCTATTCCAAAATGTCCCATAGCCAACCTCTCATACTATATGCTTTTTGCGAAAAATAATTGTGAATATAAAGGAGAGAGATCATATGTGAAGTTCTTCACCTTCTCTCTGTTATGGGAATCTAGTGTAGAGTGGGATTACAAACGTTTGGATTATCGAGAGAATGTTAAGAAAAGTTGGAGCGTAAAATTTGGTCAATTCGAGAGGAAGGTGACGAAAGATCCTATTGCCCTGCGGTGGGTAAATTTAACCGAAATCTGATATTATACATGTATGTTTATATTTTTTCATTAATTATTGAGAGGTGGCGCGGAGTTTTCACGTATTACATCATATTTTATCCAAATCGAACTGAACTGGAGCAATGTCTTTTAAATACTCGTATATAAGTTAATTCCGTCATAGAAACAAGTTTTTTGTTTGAGCTGCTAACAACATGTCTCTGGTTTAAGTGAATAAAGGTTATTTATAACATTGGAGGATAATAAATAAAGAGAATTTATTTTATGATATATTAAGATTGAAGAAATATGACTTGAACAGCTTAAAAGTGTGACACCGAAGGGCCACGCCGTTTGTGCAGACTGTTTATGGGGTATCTGTAGGTGAGGCTGTACCTTTGTGGTTAGTGAGTGGGTAGATGTTGAAGAGGGAGGGACTGAGAAGGTAAACAGTGTAGCTGTTAGTCTACTCAGGGTCGAAGAGGTTACGCAGTTTAACTGACCCTTCCGTTGACTAGAATATTACATTTAAAGTGTTCGCTTTTTAAGAAGCTAGGTCTAAATCGAAGTTATTTGCTAAAGTCGGAGACCGTCTTTGTCCGAGGTCATCCGAATATTACCAAAGAGAGTTTATTGTGTTCAGTTATAAATATACACCAATTGCTTGAATTTTAAATAAAAATTGTGACATCCATTTTCAAAAGTTTAGAGCTTGCTAATTCATCTTATATGGGAATCGGGTTGATTTCATTGTTCGTGAACTGGCTTTTCACATGGAGGGACTGGACTCGAATCTCAGTGGTAATAGATTTTTAGTTGATATCCAGCTATTGTTTGGATGGTATGAGGAGAGAAATACTGTATAAGTGGGGTACACCACTCCTCGGACGGGACGTCAAGTTATGGACCTCTTGGCGCCTTTCTTTAAGAGTAGGCTAATGCCGGGTTTCACCACATCCTTGTCTGTTTCCATAATATTTGAACTTTACTAATTTACTTTCCCATCTACACTTACGAAAATGGGCTTATCTTTACGTAAATTCCCTTCTAAAGACACTTGATATGCTACTTTTATTAATTTGATCAGAAGTCAATGGCTAATTTACTCTAGGGTCCCTGTAGAATGATCTATGTCCCTAAGTCTTGAAACCTAAATCTATCCTTAATTTTGCGTTCATTGACTTGAATCATCTAAATATTTAGAGTTTTATCTCTTTAATAAACATATTTAAATTTTAACTTGCCGAATAAGAAGTCAACCAATTATCTAAAATAATTAAAAAATATATTATTTCTTGAGGTTATTTCAAATTTTAAAAATGTTTATGGTAACGGTGATCATATTCTTCCTACACTTCGCCTCACGTTGACCATACGCTTTAATTCTTTATGGTGCCTTAAATTTTCATATTTTGGTGTATTGGAGGCGGAGTATGCATTTCGTAATAACATGATAATATCTTTCCCACACCTGTCTTTTACGCTCTACAGGATGGCTGACTTACGCTTGGAATTTGAAGATTGGTTTGTTGCAGCTCTCCAAATTATTCTGTTCCCTGACAATCTTTTCATTAACCCATAGCTTCATGCACAGGAATTATCCGTTACGCGTAAAATCCAATTCCTGCTTTGTTCGTTACATACGCGTTTCACACTGCATTATCGAGTCCTCACCCACCTTCAAATTCACATTTATTCTCTCTAATGGATGCCGGAGGGAGAATTAGAGTCTTGGAGCAAGACCGACGGTCAATAGTGACCAAATAGAATCCCGCTGTCTCATATTTGAATGCATGTGTACTTGTTTTCGCTAGGTGGCGTATTTTGGGTTTTGCACTGGGAGGTCAAATAAGTAGAATGAGTGACTGGGGGCTGAGAGAAGTAAGATGTGGAATCTTACAAGGAGTGGGGTGCATATATTTCTTGGAGGAGTGTGTAATCTAGTTGTCCGGAGTGGAGGGAGTTGACAGAGGATTCGGGGCGGAAGGAGGATCGGAGAGAGAGGGAAGGGATTGAGCGCTTGTTCGGTGTGAGTGGTCGGGGTCCCCTTAACCTTGCATTATTGAATAAGGGTTTTGCTTCTCGTGCGAGTGAGGGAAGGGTAAACAGGGAACAAGTTGGGCGGGCCTTCTGTAAAGTGGTCGAGGTTTTGGAGCAACATCGAAGAGGAAATGGGAGGGGTAGAAAAGAGGTAGAGGGATGGGGAAGACCTCTAGTGTGCGGTCTGAAAAGGCTGACCTCCTACTTCTCTCCCCTTTTCTCCCTCCGTCCAACTGTAGTCATTTCTCCTACTCCCTCGCCTCCCTGTGACCCTCTCAGACACTCTCCGGTACGTTCGTGCCTCGTCATGCTATCTGTATCAGGTCGGGAAGGGGATGCGATAAGGGAGAGAGGAGGATAGTTGACCCACCTTAATTCGGTCAAGGCAGAATTTCTTCCGAGCGTGAAACGGCGGAGATGGACGGTGGTATGTAATCGTAAAAATGATATAATCAAAGTATCTCTCAATTTAATTGAGAGAGTATGATTTTCATTGGTGTTTAATTTTAAATGGGCCTGCCTTCGTACTTAGGCTATGAGTAATATTGTTGTATCCCCCTTTTCCGGAGCCAATGTAAAGGATATGGAAAACATTCTTACGGTGAAATATTAGGTTTCCTTAGCTTTATAATTAGTGCAATGGTAACATTTTTCGTCATAATATGAGAAAAATACGCTATTATTTTTGTATAATATTTCTTGAAGGAACTTGCGCTTCATTGGATTTTTCAGTAGTACAAATGTTAAGAGTGTAATTGTTACAGAAAGAATAAGTTCAACTTTCTGGTTACCAGGTAAAAGTAGATACCTTCTAAAAACTTACAAATTTACAAAGTCAATATTTCACTTAAAGTTCTTAAAGTTTAGGTCACTTATTATACTTTAGACTTACTACGCCACCAAATCACAGGCGCATTAGTAAAATACTAGTAATATTAATCTATCGGTAAGTATTGGACTAATATTCTTACGTAGTTTTATTTGTCTAACAGTTTAGTCTACTTAAGGCAATCGTAGACTTCATCTATAAAACCAACATTTGGCAAAAACATACTCCTTTGCAAAAAATGTCAGCTAAATATTTAATTGTACAGTTATTTATTTGAAGAGGATTCTATTACCACATCATTGTTAAATTTTAGTTCCAGGGGGAAACACCGAGTTCATTTCTTCCCTTGTTATTTGGCCTATTTAAGTTTATTTTTTCTCTTTTAATAATTACTTGCATTAAAAATAAATGGTCAATATTTTCACCATTCTAACGCAAAGAGTATTTCAATAATTCCTTATTCTCTGTCTGCCACATCGGTCATGCCTTCTATAAAACTTTATTTCATTTTCAATTAGGTTATTCAATTGTGATTAAAATAGTAACATGCTAGTTGACAAACTTGAAATTGTCAATGAATGGAAAAGGTTACGGAATTTCATGCCTTTTCTGAGCCTTTAGGCTTCGTGATTTCTTTAAATCTTTGGTCCCATAAAAAAACCTGCTTGGACTCTAGCTTCCGACAACTTATGGTATTTTCTTCAATAAATTCAAATGGCTTAGATTTATGGTCCATTCCTTTTACGATTTTTTCTTGAATTCTAGCTTTACATACAGTGCCTAAAATGAGATTTGTTTGGATCGACGGGTGTCTGACTCTTAGCATTCTTCTTATTGACAGTTAACTCCAGTCTCTGAGGCCAATTCCTGTTCTTGAAATGCTGGTATTCGCTTCTGAAATCACAAAAACGAAAATTATACGGGTTTTTCCTATGGCCTCCTTGCGTACCCATGTGAAACGATCTCCTCTTAAAATCTCCGATAGCCTCTCCCTGGTGGCCTTCGAACCCTTTTTATTCGAACAAAATATTCACGCGCACGTTATTTTACTTTAGATTAGTAAAACACGCGATAGTAACCGAGAGAAATTGGTTTCCATTAAGCAGCAGGATAGATTTTAAGCTACTGAAGGAACCGTATATGAGCACACGCCGTTGTTTTGGCTCGGGTATCATTCTTACATCTTCAAGCGACCCTTTTTCGTCGTACCATAAACGGAAATCTTCTTTTTCGGTGTAGAATCTTGCAAAGGTTAGGTACACCTTCCTCTGCTTAGACACTCATTTTCATCAATCAAATTACATTCTTTTACACGTCTACATTTTAATCCCGACCAAGAGGAATGATTTTTATCTTTTGGAAGTATTCATCTACATCTACATAATACCCCGCAAGCCGCCGCAAGGGCGTGTGGCGGGGGGTGTTAGGTCACCACCCAAAAAAGGAAAAAAGAAATACCGCATTCAAAACCAACTCACACATGCAAACTCCAATCCGCAGCAGTGCACACATTCATAGAAACATCCCATCATTCCACGCGCATACAAACACACATCCACCTACCTTCACTCCACAAGCATGTAAGGACTCACGCTTAACTACAACAAATAATTGTACCCCAGGATGCAGCAAGAAATTTATCAGGAACGTGCAAGCTAGTTTTTAGTAAGTAGATAGGCGAAATACCACCACCACAAGAACGCTCTACATAAAACTCTCTCCTACTCAAGGTGAGGAATTTGGCCCAACGCTGCAGGTAGGAGGAGGGCTCCCCCGCGGAGGGGGACAAGGGATGGAAGGGGAAATTTACGCCACCAAAAGCGGGGCAAACAATACTGTAAACAGCACTACATTACTTAATGGCATTCCAATGCGGTCATGCGGGAAGGGTTTTGACAAAATTGAGTATTGAGTTGTGTTACGCATCAGCGGATTACTCCGTTAAAAGTTACCGTTGTGGCATCTCCCGCAGTGTCTTAGTACATTCTTTAGTCTAAATTTCAATATTTTTGTTTTTTTTTTTAAATTAAGATCGGGCAACATGTCATTCGAGATGTATGGTATTTTTTCCACCTCGATCGGATGAAAAATTATCTAGTTAGTATTAGGTTGATTCATGGGTACTTGACGGTGAGATTGATGGTGAAGGAGATAACTGGCATATTGGCACAGAAAAACAAAATAAAAAAACTGGAGTTGAACGGATGAAGACAGCAAGTCTTGACACTATATCATGGGTGGATTTTTGATTTTCATTCATAATTTTCGCGTCACCAAAGAGAAGAAGCGTGGTAGCAATGCTTTCCTGGATCCTTCCAACTCCATGGAATACAAAATCTAAGGGTCCTCTTCAACGTTATGTACCACACCAAAACATACCGGATGACAAAATTCCTCACTTGAAGGACCAAGTTCAAATGCAAGATTTTATACAAAAAGAAAAAATGCTTCCCATCCAAAGTTGCTTTATACAAGCCGAAGTAGTGATGCGGAACACATTGTGTGTCTTCAACTCTCTTCTTATCCAGACACCTAGATGTTGTGATTAAAGTTTTTAATTCTGATACTTGAGAAGCGGAGCGCTACTATGGATATGTTATGGGATCAATTTGCAGCAGAAAATGTGTGTAAAGCACACTTATCCGCTTTATCATCTTACTAAGAGGTCTGCGGCGCTTTAGTCAATTTCCATTTAAAATACATTAGAAGTTGAAAGTAACATACATTTTGCCTAATAATTCGTGTTTTGAGATAGCTAAAAAGTATGTGCTTTACGGAGAAATTAAAAAAAACTAAAAAAAGCCTCTTTTCTAATATAAAGTCATAAAAAAAAGGTTTACACTCTGCGACACTTCCACCATGCCTTTTGTAGTGTAAAAGGACTCCCTTGGGTCTCCTAAGCCAAAAAGAACTTTTATTGGTCGTTTGGAGGAAAATTTGAGTTAAAAATGGAGCAAAGCATAAAAGGTTCATACAATTACCGCAAAGGAAAATAAGGATTGCTATATCATTAATTTTCCCTCTTTTAAGACTGAAGAAACCATTCAGCTAACGGTTAGCTTACCGAGTTACAAAAAATTGTTTTTCCTTGTTATGTAGATACTTTTGGGCTTTTTATCCCATAATATTTGACGGTTCAATGTTGTTTATTCTTTTTTTGATTTAGTCCCATCTATATTCAAATATGGAATTGTAGTTGCGTTAACAATAATACATGATTATGATTATTAGCTGAGATCGTAATATAGTAATTTCCTGGTTACATTTAATCGGGTATTTTAAATATCCGATATTTTTAATATGTGTACACGTACAAGTGTAAATAATCACTCTCTAGTCCATCAGATTATCTGCTTAGAATTTCGACCTCTGAACTTGGATGTTTGGACAAATGTTACCTTTTCTTAATACGACACTTTAGTTCTAATATGGTAATTAAAGAGGTTAAACCTATAACTGTTCGAAATTTAGTGTCACACATCGGCTGAGGAAATAAAATAAACATGTGGAGACGGTGACGATATATCAATGTATATATATTTTTACATAAAGAAAACTACATACGAACTAATTAACATACTAAAGATCATTTTTGACCAACGTTAACAATATCATTCATGTTGTATATCTGACGCTTCATTTAGATATTTTATATTTAATATCAACATTCCTCATATTGATAACGATTATTATATCATATCGATATTATCATATTTATTCTATTAATGTATGTATATTTATTCTTTTAATATTATTCTATCATGTATTCTATTATTATTATTATATCATATCGATATCGATTATAGATAATAGACGCATTCCCTTGGAAGTTTTCCTCATTGTTTATAAGGATCTACTCACCTCACGCGTGTTGTTTCAAGTTGTTCTAGTACATCCCTTCCTTTTACATCTCTCACTGCTTCTATCACAGCACTAACAGTCCTTCTGCTCTTTCCCTCAGATCGCTGTATCTGTCCTCGCTTCTCGGAGAAATTGTCTCGAGGTGGAATGTCACGACGGGGCCAAGCAGCCGTCGGACACAAATGCAGGTTGGTTGTAGTAAAGGGGGCGGGTTAGCTCCCATTGTCCATTCCTTTCCTTGCCACCCCTTCCATGAGCCACGTGGACACAGCCACTACTAGGCCACCGAGTAAGTCTCTTCATAATTGTGATGTGCATATGGAAAAAACCACGTAATCTCAATTCCAGCTTTGTCCTGTCCTCTGTTGTTAGGAAAATGTTTTGGTGAGTTCAAGTTTTTCTTTCCATCCATCCATGTTTTTCAGTTTTAAGATGAAATGGAAAAATCCTTCACTTCACCGTTGCATTATTAAGAGGCAATAAAGGTTATAAAGTACTTTTATTGTAAACGGGAGTTCTGATTTGTGGCTTTGATTTCATTCGCAGCAAAGAACCAAGTATGCTGCAGATTAATTTTATCGAACTGTATCTTTTAACTGGGCCTATCATTTTTTCCTAAGCTTTAGTTGATGGAACTTTTCATCATATTACTTGATTTTTTTTGTTTTAGAGCTTTAAGAGAAAAAATTACCTAATCTACTCTAATATGCGCTGTTTTCGTCGCACTATAATTTGGAGGGAAGTCTCTGTTCAACTTTTTTAAGATTAGTTTGTGAAGTGTGATTGAAACGCATTTTTCTTATCCTAATCGGATGCGGTCATTATATACAGGGTTAATTAAGAATGAACGTCTTTTATCATACATATATTACATTAATCGCAGACTTTGCTACAGCACCTTGATTAATGTTTTCATTAAAATAAAATACGTGAATCCTTCTCTAATTTCCCGTTTTTCAATTTTACAACCTGAAACCACATTAACGTGCATATTGTGTTGTTTGAACTCATATGTGGCTCTATTTTTCAATTTATATCGTCTTCCTGCAATTTTAGACCTAGAACTTATTGCTCTCTGGGCTTCGCCGTCTTCTGGTAGCCTTTTTGAGTGCTCTGAAGCTAGGGCATCTGTATCTAACGTGATCAGATCGATAACCTTTCTTAACCTCTTCCAGTTGTTTTTTCATTCCTTTGTCCATTTCGGTTGTGTCTTAGGTTGGTATTCATATCCCAATTTGTACCAAATCCACTAATATCCTAAGCTTTTTAAGATTTCCCGCAAATATAATTTCCTTTCGATCCTCTTCAACACTTGTTTCATTGGTATTTCTTTACATTCATGGAATTTTCAACGCTTTTTGGTAAGGCCACTCCGCGAAAGCCTTCATTCTTTTTTGCATCGGAGGGAGTGTGTATGTTGCCTCCATACAAGGATATTCTGTACAGAAATATTCTCATTCGACGCATCTTGGGGTTTAGATTTGCACTGTTTTGAGGGATAGAGGTTCCCATTTTTGTTAAAGGGTCCTTTTTTATTTTCGAATTCACTTATTCTATTTGTGACCTAATCGTCATATTAATGATAGTTGTCGACTCATGTAGTCTCATACACTGGCAGGTTATCGACGTATTCTCGTTTTACACAGATAACCATGCAAGCTCCATATTATTTATCAAAAATATCTCCCTGACAGAATCGAATGTATATTGGCGTCCAAAAGTAGAAACGAAGAAATATTTACAAAATAATAAAGTTAAACTTTTAACAGCTGGCATAAATCTTCGTTATTATGTAAAGGGTGCCAAATTTAACCATATATAACGCTGAATAGACAGTGGTTGACTAGGGACTGAACTATGATAGCCGGTGAAGACTAAGGGATGAAAAGATAGAAGTATCAGTCCCATTCTGCAACCAGAAGAATATTCTATTTTTAATGTACTCTTCGGAAAACGTGGACGCGTAAATTTGAATAGTAGATGCCAGAGGGATGAAGCAAATTACCAATCATTCTTATCAGAAAGTAATAAAATAACCTAATGAAAAGTGTTAAAGCCATCAGATTGAAATACTGATCACAGCCTGATGTTATGAAGAGCAAATTGCGATAAGTCAAATGAAAAGATTATATAAGGTACATAGAATTAATTAGGGGAATACGAAAACCGTGGAAAATATTTTTCAATGATGCGAAACAGGATTTGACCGAAGAGAGATGCAGCTTAAACTAGTTTTTATCGGATAAAATTTTGACAAATAGAGACAATAAGAGAAATTAGGTGAAGCTTAGGAAACCCTAAGTCTTCTCTAGTATTGCTTGAAGTACAAGGTTGAACAATTATTCTTGAGGAAAAGGAATAATTGAAGGAGTCTTGTTGGATAACCAATCCTAACTCAGAACGAGCAGTGGAGCAAAGAGAGCAAGAAAGAGAGTAAAATAAGGGTGCACACGAAAAATTATATTAGCCCTCAAACATCTAATTTTCCATTATAATGGACTATATAATATAACTATATATTCCAACATAATATTCAATTAATTTTTTTAATTCTAAAAATATAATATTTTCAAACCAGTAGTTGACATGGAAAAGACCTAATAAACGTGAAGTAAAATATTAAATCTGTAAAAATGCCGAAAAAATATGGATTAATTAGTTGATGGCATAGTTGCTGAGCGGAAGAAATATCGATCGTGAAGTTCAATGTTCAATATGGCTGAATGGCAGCCTGGTGGCCATAATAGGAGTAAGTATAAAGAATCGATTAATAAGACTTTCCATTTACCTGAACCAGTTAATGAAAACAAGAATTCATATTTAGTGATATGGAGGTTCTGAAAATTCTTGCTAGAAGAAGCAAATCGGTATGAAATTCCTTGAAGTCACATTTATTTTTCCTCAACATTTGTTTTAAAAATAAAGAATAAGGGTTTAATATCACATTGCGTATTAACGCAAGCTTTTATCGCAAAAACTAAAAAAGATACCAAGAATAAGATTGTAATTCCGGTGTATGATGAGTGCTTCGAGCTGTATAATTTGCCTCTATTTTCCATTTGAAAACCATATTACGTTTACTGCCCTAGCCAATCCGCCCGTCACTCATGCATGAACACGAATTTGATAAAGATGAGATTGAAATGTATTTGTTTATTGTTTTTTAACATATTCATTGAGCATTTATGTTAGAACTATTTTTGTATATTCTATGTAATTAATACAATGAGGATGAGCATAAGAGCAACATGTATTTCCATTTTTAATTTAATTATAGTAAATCTTATAGTATACTGACATCTTGTGCTCATGTAAATTTCGTGATGAAAAATAACATATTTGCCCGGGATATGGAGTAAATTCATTAAAAAGTGATGCTACAAAAAACCTGAAAAACAAATACTAATGCTTATTAATGTGATTGCTGGTAGAAGGCAGCTTTCTAAACAAGACGTATGTCTAAGTCATAAAAACATACTCGTATATCGATCAGGGGTTTTAGAGGGAAATATAATAAAAGATCGCAAATAATACTCCCTGATTATTTCCGCAAAGGTCTATCGAAAACAAATCGATAGTTTATTTTAGTGTATGCAGCCTGTAGTATTTATTCGAGAGTTGCAGCGCAACGTTCGCTAAATATTAGTGATTTCTCTTGCGTGAATTCCAGCTCTTATCCCAGGGTCTAGACTCTGCGGTGATATTTAGGTCGAGTTACTGCTTCTTTTGACCTCAAAGAAACTCGAAATCCGAATCCAAGAAGAGATTCACGCTGGAAAAGATAGGGAGACATACGAGAGTGGAGAAAGGAGGAGAGAGAAGAAACTCCAGTGTCTTGGCGTTCAAGGAGTCGCTCACAATTTTAGAAATCAGAAAGATTGGAGACGTAATCTCTGCGCAGGTCATGTCACAATCGCATGAATTTATAACTACTGCCGTGTTTCCCTGTAGAAACCCGTGGTGGATCCGTTTCGGGAGGGCATGCGATACCTCGAAAGGGAGTGACGTCTTTTGAGAGTGGAAAAGTAGGGTGGAACGATTTTTGGGGGAGAGAGCGTACCGTGACGGAATCTGTGTTCGGTGGCGAGTCAAGTTCGGAGGTTGTGGGGGATTGATGGGTACTGAGTTCAAGTGGAATTTGAAGAGAAGTTTCAGCTTTGGTAAGAAAGTTGAGCGATGCCAAAAATATGGGAACATATTCAAGGAGGTCGAGTCATAGAAGAGGTGCTCAATGTCGAGAAGGTAGTCTAAATTAAGGCGGCTGCTTGGGATGGTGGGTATTTTTGATCACTTGTTCATTAAGTTAATGACTTCATGAACTCGTAATGAAAAGTTAATATGTTGAGAATGTCCATTGGATCCAAAATTTTACACAGTATGATTTATATGTATATATATATATATATATATATATATATATATTATTATTAGGTAATCTACCGTTTAAGGTAGGCTTTTGGATGGACACAACTATCAAATAAACATTTTGTGACTCCTAACCTATCAAACTAATCTATATCAGGTCCCTCTTCATCTCGGTGTACTTCTTTCCTCCCTTCATCCCGTCCAACATCCTTATCCTGTTCCTGCCCTTACCTCGCTTGCCCAACATTCTCCCCTCTATTACCTTCTTCAACATTCCACTACCGCTCAATACGCCTTTCATCCATTTTTCCTGCCTCCATAGGATTTCTCTCAACAAACCGCTCTCCTCCCCCACCATTTCTAGTACTTCCTCATTTGTTTTCCTTTCGGTCCATTTCACCTTTTCCATTCTTCTCCACACCCACATTTCAAAAGCCTCCAATCTACGTCTATCCTCCTGCTTCAGTGACCACGTTTCCGCGCCGTACATAGCTACGCTCCATATCAGAGTTTTTACGAGTCTTGTCTTAACATCCCTACTCAACGTCCCCGTCATCAACTCCCTCCTCCTTGAGAAAGCCTCCTTGCCTAGCGCAATTCTTCTCCTTACGTCCCTACCACTTTGACCGTATTGGTCCAAAACACTTCCGAGATATGTAAACTGCTCTACTTGCTCTATTCTTTCCCCGCCTATTTTAATATTTAGCTTAGCCTTTTTCTTTCTGGAAAATCGCATAACCTTTGTTTTATTAATATTGGTTCTCATCCCATATTTATCGCACTGAACCTCCAATTCACTGAGCAATGCTTGCAACCCCTTGGCTGAATGAGAAAATAATGCTTGGTCATCAGCAAACCTAACCGATTTTACGAATTCCCCTCCGACTTTCATTCCTACATCCAGTTCTTCCCATGCCTCTGTAATCATTTCCTCCACATATACGTTGAACAGCACCAGTGACAATGGGCAACCCTGCCTTACCCCTCTTCCTAACACTGCCCATCCGGACTCTCCGTTCCCCACTCGCACCTGAGCAGTCTGATACATGTACAGGTTGCGGATCAATCTCCTGTCCCTCCAATCCATTCCTATTTTCTGCAATACACGCAATAATTTTTCCCAATTCACTCTATCAAACGCTTTTTCGAAATCTACAAAACAGGAAAAAACGTCCTGGTTGTATTCTATATTCCTCTCAATTAGTGATCTCATTACTGCAATGGCATCACGCGTACCTGTTCCCTTCCTAAAGCCAAACTGATCATCCCCTAAGTAATCATTTGCCTTACTCTCTATCCTTTTGTTGATGATCCTTAGAATAACTTTAGCTGCGTGGGATATCAAACTTATTGTTCTGTAATCCTCACATGATATAGACTTTGCCTTTTTTGGAATAGGAACTAACACCGATCTCACAAAATCTTCCGGCCAGATTCCTCCTTCATAGATACTACGAATCAGTCCATATATGGCCTTCTTCCCACCTTTTCCTCACCATTTCAACATTTCTACAGGAATGTTGTCCACCCCCACGGCCTTATTTGCTTTCATCTCCTTTAGTGCCCTTTCTATTTCATCGTCGAGTATGCCTGGACCTAAGCTATCTTCTTCTACGTCATATTCCTTTTCTATGTCTAACCTTGTCGGCCTAAGTTCTTTACCATACAGTGTTTCTATATATTCCTTCCATTTCTCTTGGATTTTTCCTGGTTCAACTATTATCTTACCCCACTTATCTTTAACTGTTAGCACAGATCTTGCCTTCTTACTTCCCGATAATAACTTAACCTTGCTGTATAGCGCCCAAATTTCACCCTTCTTCTGTAAACTTTCCATATCCTCGCATTGCGTTTTCCACCATTCTTCTTTTGCTTTATTTGTGGCCCTTCTCAATTTATTGTTTAACTCTTTGTACTTCATTTTGCCTAACTCTTTGTTTACATTCTTCCATCTTCTTCTCTCATCCATCTTTGCTATCATCTCATCCGTTACCCATGGTTTCCTTATTTTTTTCCTCTTAACGGTTCCTATAGTGTCTTTTGCTGCTTCCGATATCCCTTGCTTGATACATTCCCATTTTTCTTCGATTGTACTCAGTTCTTTACCGTCATCCATTATTTTCTCTACAGCCTGCTGATATTCCTTCCTCGTTAATCCATTTAATGCTTCTACGTTCCATTTCCTAACCCGCCGCCCTTGTCTTATCTTCTTGAAACGGACGTTGCATTTCATAACAACTAAATTGTGGTCAGAGTCCGCATCCGCTCCTGAGAAACTGTGCGAATTTATCACACTGTTCCTAAACCTGTGCCTAACCATAATATAATCTAACTTGTACCTTTCTGAGTCACCTGGCATTTTCCATGTATACCTTCGCCTTTTGTGATGTCTAAACCATGTGTTGGTGATGACTAACCCCTGTCTCCTGCAGAATTCAATCGCTTTCTCCCCGCGTTCATTCTTCGTGCCTAACCCATAGTCCCCCACCTCACCACCCTCTCTTCCTTCGCCTACCGTCGGATTCCAATCCCCCATCACTATCAAATGTTTCCCTACAGGAACACGCGCGATTATATCCTCTAACTCATCGTACATCCTATCGACTTCTTCCTCCTTGTGATTGCTCGGTGGCATGTATACCTGAACAATGACCAAGTTCGTCGGCTCTGCTTTAATCTCTACGAGTAAAATTCTATCTGTCGCTTGCTCTATGTTGACTACGCTTCTTCCTACCCCTTTATTTAATATTATGGCAACCCCTCGTTGGCTCTCGTCACCGCCGCTGTATATTACTCTATAATTGTCACTCCAGTAATCCCCGCTATCCTTCCATCTCACCTGGCAGAGATCTAAAACATCTACGACCTAAAACATCTCTCGTATATTACTTCTTTCCATCTCTCGCTTAATATTTTCTAATTTTCCTGTCCTCAACATTGTCCTGACGTTCCAGGTTCCTATTCTAACTACTTTCGTCTTCTTCTGAGTCTTTTGTCCTGTTGCTGTTATATCTTCCCTGCAAGGGTTTCGTGGGATGACGACCGCGGAAGCCTTGCCTCCCCCGCTGCCGGGCACGGCACACGGCCCCTTGGGCCGACTCCCGCAGTTGCCAGGACTCAATATCTGTTGCCTTCCTCAATAGTGTTTTTAACGTGACACCATCACTTTATGGCCGCCCCACTGGGGTCAGACGCCATTGCAGCCGCCTCACTGAGGAACAGAATATATGTATATATATATATATATATATATATATATATACAAACAGATACATAAATCTTTTGACCTTCACAGAAAGACTGGAAACTCAAACTACCTCAAATGTATTTTGTTCTTTTACGTATTTGTTAGGAAGTATATATATATATAATTAAAATTCTAGTTGTATTTAACGCTATTCAAAACAAAGACTGCTAGTAAATCCATTTGCATTAATGGCTCACCTTGTAAAACGTCCCGCTATATGTGCTTATTTTTCTGCTGATGGGGGGTCTAAAAGCATATAAATTAATAACAAGGGCTCAACACTTACTATTTGAACATCTCGGTGGCATATCCACATTTTCTAACGGAAGTAAGAAGAGTATTCTTTCTTTCGCTGAAATGGATACTTAAGCAAAATAATAGAAAAAACAACCTTCTCAGTGCCCTTTTATGTGTTTCATAGTTTTATACGTACGTGTGACATCGTACGACAACGTCAAGCTTGTGAGTAATCTTATATTGACTTCTATGAATATTTTAATAATATAAATGTCTTTCTGTAATTTGCCTTTAATCGGGAAGAGTCGATTCTCCGAAGTTAACCGTCTGGTAAACCGACGAAATTGCTAATATTTATAATACCTTATCAAATTGACATTAGAAGGCTTACACTTGTGAAATATGGCATTTACCTGTAATTTGAATAGCGATATGTCTGGTAATATAAAGGACTTACTTATAAAGGATAACTCAACTAATTTTTAAAAGAATAAGTATGGAAAATATAGGAAAATGTCTATATTAAAAAAGCAAAGATTGCATTAATTTTAAATACTTTGTAGTTATAATGCTGTGAAAAATATTCTAGTAATATTGTTAATGATTAAACTTTCTAAATCAAAAAGCCTTATTATGCCATCTAATTTCAGCAGATATTATGTTAGTAGATTATGTTCCGTGATAAATAAAAGAAAATTAAGCCTTTGATTCTCTTATATGAAAAATAGATCGAACGATCTCTTGATTAAGTTAGCCATAAATTGTACAAAAGATTAATGCATATTTGTTTTCAAGAAATATGATTTGAAATGAAAAGAATAGGTAATACGCTAGAAAATTACCGTTTTTAAGCCTCTTAGAGCCATTTAATAGCTTACTTACTTACTTACTCGTACATTACAAGTATTGAATGGCTGGAAGCGATAACGGTGTGATTATGCTTGTTCCGGAAATTTGAAGTGGTTCAATCACCCACGCACCGAACTTGTCCGCTATATTTTATAGTAATTCTCTTCAAAATGCCAAAGGTTTCAGGTATTTAACGTCATTGTATGACTAGGATAATGCCGATAAAAAATTGTAATTATTAAAGAAAATAGTTATATAGTATACTCCTATTCGTAAAATAAATAAAATATACCTTCTTTTTCGTAGTTTCCTATTTCATTAGAAATCAGTTGAAAAAAGATTAAACACCACAAATTATAAAGTACCCTTGACCATTTAACATACTTATTTTTAAATTATTTCCATATTTTGTTTGTCTATAAGTCGGGTATATCAACAAGAATAGGTAATTAGCATCACCGGATGTTACGTCTCTTTCCTTCCATTTCTTTCTATATCCACTTGACGTTCTGACACATCTCTATACGATAGCTATGCGTCCTCAAAGCCTTTTTTTCCTCAAAAACTCTCGACGTTAGTTTATCTCCTGTATATACCCGCAGGCCTTGATTAAGATAATTGCGACTCCAAGCAATAACTCGCGCCTCGAAGAATGAGGGGATCAATTTTCGCTCCGAAAGAGCTGGAGACATGATTCTGCCCTTGTGGGCGAATGAGCCACCTTCGCATTCGTAGAGGAAAGAACCAGGGTATCGAACAGCATAGAGAACCTCGTGATTGACCGTAGGTTTTGAATTTATTTAAGTAAGTATATAATATTCGCTAAATTTCATATTTGAATTCTCAAGACGCCTGATCTAGTGTCTTGTGGTTGTTTCAACTTTTCAATGATGTTGTCAATGTTTTTTAAACCACGAATACAGAAAGATGGAGAAGATGTAAAAAAGAAGAGAATAATGTAAAAAGATGAAAAAATAAGGATTTAAAATATAGAGAATCCTTTAGGTCGTCTATACAACCTGGCGGAACCTAGAAATGGGGGCTTTTCTCTTTAATCTTTGACACCAAAAATTCCTCTGCCCATTTTCAGAGGTTGTATTTGGTTACGTAAGCTACGACATTACTATATAAAACCGACTCGGAAAGAAACAATATACCTAGCTCTCTGAGTTCCTGTATATCGTCGTATCTCTGTCATTGAATTGGTCTGCATTTTCCCTTGAATATAACTTGGAATTCCTTCGATGTAACACTAGTGCCAATTCAAAATTAATGCCCTGAACTGGGGCCGCTAAACAAAAGAAAACGTGACGATAATTTATAATGTAGACATATTTCATAAATTAGTGTTTTTCTCAGCTGAAGGTTGTCAATTTCTTAGTTTTCAGTGATACTTATTGTGAGCATCAGAATAATTAGCATTAACTATTGATTTGTTTATGTAGAAATATTTTTTTCTTGGTATCCGTAGTCCCATGTGTGTTAGCTATTAGTGCTACCTTTGCACCGCCTATGGCCATGTGCATGTACTATATAAGAAAGATAATTCTTCCAAAACCATGATGAATGACGATTTAAAAAAAATGTAATTTTCAAAATGATGAATTCAGAAATAATGAGTGTGATAAAGTGTTTATGATGGGAGCCAAGTACTGATTTCAAGTACCTTTTTTTGTTCATTCGCACGAATTTTAAGATTAAAATATTACTCATTTCCCGTACGAACGAGAATTTGATTCATTGATATAGCTTTGTACGTTAGTATACCATTTGTCTCTATGTTTGAATACGTTTAAAGGAAATATAACACAGTATGTTTATGCATTATGATGTAGTTAGCTGGAACATACCAGTGTTCCTAGGTACGCAGAAAACTAATCAGTTTTCAAGCAGATTATAATAATGGTCTGAAGTCATTTTTCCTCTCCCATAATATAATCCACAGGATCATTAAAAATCACATTACGAGCTACACTAATGAAATATGAGCTGAAAAAGGTATCATTATTATATTAAAGCAGTTTTATTTGTCGTCATAATATAATAATTATTTTTGCATTTACTGTTCATTTCTTGTAGCGTAAAACCCTTCATCTTTCATCAGTAGCGAATGTTTCCTGCAGTTACAGTCACCCATATGTGTTTTGAAAATTGTTAATGCTATTAAATTTAAATTCTACTTCAGTCGTACATATTCAGTTGTATTCATTTTCGTATATTTTGGCGTTTTTTAGCCGTACTCTCATTTGTAGCTGTTATTGGCAGTGGTAAACCATCTATTTCTAAATATCAACTTGAAACCCAGTACGAGGGCGTGTGGGATGAGTTTTTAGCACTTAATATATTTGAATAATAGTTATTTGCATGCAGAGAAATTTAGTAAAACTTTTTTGCAGCAGTTTGAGTAATTATTTGCAATTTTTTGTGCTTTTTTATCACAAATATTAAATGCATACGCAACTTTATTATTTATTTTTTCCGTAGTTCATAATGACATCTCCTTTTTTATAATCAACTTAAAGGACATTCCATATTTTGAATAGCCCAAACAGCATTTGTCTTTAAATATGTCATAAGTATGCCAGAAATATTTTTACATAATCAAAACTGTTAACCAAAAGCCGTCCAATTTATATCCTAATTAAAAACTAGTATTTGTTCTGTACTCAAATCCTCAAATCCAAAGTAAAATTTAGTACGAAAAGTGAAGAATCAGGCGTGATATTGTGGAATCGAGACATAATGAAAACTTCGTTGCAATTTTCCACAGTTAAAACTTTATTGCCGACCATGGTTTCGATACACTGTATCATCTTCAGGTGATGATGATACAGTGTATCGAAACCATGGTCGGCAATAAAGTTTTAACTGTGGAAAATTACAACGAAGTTTTCATTAAAATTTAGTACTTAATTCGGACGTAAGAAAGTCTTTAAAGTATTTAAGAGTTCAAAATACTTCACTGTCATTGATGACCTGTGCTTAATCTTTATTCACTTAGTCATCAAGCAATTGGATAAACATAATTAAAGTTGCCGTTTACAAATTTAGTGCCCCAGGTAGTGATATTTTCCAAGTTACTTCTGGTGAAGCACAAGATCGTAGTCCTTCGCAAAAAAGTTGAGACATTTAAATTTAAAAATAAATATATGCGAGTCGACATAACCATCTCAGCAATATTAGTGTAGAATTTATTCATAGTGAGAATTAAAAAAACTTAGTGGATTCACTTTATTTTTTGATTTTATTCGAACCGTGCCTTTCGACTTAGAAAGTCATCAGTGGTTGTAACAGACGCATGCTTAATAAACTTGTGACAACAAAGATGAAGACGAAATAATACTATTCGGGATATAAGATAGTAAGAAATAAGTCGCCAAGAAAAAAGACGTGGCGACACAAAACGTGATTTTGGCTTGATTTAGGCGAATCACTCCTTCAGTGCTAGGAAAAATCTCCTCAACCTGGCCTCATCTACCGGCTGATATACCATTCCTTTGGAACAAATGAAGTCTTACTTGTTTCGGCATGGTAAATGGGATAAGATGACCTTAGGGCGGCCCGGAGACACGATCCATAGTAGTCACGTAACTTTGGACACGACCACCCTTGAGACAAATGGCCTTCGTGTCACGAACCACTTGAGAAAGTGATTCAATTACTACTAAGGAGGTTATCCTTCTATATAGCTCACTTTATGATACCACAGATAGGGAAAGAGATTTACGCTCGAAGACAAAATCACACAGAAACTGAAGAATGAGAATGGATTTATTCTAAGGCAATGGGGATATAAAAGTAGGTTTATCGCAAAATGTGCTAATTAACTTTAGTATATCTCAAAAAATTTCAATAATTCCATACGCTGTCTTTTTGTAAGTTTATATATCCAGGAATTGAGTGTAATATATACAGTAAATACGTGGTTCTAACAATGTTGCCGTGAATATACTAATTGTTTCTAATTCACACTTTCTAGTGAAAGTACCTATTTTTTATGACAAGCATTATAAGCTATTACAATCCTTCTTCTTTACTACATTTTCCAGTTATTCAGGATTTTCCTAGAGTAACCTTCACTCTTATCTTTGTGTTGAGCTCTATTTGCTTTCGTCTACAGTATCATTTTTACACTCCCCTGAGTTCTTATAAATCTTCCCTTCTGAAGGGCTTTCTTTTTACGCACTACACCGTTTTTCTATCCAGCCTCATAGTCTTTCCTCACCAAATTTCCGTCTCCTTTCCCTTCTCGTTCCCTTCCTCTCTCTCCCCTGCCTCTCCCTCACTCTCCCACGCCCTTTATCTCTTTCTTACACGACTTCCTTCCCTAGAAAAGCCTTAGAAGGGAAGATTGTCTTCTCTTTTATCCTGCATTCACTCCCGTCTTAAAAATTGTGTGCCTCGTCGATTTCATGGGATTTTTTTTATGTGTCATCCTGCCGACATCTCGATCTCCCGCAGATCCCAAGCAGTTTTAGTAAAGCCTCGCCTGATAAAGGATTATCCCTTGATCGAATAGTGAACCAAAGCAAATTTCCTTGTTCAAGTGAGAATATTCCATGTCGACGACTTACTTTTTTTGCTGTCTCTGGCTTCATTTCGACCTCATTAGCCGCAGTTATTATTATGAAGAAGAATATGCTCCCCAACTTAGGAGCTTTCCTGGCTTTATTCACAAACTTTCTTATCCTTATATTTCAAAATATTGTTGCGTGTACAAAGATAAAAAGTGTTGTTGCTGTGTACTAATTATATTTACAAATCAATTAATTAATATATTGATTGGAGAAAATCTGATTTTTTTCGTAGAACAAACCGTTACTTATACTTCATCGACAGCTAATTAATTAAGTGTCCGATTTTTTTTTTCAAAACGCTGCTATAGGAATGTACTGTTTACTTGCCAAAATATGGAGAAATATTGATCATTTGACACTTACATCTTAAATGTATATTATGCAAAGAGCTAAATGTTTTCTTAATTTTACGGTGATTATAGAAAATAAAATTTTTCTTTAGTATTTTTTTTACAATTATTAACATTTTGCATTTAGTATAATAAAATTTGTTTAAACAAATTCATATTTGACAAGTTAAAAATAAATTGGCTAACACAATTTGTACATTTTTGTACTACAAGTATTTAGCGTCCAAACTCATATTTATTATTTCAAATGTAATTTGTTAAAAATTATTAGCTTTGCTAAAATGGTGAACTGGACACCTTTCTCGTTCTACTCCTACCTAGTGACATGATAAAAGAAATGTCCGTGGTTTCACTTTTTGTGCTATAGTTTGAATGCAAGCGAGTGAACAAATGGAAATGTAGAATGAATTTTCTACATCTCGGAAAAGGGACATTTTTCATTTGAAGATGTTTTTTTGGCAACATAGTAATTTAGAATTTCAAATTCGCGGAGTAAGATGCACCTTTTATCGTTCGCAGCATACGCTGGAAGGCAATCGATTAGTTTTTGTGTCTATTTACCTCAAACGGAAAATTTGAAGGTGCTATCTGTCACCTGCTTCATTGAAAACTGAGCATGGGAGAATGTTTCAGTCATCTCTTTACCATCAAATTTCCGTTATATATTCGAGTCTAAATATATCCTCTGGATTGATTGTACTCCTCGCATAGATATTTCAGTGCCCGACGCCATTTAGTATACGGCCGTACCTCCCCTGCAAACATCCGTCGTCCCCATCTTTGCACGCCGAAATTAATCTGTTATCCACTGCCATTTCCCAAAGACATATTTGGATCAACCGCCTCTCTTCCAAGCAGGGCCGGAGAGGAATCCCCGGCACATCGTCTCGCCATCCGGCAGTTTCCTTCTCTCTTGCGTCTCTTCGCCCATCCTCCTTTCCCCCGTCTCTCCTGCCCCCCCCCCCAGACCTCCCTCCTGCGCCGCTCTTTCCGTAGTCCTTCATCAACCCCTGCCCCAAGGCGTACGTCCCATTTCCCCTTTTCTGTCCCCATGGCCATTCCTCTTGTTCCTCAAGATCCATTATCCACGTCTATCCCACATTTCCTCGCTTCCCTAAGCTATCTGTCCCCCCTCTTCGCTCAATTACTACAGCCCACTCTTTATCCGTTCCGCACAATACCTTCAGATTTATGCACAAAGTTCCCATTAACCTATTGGAAACTCTGCTATTTAGATCTGGGAAGTGATGAGACTCTGTAAGCGTAGGAGCTATCATTTTAGATCATTTTTTTCTGATATTTTCATATCAATAGTCCATGATCGTAGTTTAAATATATTTCAATTTGTTAGAAATATGATATGTAAACATTATATATTGTGTTGGTTTCTGTCTGTGAAACCAGATTACTTCTAATAACCACCAAAAAAGAGTTACATGAAGGTCATATCATGGCGTTATACATAATATATAGATCACTTTGATTTTCAGTAACCCTGAAAAATTGACGATTTATGGTGCATGAAAAACGAATTAAAGTATAAATGTGTAGACTGTAATACTAATCTATCTTCGTTGTTCGAAGTATTCTTATTAAAGTTGCGTTATTCAGTAGCACTTTATAGTAATAGTAAAGAGAATAATATATATGGCTACTGAAAATTTAATTAAAAAATGGAGCGTTAATTATTAAAATATTTTTAAAACTAAATTCGTTTTAGAGATGTCATGTGATGATATGAAATTAACGAATTTCATTCAGTTATTCGTTGCAAAGTTAGTGGCTGGCCAGACAACTGAACTGCTTTTTGCATTCCGAAAGTAATGTAATTATTTTTTATTAGTAATTTATTGAAAATATTTGCACAAAACTTAAAATTCCTCAAAGTACTGTCCTTGGGCCTCTACACATTTTTCCAGCGACTCTGCCATGACCGATACGCGCCGTGGAATGTGTCTTCGAGGACCTCTCGTAAGGTCTTCGTCACGGCTGATTGGATATCTTCTATGGACGAAAAGCAGGTTCCTTTCAGGGGTGCCTTAGTCTCAGGGAACAAAATGAAGTCTGCTGGGGCGACGCCAGGACTATAGAGCGGGTGGGGCAGCGTTGGAACCTGGTGAATGACCAGGAAATTTCGGACTCGTAGCGCGTTGTGGCAAACACCTTGGGCACGAGCTTGGCTCGCACTTTCCTCATCGGTAAATCTTCAGTAATAATGCGAAACACAACAGTAGACGACAAGTTCAGTTCATAGGCTACCATCTTGATGCTCAATCGACGGTCAGAGTCCAACAATTGTCGAGCACGAGCCACATTGTTGTCAGTTTTGCTGGTTGACGCCTCTAAAACTTGTGAGTAGGAAAGAGTAGAGTCTCTGTAAGCCTCACGAATCATTTGGTTAGTTTCCTCAAGAGCTTTTATAGTTTAGCGCAAAACGCTATCGCGTCGTCGTTTCCATTTTTTTCCTGACACAGTAGGCGCGCAGAGGTTTACAATAACTGACGTCCTGCCACTTCCACAGTTTGGGAAGCAGTAAGATCGGTTTTACGGCAAATGCTAGCGTCCCTCTCCCTTACTTCAATTAGTAGGATTCCACTCCAACTAATAGGATCGCCCCGGAAAATTTGATTGCATTACTTTCGGAACGTGATCACTTCTATGCTAAAGCAATACTTAAAGAGTTCTTTACCAAATTTGAAAGAAATACATAAACTTTAGATGTCACCAGCTATCTTTATGGTTAAAAGAGTTATTTATTAAAAAATCACGCTTTTATGTGTAGCGCTTCATAGGAAAAAGTATGCCACATCAATTACATTCTTGCGTTGATGTACCTCTTATGGGGGGCTATTTCCCTGTATATGTATTTCGAGCGACTGATATAGTTTAATCAAAGATATTCTCAATCCTTTTATGGACAAATGATGTGGACAAAAAATGTTAAAATATTGTGCTTATATTAAATTCGAATTAGCATTAAGTTTGGCGAAAGGAATTGTCTCAAAATTTTAAATTCAAATATCTGGTATGCAATCTTAAAATAATTCAATCGATTTCTTTATGACGTCACACCGTTTAAAATTACTGACAGACAGACATATTACTCACGAGTGAACTATTAATTATTGTTGATATTAGTTTTAATTTAAATTAATAACATTAGCCGGAGTGACCTCTCTGAAACTAGACTTATAAAACTGCGAATAGCGCCAACGTACCCAATTGCCCCAACTTTCAGTTTCTTAAGCAATAAAATCTTAATGGATGCATTCCCTAGGATGACTGAAGTGTCGAGTTCCTTCCACTTCCCTGGAAACTCCTCGTAACCCCATGCTTCTTCCACGTTCAATCTCTCGGATTGGTTCGAGGGTGTACGGGGGGTGGGCGGATGAGTTAGAGGGGCGGAGAGCGGAAGACTGCCGCGCTCCAACCACTTTCTAACAAATGCTATTTATCTCCATGCGACCGCGTTATCCTTCATATCACTCTTCTCATCTCCACCTCCCCCTTACCCTTGCCCCCACCCTCCTGTCTTTTCGCCTAATTCTGTTTCTCATTCATAATCTGCTCGACTTCGTCTCTCTCCTTGTTATATCTCTCCCCCTCCCTTTCCCACATGGACCAATTATCGCACCCCATTCTCACCGTGCACTCCTTCCAGATGACACACTCACCCTTGTGCCTCAACTAACCCTCTCCGTGAATATCTTTAAACCCCTCTCCTCTCTCTACGCTATCCCTTCCTTCTGATTCTCCTTTCACTATCTCTCTCTCTCTCGTCCCTTCCAGGCTCACTCCACTAACATCGCCTCCACTCCTCTTCCTACATTCCCCCCGTATCCTCCACTCCCACTTTTGTATCCACCCCTTCAAAACTCCCGTCTCCTCTTTCCCCCTTTTTGTGCGTCCGCTTCCTCCCATTTCTCTCTGTTCCCCCAAGATCATGATGATGATGACATTTCCGGAAGTACGTTGCTCTGAGCGAAGGCTCCGGAACGGCCCTGGGAAAGGCAAGAAGGATGACTTGGATTACCGCGTAGGGGAAAAAGGAGAAGTCGAAAGTTGAGAGGAGGTCTGTGGAAACTATGAAGGAAAGCAGCGTGGCGAGGAGAATGGAAAAAAGGAGAGTGCAGAATGAATTACCTAAATATACACGCAAATGTTTTGCTCCATAAATTGTTCATTCACTTGTAACTGAATTCGTGAGAATACCTGAAAATGTCAACTCACGAATCGAGTCGCAACGATAGAAACGTGAGGAAAAGAATTTTTAAAGTGAACGTGCCGTAGCATCGCTTAGAAAATTGCATATAAAATTCTCTAGTTTGCAACGATGGGACAGAGAAGGCGAGGAAAAGGGGCTTTTTACAGAAGCAAAACAAAATTAAATCTTTTTATTAATGATGTTTGGAGACATTTTCATTAATGTTGTCCACATAAGTACTTTGATGGAAGCAGATGGGAGATTGGAAAATTACCAAAAGTCTGCATTTAATAATTAAAAAATATGTATATAGTACTCTTCTAATGCCATAATGGTCTACATCTTTCCTTTGAAATGGCATTTACTTTATGTTGCATTATCAGCCCCACTGTACACCGACTGCGAGAAAATGCACTGTAGGACAAGACACACCCGTATGTCTCGTAATTCAAAATGCTTCATGTTATAAACGCAGCGTTGTAAAACCTGCTCTCTATGACCATGTAAGAAAGAAACAATTGTTTAGGAGAAAATTGTATGTTTATAACAATATAATTTATTACAAATCACCTACAACTAACGTTGCAATATGCAATCAGTCCTTACACAGGCTATTAAAGGACTCATGTTTTAAAATATGATCTACAAAAAATATTTCAACAGGTAATATTTGGCATAATCAACTCGAATTTTACTGTTAGGTTTAAAAGTTTAAGGCATCATAATTAAAAAGTTAACCTGTGGTTAATTAAAAATGAAGGAATAAATTAGAAGTGTAAATAGAATGGTTATATGGCGTCACTTTGTGGAAGCGATTCATATCGGAAAAGAAAATACTTTGTTCTCTAATGTATGGAAAATATAGGTGGAACATATCAGACATTTCAACACTACGAGGGTAAGAGTTTAAAGAGGATGTATGAAATAGCTTGTTATATTTTAACGTAAGATATTTATAGATTTCGATGTTTGTCCAAGTTGATATCTTGAGATGATATCACAAATCAATTATAATGATCTATTGAGATTTTACGACCAACTGATAAATAATTTTCAATTATTGACTATCAGATACATTTGCATACATGTGTATAAACAAAGTACATTTTAAATAGTGAGTATCATTATTGTGTACTTATGTATTGTACTATATTATTCTCTATTATTTCAAATTTTAGAGTTTATAAAGTCATTTAGAGAACTCCTTGAATCATTAGTAAAATATCACGTAGTGAAGTACGAGAAGGATTAAATATGAATCTTAATTATTTTCTTCATTGGTGGATTAATGTTGAAGGGAGGTTTTGGATAGATACAGACTGATTCATCGCTACACTCAGAGCTTCGTCGAAAAGACACAAACGGACACCTCAGATAACATTAAACTCATCTTTGATGCCAAATTTTTTCTATCTCCCGGTATTATTTTCAATATCGCTTTCTTTCCCCTAAATTAATTGCCTAACGTTATCTCCTCCATCACAGCCGTCAATACCCTTTTGTCATTCACAACGCTCTCCATCCATTTTTCCTGCCAACTTTAGATTTCTCTCAATAATCCCGTCTCCTCCCCCACCATTTCTAGCACTTCCTTGTTTGTTTTCCTTCCAGTCTACTTCACCTTTTCTATCTTCTCCGCAAACACATTTCAAAATCATTCAAACTCCACCAATAATTTTTCTTTAACTACTATGCTTCCTCGCCGCACAAATCCTCGTTCCATATCATACAAATATTTTCTTAACATCCTCACAGAACATCCCTGCCTGCTTTGTTTGGCAAAATCCTTCTGCATAATTCCGGACTACATTAAACATCCTGGCCCAAAACCCTTTAATGATAGGTAAACAGTTCCACCTGCTCTTTTTTCTGCTATTATAGCCATATCTCAGTCCCCTATCATTTTTTCTGCTGCCGTCTGATTCTCGTTCCATTTTTTCCGTTCTATATCCCGATTCCTAAATAGATTTCCCTCTTTTAACCTCTTGGATTTGACGTAATTCTTACTCGTGCACTAAATAATGAACTGCACCCGCATCTGCCTCCGGAAACTGCAATAATTAATCACGCTGTTCCTAAATCTGTGCCTAACCATAATATAACCGATATATCTCAAAGATTCAATGCCTTTTCAACGTATATTTTTATCTATTGTGATGTTTAAACCAAAAGTTCGTTATAATCAATCCTTGCCTCATGCACAACTATTTTACTTTCTCCCCGAGATCATTCCTTGTTTCTAAACCGTATCTCTCTATCTCACCATCTGTAGCCATCCATTTTCCTTCGTCTAATCTCGCTTTACAATCTCCCAAGTCTTTTTTCTATAAGAAAAACTCAATTATTTCGTTTAAATCATCATGCAAGTATAATCTATACATTTCTTCCTCTCAACAGTTATTTTTTTATGTAGACCTGAATAATGACGAAGCTCTTCAGTTCAGCTTTTACTTCTACTAATAATATCCTATTATTCACCTATTTATATAAACTATGCTTCTTCTAATCTTTTTCCAGTACTACTGCCATCATTTGCTGTCTCTCCTTCGTACGTATATATTACTCTCTTTTTACCATTCCAATAGTTGCTGCTATACTTCCATTCTACTGACTTCGCGTAAACCTAAAATACGTGTTCGTATCTATATTTCCTCCACCATACTCTCTCCGATTATATAATTTACTCACCGTAAGCATCATTTTAATATTCAGAGGTCCTATTCTGTCTGAAGCGGTCCTTATATCCATCCTCTTCTCTTCCACTGCTATCGATTTCGCATCGCAATGGTTTCATGAGTGACGACCACATAAGCCTTGTCTCTCCCGCTGACACACAGGACACGGTCTAGTGAGCCGAAACCCGTAGTATCCAGGACTTATTTCTATACTTGTGTCCATCATAACTCATGAGATAATTTATTGAGAGGGTTGCACGTAATCTTCCCAAATAATATTTTAACGAGTCATCATCACTCAATGGCCACATCACTGGGGTCTTCTTTGCAGTCTTCTCACTGCTGAAAAAGTACTGGGTGGACTACTTTTCACTACTTCCAGAAGGAATCCGTATTTATCATGTCAAGGCAGCCCTAGTCCTAATTAGAACGTTCAAGTCCTTTCACTACGTTTTGTCTGTAGTCCATAGGGAGCAATAGATATACATGGAGAATAAATTTAAATTTGAAGGTACACACTGATGGATATGCACATGCCTGTGGTTGTTGGTAGGTAAGTTGGTTGAAAGAAGCCTAGGGAAGATGTGAACTGAGGATAGAGATCTATGTTAGTTACGCAGATGGCCTTAGTACTGAAAACTTGCAAAAAAGGAATTAATGAAGTTCGATTAAATAATAATTTTAGTTCTACTTGAGAAAACATTCTCTAACAGTGAATTCGGTATCATCGTGTATCTCTGGAGCCTATTGTTTACTTTAACTTTTCTATCGGAAACAATTACGTTTATTTCAGTTTAAAGTTAACTCCAGTAATTTTAAATTATATTCCTCATCGTTAATCCCCTATTGAAATTATTAAGTTCATGCGATATCACTTCGTTGTTTGCCGTCATAAAATGCTAAGGTAACATATAAAATCATGGAAATTTAATCTTTGGTGTGAAGGGTAAAGGTTGCGATTCTATTGCTCTTTAATGTTTTGGAGAAATTAAAACCTGAAGGTCTATCATGACTCGCAGGAATCTGTAGAAATATCATCAGATAATGGATAATTATAAAAGATGTTGAGCCTAATTGTTAATATCTTGCTAAAATTCATCTTCTTTCTCTTTGTTTCCTTGCTTGACCAAATTTTCCAAATCAACGTATCTTACAGATGTTAAAATAATGCTTGAAAATGAGTAATGGATATAAGTAAATAAACGAAATGAGGACTCTGACAAGATTTCTGTGACAAAATGCATTTATGGTCATTTGCGGGAAGCGTACTGCTGGTGTTCCACAACGTGACGGGTTTACAGTGAGTGGCGCTGCATTCCGTCGGCGGGCATTGAGAATGGGCCAGGAGAGTTTTAAAGGCTAAGTAAGTGCAAACGGCGGGGAGTAAGGGGTGAGACGAGGGGAAATTGTCAAATCTGTGATTGCGAGAGAGTAAAAGGAAAAGAATGCGGAGATTTTGTATGTGCACGTGAAGGGGAGAAAGAATAAGAGAAAGGGGCAAGGAGGAATGGCGGTAGGGGTGAGAGGTGAAATGGGGCGACGCGACTCTGCGGTATCGTAGCAAAGGGGGGGAGCTGTGCGTTGTGTTTGTGTGTGTGTGTGTGTGTGAGGAGAGAGGAGTGGGGGGTGCTGGGGATGGATATCGGGAAAGGGGTTTGTATGGGGTGGGAGGGAGGAGAGTGAGAGACGAGGTGGAGAGGAAGAGAGAATAAGGAGAGGCGCAGAAAGGAATGCCCCGCTGAGTGCGTCTTAGGAAATGTGTTCCAAAGGGAAGTGGGCGGGGAGCTTTGCGGGGTTTCTCAGCGTGCGAGAAGAGCGTGTATGTGTCAGTGTGTGAGTGCTGTCGGGGGTTCGGTGGGTAGGGGGGGGTTGGGTGGATTTCGGCGGCACGAGGGAAGAGGAAAAGGGCAAACTTGGGATTGGAAGCCGCATTAATACATCTGACGGCTTTCGTCGTCTCGGCTTGAATTTAATGCCGTCCATTTACTCCGCAGTTTTAACGATCATCTTCATCGCTGGGATTTTATTTATGGCAGACTCCCTTTCCAACTCGCCTTTTAACTGGCGACATGTAGTTTGCCCTCTCCGAAACCTTAGGAAGGTCACCTTTAATGTCCCTGTTGCCCTCTTCATCTCTCCCGTGGTACGCATTCCGGAATAAATAGATTTGCCTCGCTATTAAGGACGTCGAGTCCAAAGTTTTTGGGCTGGAAATTGAAAACGGAACCCCAGAAAGTGAATTGTAATGGATCTACATATTTGCGCCAAATCGGAGAAAATATTTTTTCCCTGATTTCGTTTTATTTTTTCTTCCACGCAAGAGTAAATCCTCTCCGCATTGTTTTGGAACAATTTTCTCTTCAATTAAATATACACGCTAGTAAAATCTTAACGGATGGATATTTATAAAAAGTATCAGAATTTAATCTAGTTATTTTAACTGTTTCTAATGTTGTGTTTGAATCTGATATCGCTGTAAAACAAACGAGCCTTCAAATGCTAACTTTACCCTGAGAAGGGTGGAAAATGGAAATCGGGAGTTGAACAAACTGCTCACCTTCATTATGTATATTTCAGTTTAAAATATAATATTTAGTGTTTATGCTAAATTACAAACAAAATATGTAATATTTTGCAATATCTGTTTTACTATATCAGTGAAATTAAGTACTCATTTTCTGGAATGGCGTTGATTTATAAGTGAAAATTATAAATATTACTTCCGAAGTTACACTTGACCATAAAAAGGGGACATGAACTGAAAGCATTTTATTTATTAGGTAATCTACCGGTTAAGGTAGGTTTTTGGATGGACACAACTATCAAATAAACATTTTGTGACTCCCCACCTAGCAAACTAATCTATATCAGGTCCCTCTTCATCTCGGTGTACTTCTTTCCTCCCTTCATCCCGTCCAACATCCCTATCCTGTTCCTACCCTTACCTCGCTTGCCCAACATTCTCCCCTCTATTACCCTCTTCAACATTCCACTACCGCTCAATACGCCTTTCATCCATTTTTCCTGCCTCCATAGGATTTCTCTCAACAAACCCCTCTCCTCACCCACCATTTCCAGTACTTCCTCATTTGTTTTCCTTTCGGTCCATTTCACCTTCTCCATTCTTCTCCACACCCACATTTCAAAAGCCTCCAATCTACGTCTATCCTCCTGCTTCAGCGACCACGTTTCCGCGCCGTACATAGCTACGCTCCATATCAGAGTTTTTACGAGTCTTGTCTTAACATCCCTACTGAAAGCATTAATCTAACTAAATACATCTGATAAATAAATCTGCGTAATATCACGCTTATAGTAGTTAATAACTTAAGAAACAAATTTTTATTCAAACCTCTTCGTCGTAAGAACATTTTTTGATTCGAACTACATTGAGAATTTATATTCCCACGCTGTTGAATCGTAAGCAAACATTTTCTGTCTCCTGATAAGGAGAAACCATGGCAAATTTCTGGTTGGGTGTTGAAAGAGAATATCATATGGCATGTAAAGGGAGTTCGAGTGGCTTGGTGGCTAATTGACTCCGGTCGTAAGTTACGTCCGCAGAGTGCCTGTGTGCTATTTTAGGAAGTGCTACGCTTGGTGCATACTCCACCCACCATCAGGCTGCCACAACATCGTGACCCTTTGCTGTATAGACCTTCGACCCACCCTCACCATCTCCCGTTCACCCTTACTGTCCTGTCGTAGCTTCTATCTACGTATTCCTCTTCATGTAATTCCTTTACTTCAGCTTCTATTTTCCGGTAAAAACGTCACATTTTATGAGTCTCTGTTCACATTTTTTGCTAATATTAATTAAAATCGAAAAAAACGATAAGTCCTCTTTGTCCTTACTCTTTCAAAAAAGTTACTAAGTATGCTCCCTCTGTCCTGTTAATATTTTTTTAAGTATAATTATGAAGCGTTCGGGCCTCAGGAGCCAGAGTGGATTAAACATAACGAATAACACTGACTTAACAATGCTGGCTACCCTCCTGTTATGTATTAGAAAGATATAACATTGTATTAAGTGCGTTTTACCAATGAACCTCATATGATTTTATTTTCCTAGATTGTTATGTCTGATGAACAATCGCTATAGAATTTGTTTCTAAAGAGTACTTGTGATGAAAGAAGTATTATTTGCAACCTATCTTCTTTACTTTACAGTAATTTTCAAGAAAATGCCAACTCCTCACTAAAAAAAGATTTTTAAATAATCATATTAGTTATATCTATTCGTTCATAAATATATTACCATCCATGGGAATAAAATTCGGTAAGGCTCTGGAAAAAAGTCACTTCAAAAAGACCTTGAAATAAGTTCATGAGCTAGGAAAGATAAAAAAAATCAATAAGACCTCTTACAAGGCCAGTTTAACATACCATATTTGGCCAGTATTTTGACGAATTTCTCCTTTACCATCTTCGATCGAAGCTTACCTCTTGTGGACTAAACATAATTTACTATAAAATGCTTAAAATCGCATGTCTCTGGTTAAATTCCTTTTTATGACATATTAAAAGCCCATAATTGCCTAAAAATATTCTCGAGGAATGTAATTAGCAGGCTAGTCCTTCAAGTGAGAACGAAAACCAATGTCACGTGTCTTATAATCGATGGTTTCAGGCGTTATTTTATGGAATCGGTTCATACTTAAGCGAATAAAATAATACTTTGTAATTCCACAGATTTAAGATAAATCTGTGGAATTACAACTTATTATTTTATTCGCTTAAGTAGTCACGTGTCTTGTTTCGAGAGCATTTCGTGGGAAATTAGTGTCTCGCTTCTTGAAATTAGCAAGAGAATGAGGACGATTATGGTGTTTTTAGGTTCTTAGCAGCACCCATGATAATTTTTCTTTCATCTTTATCTTGTGTGAAACCTAAAGTATATAGCCAAAAAGTCAATTTATTAACCCGTTTAAGAAGATTTTTTAAGCTGATGTTTTGTAATTTAATCCTATTTATATAATTTATTTATTAAATTAATACCTTTACGTTAACCCATTCGTAATAATATCCTGATTTGATCATAAAATGACAAGAGTCATTTCAACAAGCTATTACTAGTTACTAGAAAAACAGAGATTTATGGAGAAAAATCTTGTCGCTTTCCTCTTATATATTTCTCGAAAATAAAAGTTGTAATACTATTAAAGTAAGATCCATTACCAACTGGATAGTTAATCAAATGAATAACACACTTGTGAGTTACGAGGCAGATCTCTTTAATAGTGCTTGACTATAAATCTTGGAATCGACTAGTATATTTATTCACTGCACGGTGAAAGGTTTCATCAAATAGTAGAGAGGATGTGCATCTAGATTTCAGGCTTTAGCATAGTATAAAAAAGAAGCTAAATTATTTGAAAATGAATTTATTTTAACGGCATATAAATACTTTGAACAATCCAGATCTCCATAGGCTTTTATTCTTGGCTAAAGCTTAGACGCAATAAGCTATAAATACCGTACCCAGGCCATCAGCTATGATCGAAGTTACATAAGTAATTTTTCATTATCCTAAAGAGGGCAATGAATGAGTCTAAATATAGTCTAAATATCTAGTCTATGTATAGTATAAATATTTCAAATCATCATTTACCATACAAACTAGACCTTAATACGTTGTAGGATTTACAGTAAGGACGAAATAGGGTCTTTGCCGTTGAAAATTTGCGGAAGCTAGCTCTAACATTTCTTTCTATGTTTCCTATTCTTTGTCATAATTTTTTACACTTGGGATCCCTCAGAAGTCCATAGAGGGAAATTGGTATCGAGACACCTCAAGTTTCCTCTCTTCGGGTAAAGTGATGATGGCATCATAAAAGGATTAACGTGACTTTGAATTTATGGCTCACTATGTACTGCAAAAATGCACACTTCAGAAATATTTATGCGTTCGCCAGTTAAACTTGTAAAACAAATCCTAATTTTATATTTTTTCTATGATTGCTTGTGTTGCACAAATTTATATAATTTACAACCCTCAAATGTAATGTAGCTTGCTACATGCACAATTATACAAACTGTATATATTTTTTGGCATGCAAGTGTACCAAAAGCTCTGTCTTTTCGCCAATGATGCAGTAATTTATGGGGACATTCGAAGTCACGAAGACAGAGTCGTGTTAGCCAACGACCTAGATGCAATTCAAAACTGGTGCGATACATGGAAATTGGAATTAAATTAAAAAAATGCGTAGTAATACATTTTTGGGAAAACAGTAATTCCTTCCTTATAGATACAAAGTGAAACAAACCAAAATCGCGAGGGTAGATTCCTTTAAATACTTGGTTGTAACAATTACTGACGATCTGTCCTGGGGAAAACACATACGAGAAATATGCGGTCGTGCTAATAAAAAATTGGGATTTGTGAAAAGAGTGCTAGGCAAATGCGACGATAAGGTGAAAGAACGATGTTTTCTTTGCCTTGGTCAAGCCACACCTAGAGTATGCTGCCAGTATATGGGATCCTCATAATATAAATTTGATTTCGGAATTAGATCGAGTTCAGCGGAGGGGGGCTAGATTTGTTAAACATTGTTATGACCAACGCAGCAGCGTATCCACTTTGCTAGACAATTTAGGTTGGGATTCTCTTACACAGCGGTGTTTCCAATATAGATTAAACTTATTAAAAAGATTTAAAGATGGGCCCTTTTCCGATGACATTAAGGATATCATACGAACCCCAACGTATTACGGTCGAAGGGATCACGAATATAAGACTAAAGAGATAGACTGCAAGACTGACAGGTTTAAAATGTCATTTTTTTCAAGAACGATAAGGGACCAGAATGTTTGTAGTCGAAATTCCCCAGGAGTTAGTTCATTAAAATAAGTATTAACGTACAGGTTAGGGATTGCGCAAGGAGATGTATATATTTATGTGTATATGTATGTATATATGTATAGAAAAAAATATATATATACATATTTCTTACAGGTTCCCCCACCTTTCCTCACCTATTTGATAACCCCCAACCCCCTCATCCTTTACCCTTCCCTCATGGTGCTATACCCTCTGCCACACACCTTTTTTGGTGGCTCGTAGGGTGTATCTGTAGATGTAGATGATTATGTATCGACACACCAATCCCAGTGCCTCCTCCAGTTGTGGCGTGCTTCCTCTAAGGCATCAACAAGAACCTCTTTCAGGCTTCTCTTCATGGCTTCTTTGACATAATCCAGTTGTCAAAAATGGTACTCAAAGGGGTTATACTTGGGTCGCACTCATAGACCCCTGTCTCGTCACCAGTAACCACCTATTCTAAAAATATTCGAGTGACGTTCACCATGATCGAAGAGGCCAAAGGCAAGATTGTCACACAATCAGTCTTCCGACAGCACCTTGGGGACCATCTTGGCACATCTTTCTCATGGCTGAATCTTCAATAAGAATGCAATACACTGTGGTTTTCTGAAATTTGCACTCTTCTACTATCATCCTGATACTTGGGGATCAATCAGAATTGAGTAGGTGTCTCACTTTTTGCACATTTTCATCACACTGTTTTGATGAGACGTGGGTCTTTGAGTACGACCCAGGTAGAACCCCTTTGAGTTCCATTGTTGGCCACTGGATATGTCAAAGAGGCCATGACGAGGTGCCTGAACGGGATTCCCATCGACACCTTCCAGGAAGCTTACTAGAGTCGTGGGAGAGGCGCTGACATCGGTGTGTTGGTACACAAGGGTGCTATTTTGAAGAGTTTTAGTTATTTTTACTTCGATCTGCAATAAAGTTTTCCCCTGACTTATACTGCTTACTATTTTTGGACAGACCATGTGCAATATTGGATGCGTTTAGCATTTAATGCGTGGACCTAAAATTCTACATCGACGGAATTGTAATTGCTTCGTGCAACGCCAAGAACATATTGTGGCTTTAGTTAATTTAAAACAGTAAAACATGCCTGTAATACATGTAGGCTACCTGTTTTTATTCCTGTGAATCAAGAGTTATATTTTAATAAACGGACTCTGAGTAAATAAAAGAAACTATGTATTTTCGTGCTATGAATGTTTGAGGTATCTACACAGAAATATTTGCATGTTCGTACTTTATCATTCACGAATGTAATGAAACGTAATTGAAACCTCAAGGTGTATATAGTTATACTGTATATAATGTCATTGCATAAGATATTTATCATTTTTTTCATTATTTATAGTTAGTTATATTACAAACATGTAACGCTAGTCATTCCAACTACCGTTTTACATTTTTTGTGTTTTGTAGCATGCCTCTTGATTTCTCAAAGTTGGCAGCTTAATGTGTAGGAGGTCAATTAAAGAATACTGTAGCTCTTAAAGCTCTATCGCAGTCGGGAGAGTTATTAAAGAGTTGATACAGTGTTGTCTGACTTACAATTAGCTCAGGAATATTAGCCAATTTCTTGCTTTGTTTCTTTTTTTTACGCGGCAGTGCTCGAGAGCATCCGCAAAGTCATTAGTGCGGTGTGACGCGCGATTTGTCCCAGCTTAATTTATTCCAACAGATTTTTTTGGCCGTGGGAAATTTTTAGGGGCGATACATCATCGCTAATTACCGAAGGAAAAAAGCAAAGAGCACGTCTCCGACCAACAATTTGGTGCCAGTACCCCGGAAACTGGCTCTCGAGTCTAAAGTAGATGCGTTGAATGTACCGATGTTAAACCTTGGGGTATATGAGAGATACTTGTGAGTAGTCGAGTTCTTGCAAGAAAATTTAACCATCTCGTGACCTAATAAGGTCACGAGATGGTTATTAGCAAGGTAGGAGTCAAAACAGTCAAGGATTTCGTCCACGATCGGCGTTTTGGATAATACTGTTTATGATTATGCCGGTCAGATCTGCCATATTTGTCTAATTACATTCAGATTCCTACATTAACTTAGGCCTCATTTTTTTCCAATTGGTGTGTAGGATCTCATACACTTACTGTGACTTTGATTTCTTTTTTGGCACGTTTTCCTCTTAGCGCCTCTATTTTCTTCATGATAAAATCTTTATATGCTATAATGCGGGTGCTATTTTTCTCGTATTTTTTTAGCTTATGAATGAAAAATTGCTCCACCAAATCATATATAAATAAATCTAAGACAGACAGCTATCCGTGAGGTGGTGAATTTGAAGGCCTCAATTGCCAGACAAACTTTTTGCTGTGCCCATTGTTTTTGCATCATTTTATATTTTCGTAATAATTTTTACACATAAAACTTGTAGCCTTGTGCATGGTGGCCAAATTATGCTGTTCCCTATACATGAGGGGTAATTCTAAAGAATAAACATGTTTGCTAGAGAATAATGTCGTATAATTTTATATTGTGAAGGAACCCACTCGTCTCGTGGTATGGCAAATAAAATATGTAGACCAAACCAATTTACCGGTGGAACTGGCGACAGCCTTCCTTGACATCAGTAACTGTACGTTAGTTCACGATGGGCACACCAAGTTTCAAATGTTGATTTATTTCACTGATAGTAATTATAACTAAAGAGCCAACTAAAGCTCGATCAGCGTAATTCATTTGTAAACTCACCCTCTACTTTCATCCTTATCTTCAGTTCTTACCATGCCTCTTCTGCCATATCCTTGATGTAGTCGTTGAATTCACGGGTGAAAATGGACAGCCCTATCTTTAGCCTCTTCCTAACACTGCCAGACTCTTCATCCGGCACTTGCACCTCGGCAGTCTGAGGCACGAACAGGTTGCGAATAAGCCACTTGTTCCTTTTAATACCGGACTGATGTCTGTACCATTCAGTTACTCTATATATTTCTTTCATCTATCTTGAATTATTCCTGGACCAATTAATAATTTTCCTTACTAATCTTCAATTGTTTGCATGGATTTTTCCTTCTTACTTCTTGCCAGTGTCTTCACCATCCTGTACTTCCTGTATGTTGCACCAATTCAACCCATCCTTTGTAAAATATACATATACTTGAACTACGATATTTCTTCCACCATGCCTCTTTCAGTCTGTTTTTTTCCCGCCTTAGTTATTATTCAACTCATTATATTTCCTTCTACCTCTTTCTGATTTTGCGTTATTTTGTGACCTTCTCTCATCCGGATTTATAATTATCTCAGCCATAATCTATGGTTTCCTTGTTTTTGCCTATTTACTCTTCCTATTGTTTCGTTTGCGGCTTTCGATATGCTTTTTTATGTTCCCGTTTTTCTTCCATGCTACCCAGTTCCCTATACATACTCCACAGTATTCTGATACTCCTTTCGTGTCACCTCGGTTAACACTTCTGTATTCCTTTTTCTAAACCGTCTTGCATGTTTCGTCTTTTTGAATCGGGCGCTACACCTAAATATGGCTAAATTATGATCTGAATCACCATCCGCTCACGAGAGACTGGGTGAATTGATTAAACTGTCATCCCAATTCAGTTTCAAACCATAATATAGTCTGAATGATATCTTTGAAATAACTTGGTGGCTTCCATGTGTACATACGCCTAATGTGTTGCTTAAACCAACTGTTCGTTATGATTAAGCTCTCTCTTCTAAAGCACTCTATTGTTCTCTACCCACGGTCAATTCTTCTTCCTAAACTGTTGTCTCCAACTTCACCATCTTTTCCTTCGCCAAACTTCACCTTCCAATACCCAATCATCATCGTCAATTTCTGAGTATGCGAAATCAATCTGCAACGTCGTCTACGTCTCCATAAGGAAATTTCAGGAATTGTTAATTCGATAAATTTAGTCAATCAATCCTTCTGATCTATGCGTATCATTTCGATTAATCCGCATGCAAGTAATCCATCAATATCGCCTAATAAAAGTTAAAACATAATCCATTACAAATGGGGGCCTTAGATGCTTTCAGGTTTAGACTCTCAATTAGTTGTTCGATTGATACAATATCCGCACAAATAAAAAGTTTCCGATGACCGAATTGCTCATTAAACTATATTCTCGTGTATATAATTACTCTAAGGTTAACAAAGCTATTTTTACAAACGATTCGCGTTTGTAATTTCTATATATGAACTGTTTACTTAACATTTCCGCCATGTTAATTGCTAGCATTCATAAGGAAATTTCAGGAATTGTTAATTCGATAAATTTAAGTATATTCAATGTTTAATCTGCGTGCGCTTAGATTAATCGAATGGAAATGAATTGGTGCGCATCCATATTCAAGCATATAAAAAAAATTCTGCTTCGTTGTGTTTTATATATTCTTATTTTAGCTGCTTATTTAGCTTTTTATATTTCCAAACTTTTCCTACAATAAATATTACCAGATGGAAAATACTTTACTTGGCTGAAATCATAGCATATTAGTATTATGTTCCAGAATAAACATATAGAAATACGAATGGTTCCCCTAGAATGGCACCAAAAAAGATACGTGCGTGTAGTCGTAGTTAGGAATTTTTTCACGGTTGGTACGACAATTACCACGAACAACATTTGAAAAAATTCGGCTTTAAATGCTTATAGTTATGATAAAATTTTATATGTTATTGACGTCGTAACGAAAAGTATACTCTATTTCAACCCAAAATGTTAGTGTTAAAATAGCATCGACCGTTATTTTCAAAGTTTAGTCGTTTTTTAAGTTTGATAATGAAATAGATTACGCTGATACTATTAGTCTATAGAGAAAATACGAGCACTATCCATTTTTCATAGAATATAAATATGGCGACAAAGAAACTAGGGAATATAAAGGTCATGTTTGAAAAATTTGAAGGTGATGAATTTCTACCTTCCAAGTTGAACAAAAGAAAATATAAAAACATGATCCGCAATCCAAGAAACAAAGACTATACAAATAAATAAATACTATATATGTGTATACACATGCATATGTATGCGTATATTTATATACATTTACATATAATTATAAGTGGGAATATAACGGTTCAGGTAGGTTTGGATGGGCACAAGCTGTCGGACGGCATAACGATTCCCTTCCTTGTCTCTGAACGACCCAAAACCTGACATTCAACGTTAAAATACTCCTCTTCAATTCCGAATACTATCTTACTTCCTTCACTCCAACCTACATTCCTATTTTGTCCCCACCCCTTTCTCGCTTGCCTAACATTCTCCCCACAACCTTCAACATCCCATTGCAAATCAAAATACTCTATATCAATTTTTTCTACCTCTTTTGATCTCTCCCAACAATTCTCTTTCCTCCCACCATACACTTCCAGCACTTCCTCATTTATTCTGCTAGGAAATCTCAACAGGAGTAAAAAAAAATTGTCAGCTCAAATGTTGTTTTTCCTGCCCTCTCTACTCAGAGGCACTGACAGCATAGGAAAATAAGACTCCTCTGTAAAAAACTGAACTGCGTTAGAACTGCGGCAAAATGGTAATGACAACGGCAGGAGGGAGTGGTTAACGCCGTGAGTTCTCGAAGAGTTGAACACGGAATGACAAATAATCATTAGGACATAATTGAAAAATGGAAAAGATAATCAATTTGGACAGGTTTCTGATGTGGACAGTTTTTCCGAGGGCATATTTGGAAATCAAAGTGGACTAGAGAAAACTACAAAGAAAGGGCTAAGGTGCCTTACACGAAACACGTAATGGAAAACGTAGTAGATAGAAATTATGCAACCAGATGGGATAAGCAGAGTTGGATGGTCTTCCGAATAACACCGATGTTTCAATCGATACATGTGTATAATAATGACAGTCACATTTGAAGTCCCTCTAATTCTATATTTTTTTCACCGTCGGAGGAAGAAAGAGTTTTATGCTCGTTCAAATATGTTGCTACGTTTGAAGATATTTCGGTGCCAAACGCGAAAGTACCTCTTTTGCCATAATGCGACTTTGCTACCGTCCAAGTGATTTAGTATTTGCAAGGGAACTGCGGCGGATGTCTTGAACAGTTTTAAAAGGATCTAGAAGTAAGGCACAATTATTTTAATGAATTACCCTTGGTAGTTTACTTTGGGGGAATTCATTTGCCGTTTCTCTCTTTATCTATCCGAAGTGAGCATTCTTAAGGATTCATCTAGCCATACTCAAAACTTTTTTTTATCATTTCCTCCGTTACTTTAGAGTATTAAAGGCCACCCTCTAGGTTCTCTTTTTCGTATTCGGTTCCATCTACTCTTGGAAAGGTTGAACTAAGGAGACGTTCCTTGTAGCCGACTCTCCTTGAGACAATTTCGAAGCTGATATTAAATTAGCTAGTCTGCTGGCAGGATTAATGGATCCGTAGTAGCCTTCTTTTCTTTATTACTCTACAGGAAATATCTCCGAAGTAACTTCCCTAAGTACCCTATCTTTCGTCTTCGTCCCATAGAAACTGATTATGTTGCGTATTCCTCTCTTCGTATCGAAGGAAAATGTATATATATATATATATATATATATATATATATATATAGATATATATATATATATATATTAATATATTTGCTTGAAAACGGCTGACCATTCCTGCCACTTGTGGAATTCACATTACTTCCTTTTTATAAAAAACTTACATATTTTTATTAAAATTGTATTTACCTCTTTTGTAACTGGAAAAATATAGTATATTGTTTTAAAATTTTTCTTAAGAATATCCAAATTATTCAGAAGGATGTTATCACAAAAATAAATATAATAGAAGTTGATCGAGAATTGTGGTTTTCCCATGTGACATTTCATAAGCTAAAATAAAGGATATTTTGTAATGAATGTAAAATATAAAATAATGTCAAAATTAGTATGACTTTTAATACTAATATGATATTTTATACACTAGTTAACCATTAATATAATACTTCTGTCCGTTTTAATCAATGTAATAACAGAAAATGCAAGCGTAAATTCATATGTAAGTTAAAACGCTATATAATATTATTTATTTATATAAGAATTTATCGTTACAATAAGATAATTGTCCTGGTGGCAACGGTCAAGTCTGGTTAGCTGTCACTCAAGACATCTACATCTATAAAATACATAATTTTACAATACATAATAATAATATCTTGAGTGGCATGGATATACATGCATCACAGGAAGAATAGATCGACAAAGCTCTTACATACAAGGGCACTTAAAAGATTACCAACTACATAATTACATTTACCATCACCCGTGAGCTAGGTTTGTAATTACAATAAAATGACAATAACGCTTTATCATAAACAAAAAAGGCAAGGGTGTCTTTAAAATGAACATACTACTTGTAAAATGGGAAAAATCGATCGAGGAATAACTATAAGTTTATATTTTTCGTGGATAAGTAAAATTTTAATTTAAATATTTTAAGATGATTCTATCAATGAACAAATAATTGCAATTCGACCCGGTTCAATGGTGTAGTACACCTCAAGATGATGTGATATATCAAAGTCTGGTCGAGAACAAATTTTTCAAGTTGCAAAAAATAGCAGGTCAGTCTTGAAATGGTAATTTACATATATTGTATATTCAGTGAATAACTATTGACATAATGGCTCAAGAAGTAAGTATTGCAAGTGCCCTTTTGTTATATTACAAAACTGATACGTAACATAGTATTCCAGAAAGAGGTCATAAATTTCATAGGAAAAAGCTTGATAGATCTATTTCAATGTGAATATGGGTGACTCAATATAATGATTTCTGCAAGTTTATTAAAAGTTAGTCTCAAGCATCATCATAGCTCTCACATAAATCTCACTTTTTGCACATTTTCATCACACTGTGTTGTTGATGGATATCCAGGGCATTCCTCATCGTTAACCTCCTTATTACCCAGTAAACTATCGCTTGGGACATTTTTCCTTTCCATAAGAATCCTTAACCATGATAATGGTCGCCAAACCCAATACTCCATGCTTGATGCAAAATTTGATTGCATATCATTGCTCCATGGAAAGTGACATCGTGAAGTTGTGACATGAACGTCAAATAGAGGTCCAGTCTGACAGCAAGCCGCACACTGTAAATGCGCACAGTTAACCTACGTGGGTCGCATTGCTTTCCCAAGATCTCCCGTCACCTTTCCCATTGCACATCACCCCTCTCCAGTTACCTGAATTTTGGAAAAAAATCACTCTGCTTATTTTTGGGACAGTATTTCATTGTGTATAATGCTTTTGTGCATCTAATTTTAGTTATTATTCCTTAATATTTTCAGGAATTACACTATTGACCTTCATCATACGAATGAAATACATGTATACTCACGAGCATCCAAAACACTTGTTTATTTTCCGACCCAGATTTCGCTTTTACAATTCCTTGAAAATATTCATTGTTCAAGTAGACCCCTGGATTGGAATCTAAAAACATTGTTGTGGGATTTACGAAATTAACATAATTCATATAAAAACGATATCTTAACTCTAAATTATTAATTTATATACAAGAACATTACACAAAGTTATTTGTATTATTTTTTAAGAGATATTAGTATATAATAATCTGTAGAGAGGAATAGTTCTGACACATTACCTTGCCAATACTATCTAACTAGAAACTATTAAGGGTCTAAGATGTCTCTTTATAAATATCAAATTCGTTATTTAAAACCTGTATTTCAAATAACTTTAAAAACATTTAAGATATTCACGTCTAACATTCATGTCATTTACAATTTTTGCAACCTTTTTAAATAAAATGAACTGGAAAAATTGACTGCAGCGTGATAACATGATTTACTCGAGTTTGTTTCCCGATCATTTAAGCCTGATTTTTAATCGAGAAAGCTTAAAACGGACATTTAAACCTAAACTGAATCAGTGTAATTATACTTAAGAGAGAATATATTAATTCTCGAAATGTGTAGATGGCACAGAGAAATAAACTGACTGTATGAATTTCAGATACTGTAATGTATAGTTTGGAGTGGCTTCTACCCAAGTACGTCGAACCAACTTGAGGATTTGGATAATTTATTTTACTATGGAAAATTGATTTCACTCTATTTTGGTTGGAAATTAATCTCAGAAGAAAGCAATACTATATTCATGGAGTTCCCAAACCTATGCGAAATATTTACCAAAGGATGCGATTATTCTATTTTGATATTGTCTTCAAACGTATTTTTAAGTTAAGACCCAATTTTACTCAATTTCCACAAAAATTTCTTTTGACACTTATTTAATTCTCGTTGGTCCAGTGAAGACTGGTAAAATTAGGATCAACAGTTTAGTTTCAAAGCATTACACGTTGTAAACAATTATTCTTACATTTTCCTGTCTTTATGTTTGCTTTATTTTCATCTCCAAAGCATCTAAAAAAGAGGAGTTATAAAATGTAATCGCCAATAAATTACGTACTTTTCCTATTATATTCGTTGTCGGTTTGGACGTAAACAATAATTTTAGGTATTTCACCGTGCCAGCTTTAATTAATATTTTCAGACATGAATTGTGAGGATTTTTTTTTAAATGCGACAACCAGTGGAGGAGGGGAATTAATGTTACTTTTGCTTGCTCGCAGTACGTGTGCGCTGAAAATATGAGAGTTCTCTCGCGTTACACACGGCCGAGTGATTTCCCGTTTGCTGTTTATTTACTCACTCAAGAGCGAGAGGGACAAAACGCGGAAAAAATCGTTGGGAACGCGAGGATTAGGGAGAAAAGGACGAACGAATGAAAGAGAGTAGAGATGAAGGATAGGAGATAGTACCCGACGCCGCTGCGGTAGGAGGGAGCGCATTTTGGAACTTTTCGGCGGCGAATTCTTTTTCAATATCCTCCTCCGCTGTGACTTCGCTTGCTTTTTTTAGTTGGTCCTCGTGCCTCCCTCCATCAAAAAAACCGTGGCCTTCTTGGAGGGTCGACGTCCCCTTTCGGGCACAAAGTTTAGTGATTTTTTTCCCTCGCGACGCCTCGCGAGCACTTTTATTTGCGAAGCCCTTCTGCGGTGAGAGATGCTCAATTGTCTTTCACGGCGCAAAAGAGGTGTATATCTGGGTTGGATATATCTTTTCGTCCGTTAATGCATCGTTCTAGTATATCACCGCACGTTTGCCAACTCCAACATTCTTCATATTCCGAAATATTCCCTTCGTTAAAGTTACATTTCCAGGAGGTATTAATTACATTTTTACCGTGCATCTAGAGAAAAAAAAACGTTGCTCTGAGCATAAGTCGTTTCATGTACGTGAATAATTGTTTTATTTTTTGACGGAAATCTGTAGAATTTTGTTTTAAAAATTACTCCCACAAGCAGTTTTGGTTATTGCTTTTTATATCCACTGAAAACTTTAGCAGTTTTCTTCCTTTGTCGTAATTGGGAAATACTCGTATTAATCATAAACTGAGGAAAGAATTCAAACTCTCAGCGATTGTGCTTATTCTTTTTTCATTTTCTCATGGTCGGTTTGCGTACTTTTAAATGCTCAAATATCCTATGAGAAAATTATTTTAAAATACGTGGTTTAATTAGTAAAAATAATTATTTGAAGTATATAAATAAATATATATATTTCACTAGTTAGTTGAAATTCCAATTTAAAGATAATGCATTTGCTGTAACTCCTCAAAGGCAATATCCTTCACTTCAAATTTGGCTCAACAGACTGTACATAACAATTGAAAAGTGAAAAGGAGAAATAGCTTATTCAAACCTTCTCATCAGTCCCTTTCCATCACTAGCGTTTCCTACATACAATTGAGCTTATAAAACGTACGAGAGCTATAGTAAAAAAGCTAACCCATGTTGAAACAGTCATTCAATACCTTCTTTTATATTCCTAAAATACATGCTTTACTCAATTTCAATTTTATTCTTTGTCTTCAACTATTAGCGTTCCTGAATAACTTTGAGCTGCAGATTTTCACCTATGAAATGAGGATTATCAGCTTATAAATATGCTTGTAGTGTAATGGTATAAGACTATGTTAACGGTATCATATGGGTGACACCTTTTTTAGATTCGGAGGGAGGGTAAGGAACAGAGGCAAACAAATTCGATTCCATCGTGGCTGCACGAGTCACTCTATCACCTCAGTTCATGTTCAGGTCACCTCAGTTCAGATTAATGGTGAGTAATGAAATAAATGCACAACTCACTCGTGCGTATTTAAAAAACAGATAAGAAGTGAATTAAAAGTATTTAAGATTTCTGAGCTTCTTTTTTATTTTTTAAACGTACTCTAAAATTTATTTCGAGCGTTTAAGTCTTCCAATCGTGAAAACAATATATTTAGGCTGTTTTTTCCCAATAGTAAATTAATACCATTGAAACGAAGGCTGATGCATGTTGCTATGTAAAAATTGATACAACTAATGTATTATTTCGGACTTAATTTCAGTTTATCGTGGGGAAGAAATGTATTTTTTTGATTCGTCCGTAAATATTCTGATTTCTGTCCTCCGTTGCAATAAGAGAATGCTTAAACTCTTGAAATTTCGACGTCGATTACTATGAAAACTAAGAGAGAGAGAGCATTATCATTTTATAGAGAACATTTACGACGACATACAACGAAAACTTATCAAAATGACATATACCTGTCATCTTGATGCAATTCTACTTAACCGACTGCCATCAAAAGATGTACAACTATCGTACGAATGATTTTCTACTTGTGAATAAATACCGCTTATACTTGGCTCAGAATAAAACGGAAACATTTTGAATCAACCCCCAGCATCTCGAATTTTGGGTCATGGGCCAACGCGCGTCAAAGAATGTAGTACGCATATCAGGGTAGTGCAAGTAGGTAGAGATATTTTCGTGGTTCAGTGCTGGGAACTTCATGCGGATGGACTTTTGCGGATTGGATTAATCCCTCAACCATGCGTGGACAAGAGTCGCATACCTATAAGGGAATGTGCGCATACATTTAGAAAACAATGTGGAGAGCACTTTTGTCAATCCTTCGCCGTCGATGGCTTCCTGAAAGGGAGGTAGACTCCCGTTTCGCCCCCTTTCCTCACAACGACGATGCCTCATCCATTGACTCGATCCCTTCATCAATGGCCTTTATCGTCGTGTTGCATAGCACCCCCACTAGCTCGTGTGGATAAAAAGTTTTTCATGTGTGACCTGCGACAGCAACTGCTTTTGATGGAATTGACTGACTGTCATTTACTGTTCCATCGTCTAAGCTAGCATGCGGATTGGTTCTTCCAGGTAATAACTCTAATGAAGTGAGCTAAACGTGGTATTATTTCTTTAGCGGTGCAGCGACGTTCGTTGCTTAAAAATAGTATTGCATCCATGCTAGCAGAAGCATTTAGAGATGATGTTTTTTTAATCTTAGCTTCATTTCTACAATTTAAATATGCAGAGAACGTAGCTACGCTCATGAATCAATGTAAACAAAAAAGGCCGCGACCGTAAACTTGATTGGCACTAAGTGATAAGAAAAAAGGGGGGACACACACACACACACACAAAGGCCAAAATAAATAATAAAAATAAAAATAATAAAACAAACTTACAACCACTGGATCACTAGGGTGTGTTCAGAAACAACTGTCTTTTAAGAAATAAACCCTGAGTGTGTGTGTGTGTGTGTGTGTGTGTGTGATGTAATTCACGAGAGTGACAGTTATTTCTTAACACACCCTAGTGATCGAGTGGTTGTAAGGTTGTTTTATTATTTTTTATTTTTATTATTTATTTTGGCTTTTGCGTGTGTTTTTTTCCTCCCCTTTTCTTTTTTATTACTTAGTGCCAATCAAGTTTACGGTCTCCGCATTTTTCGTTTACTTCATTTCTACAGTTTAAACTTTCAACGATATTTTTTCCAGCTTGTTCAGAAGTTCATGCATAGAGTTAAGCTCATATACGATATTTCGAACACTATTGCAATATTTTTCCAGCAATTTTTTATCCAATGCAAACTATAATTTTTTTTGGTAACCTCTACCCAACAAACAGATTTAAAAAATATTAATGTAAGAATTATTTTTAATTTCTAAAGGCAATACAAAAATTGGGGCGATCTATTTTAGGATAGATATTGGTTAGAGAGATTTACTATCTACTTGAGTGTAAAAATAGGTTTGATGTAAATTGAAATGTTGTTGGATTTAACCTAATTCAGCAATTAATATCTTTTGACAAACCAAAGAAGTTAATTCCATTTCCTCTTTATTAATTCGAAGGTTTCTGGCTTGCCTTTGTGGAAGTTCATGCTCATTAAATGAAGAACACAATATATTTTACCACTGTTCTTTATTTTGGTGCTACTAAACAAAGATCAGTGGAAAAACACATTGTGTTTTCCATTTAATGAAAATTTACTTTTGCCTACTACTCTTAATATTCATTAGTGCCCTTAAATGAACATTATTATACCTACAAAAATAATTACATTATAGTATGCGCGAGGAATGAAATTTTGAGTGTATGGAGGAATTAACTCTTTAGCAATTAAAAACACAGGTGTTTATAATTTATCATTTTTGAACGAAGAGTATTTGAATGCATTATTACATGCAATATTCAGTTTTAGTCACCAATTAATTCTAGATAATGTAAGACAATCTTAACTGTCGGTGCACCTTGAAATTATTAATCCTACTAATTACACCTCGAGAGGATGCCGAATCATGATAATTCTCTTTAACCTGATGCAGTAAAATTGTATTTATTACGATTAAACATAAAGGTCATTTATCGTGTTATATAATGCGTTTTTTCTTCGTTGTGCCATTTACTTAAACTCAGAACGTGATGCTGTCATATATCCTTAATGGATGAACTCAATAGTATTCAAAAGCATTTGGAAATATCGTAATACACTATTTTGACATATAATGAAGTTAAATGACTTTCCTTGACTTGAACGTACGATGTCCCTGGACTGAAAGTGGGTTCTAAATGGCTATGCGACACGATAAAATGGCTGTATCCTTTTTGTAGTTGGTAGTGATGGATTTCTATTCGGTATATTATTGACAATTCGTCTCACATTGGCATTCGTCTCATTTAACTCGTAATCGTTTGTGAGAAATTTTACATACGTTAACGCTCAGAATCTTTCTAGACATAAGGAAATGATGGCCTAGTCATTAATTTTATGGAATTAATCTTTTCACATTCAAGTTGTGATTCTCGGAGATTTTTCATGACGCAGGCACACGAAAAATGTGATAAAACCTTGTGTTTTACTAATTAATTTACAGTAAAATTGCATCTTTCTGCTAAAAATCTCGTGGGCCTTCAGTAAAATCAAACTGCACGACTTTAGTTTTGATGTGTAGAGTAAAAAAAATATTTGGCAGCACCTCAAAAGCTAAAATGAATAGTAAACACCATTTGAGAGACCCGCTTACGAAAAGGACCTTCGTAATCAACATAGCATAGCTAGGTTCATTATTAGCCATTCACGGACTCTATGAAAAATGGATAGTGCTTTTCTGGTGTTATCGATTTTAAGAATGCTTTGTGTGCATTACAATTACTTCGAGATGATACATAAGTGTTTAGAACACCTTTATGTACGCTTGGTTAAGCGGAAGGTGAAGAAGACCCAAAACAAGGGTTAATATGATTGATGATCCATCATGGGAAGAACCTCTGAGCTGTCTGACCCTGGACTAGATAAATTGGAGTCTTCGAGAGATGAACTGGAATTAATTTATTTTTTATACACTCTCTGATGATTCGCCCAATCAGATCAGGCCAAAATTTTAAGTTTTATTTTCTTTCACGAACTGATGATTAATTACCTTCTTAAGCTTTATTTTTAGTTTGTTACAACATAAAAGTATCATCCCAAATATTAATATAGTTTTTTGTTCCCAATATATTCACGGTACCTAAGTCATAAAGCATCACGAAGTGGAGTTCTTTCTTGGTTTTGAATTAACCAATATATTGTCTTATTTTTTACTTAATTTTTCACTATTTATTATGATAAAAATTACCAAATAAAATATATATCTTAAAGTTTTCAAGGATAATATCACATGCCTTTCTCTGTCAGCATATACTCTGATAAATTGACAACTTTAATTTCCTTCTGTTCCTGTAAACTCATTATAAAGGTTGAACTCTAATTCACAATGATATTATCGGGTATGACGTTATCATACACTCGTGTTTGTATCTTAATCTTACTACTAGTACTTGGAAACAGGGAAATGGATGTTATGGATTTCAAATTGGGCATGGTTAAGGTTTGATCTTACGTTTTATCAAAATCAATACTATGACCAAATCTTGCTCATTCGTAAAAATTTTATCATTTTTCAATAATCCTGAGGAAGAATTTTTGTTATTTACTTATAACATAAACATAAAAATCAGCTTGGAGATTTGGATTTATAAATATGAAGGTATATTCCACTAATACGAATTACATGAGAATGTAATTGAATAAGGTTTAAGGATCTGTTGCAAATGAAGCATTTTATTTGGGTATCATAAAGTCGTAATTTTCCGATTGACTCAGCTCGTTGAGTCATTTCGTCGCATAGCTACCCTCATTGTAATTTTAGTTTAGCAAGACAATCATTTTTATCCAGTATTTAAACGACGTAGGCTTATATTCAATATTACATGCGCCTGAAATAGTGTTCTACTACTCCACTTGACCCCAGGCGAAGAAATTGCTATGACACTAAGTATTACATTATTTCCATGAAGACGACTACCCTATTCGGGTACTTACTATCCAGTCACAATGAAATCACATCAGTGTAATCAACACGAACACAATCTTGAACCGCGAAACTTGACGGTTTTGTCAAGTTCACCCCTTTGAAAGGACGATCGTTTTATCCGTCTCCTGAACTTGGTTTTTTCACTCTCACCCGTCTCTTTCGTGTCCTTTCTATCCTTCCAAAACCTCTCCCCTTCTTATCACCCGCAGTATCTCTTTTCAATTCTCCGTGAATCCCCTCCACCACGCCCCCTCCTGGCCAGGGTAGGAGGGCGAGAAGGGTTGGGGAAGGGGAGCGTGTGTGCGATGTGTTCTCCTTCCTAACTCGGACGGTGAAAAGAAAGGGATGGCAGCGCTAAAGGAAGGGAGTGAGAGGAAGGGTGACAGGAGAGAACTTGCAAGTAGGAGGGAGGTCGGGAGAGATGAATGAGGGAGGACGTGATTCGCCCCTTCAACCGACCTTTCAAGAGGCCCTCGATTGGCGTCTTGACGCCAAGGCCAATGGGAATGGCCTTTTTTTTTAAAGGGGGGACTCTCTCCCTAGAATAGCTTGGGCAGCCGGCGTGCTGGGTTAGGCGGGAGGGGAGAAAGTATCAGAAAGTCATGGGAGGGGATGGGGGTATAAGGAGGTCCTAAAGGGGTTTAGGGTCGTGTAAGTCTTTTTCTCCCGCTCCGTCCCTGGGTCGTCGTCGTCTCCTGTCCCTGTGTCGTCCTCCTTATCGCGAGCGAGAAGAAAGAAGGAGAGAGAATGCAAGAAAGAAGCATTCTTTTTTCTTCCTCTCTCTCTCTCTCTCTATCTCTTTTGGCCCACAGGGGCTCTTTGTCGAGCTTTTATTCCCTCGCATGGGCTGGTCTTGTTGCTCCAGTTGGGAGGAGGTAAGGCATTATATATCACTCTCATCGTCTCTCCCATTGCTTCAGTAGCCGTCTTGTTACAGTCGGAGAGAACGTATTTTAAAGTCTTTAGATACACGTCCAAGAGACTCGTCGGAGATGTGTGATAGTTCTTCAGTTCACGGTGTCGGAGTCTTTCAAATTTACACACGACCAGATCTGTTTGACGTTGAAATCCCTTGTGGCGTTTTCTTCTTTAACGCTGAATTTGAATAATCGTCCTATGTTAACGTTCCAAACACGGTTCTCACTTCCTAGCCTCACACCTCACTTTACAAAACATATTCAGTTTCATTAAATTAACCGATGCTAATTCTTTGAAATAAATCGGTGATGATTTTAATACTTTCATTCATTGTTCCCAAAAAAATACCAATATATAAATTAATAATGTGTTTAATATTTCAAACCAAAAGATAGTGTTGCACTTAATATCATTTATGCGTAACAGTAAATCGTTAAAAAATCTTTATACCAAAAGTACGTAGTTTAATAAAAAACACGGGTTCGAATCCCGGTCAAGGCGAATGATTTTTACACTCTGAAATTGTTGCAATTAAATGCATATTAGCGGATGACTCCGTTAAAAGTTTCTGTCGCGGCATCTCCCGCAGTTTCTTGACATTTGATATACTTTTAACAATGACTCCGCAAAAAGTCATAGATCACTTTTAGGAAACTCATGTAAAATTTTATTCAGGATATTCCATCAGATTTCATTCGGTTGGATTTATGAGGTTACCCTATCCAGATAGTCAATGTATCCTGGGATGAAGTCCAGCCTGAAGCTTTTAATATGATGCTTAATACAGAATATTTCCTACATTGATACAGTATCTAAGGCGATGGAGAACCTCTTTTGAACAAAATTCTTCTAAGTTACTATTTTAAGTTAAGCAAATTTTTATTTCATTTGATTGTAAAATGAAGCCCTAATTATAAATGTTACGATGCGTCTTAATTATTCATAAAATATTACTATTTTTTATATAAAGCAGTTTTAATATTCTTCGTCGGTCATCTACAATATATGACGTAGGGAATGATGAATTAACTCATTGTTTTGCCCACTGATGCAAATTTGGCACTAACTTGGGGGCAATCAATTATCTATGAGAATTGTAAAGTACCTTCAAATGTAGTATATACTTTAGATGAATTCTGAGAAGTTTCACGAATAAATGATGATCGAATTTTCAGCGTTGGTCCATCTAGTAAGTCTCCTATAAGGAGGGGTCCATTTAGCTTTCAGACACAATCTTTCCCAGAGTATTCCCACCACCGTACAAACTTTTTGAGTCTATTGGAAACGAAAAATTTTCCTTTAAAGAACAGATAAGTATACGTAAATTTGTTGATGATAGATAATAATTATTCCCCATCCAATATTAAACTATGGAAAATAAGTTAGAAATAAACATTTCTCATAATATTTAGGCCTAAAGATCGTTAATTAAGAGTAAACATAATTTTTGAGAATAAATAGTAGCAACCAACATACATACAAGATTTACATACGATAACATACATTTACAAACAACATACATTTACGAGATTCTCATGCATACCTGTATAACTCTTGTCAGTTTTCGTACTTCATAAAATGAGACTTAAAATGTTTTTTTCTCAATGGATCAAATAACTGGTAAACTTACTTCATTGCACTTGCTTTGAAATTTCATGAAAACATTAAAATATCGTGTTCGACCATAGTCAACGGGGAATTCAGGTTTCCCTCTCCGAATGCATGTATTCGAAAGTTGATCGCCTGCCGATGTACCCATCTTCAAGGGAATAAGGGACGGGAATATGCTTGAACAATGGCATACTAAAGGAAGAGTGGAAAGTTCAGTGAGAACCGTATGGGTGGGAAGGTTTGCCGTATGGTTAGAGTTCATGGCCGGCACCGGCTGCCAGATGTTAAGTCACAGATTTGAGAAGGATATGTTTTCCATGGTTGGACTGGCATGGTCCTCGAGAAACTATTGTCTCCAAAACTCTTCGAAGCCTTTGTGATGGTTCTGGCAAACTCAATCTCCAGTGATGAAGGACGAATCCACTGCACCCATTTGTTTACATAGTTTTGGGAGGGGTGGGAATGACGGTCTGGAAACACTACCCACAAGCGTGCTGCAACCACAGCAGAGTTCTTCCCTCCCTCTATCCATTCTTCATGCACCAAACCCGTTTATCTCCCTGCATTCTTCGGTTTTGGCACCACAACATGCTTGTCCTTGTATAGAGTGGAAGAGTTGTGTAATCAGGACTTGAAAGAAGGTGCTCATTTTGGCACGCTCTATCCATCGTACTGACGACTGTGGTGGCCATCTTACGATTAGTCATCGATCGTGTGCATTCATTCAAAAATGCTTGCCAACACTTCACCAACATGCCAACACTTCACCCCTAAATTTAACCCCCGGTCCATTACAATTGAAATTGAGGTCTCGCCCTTGGGGTTTGTTACATGTAATAAGGCAAATATTGACTTTTAATAATCAAACCACTTTACTTTTCCTCATAATGTGAAAAGGTAAAGTGGTTTGATTATTAAAAGTCAGTATGAAGATTTTCCACCAAATTACGCCAGAAACTTTTATTTATCAAGGCAAATATTGATTTAAATTTAAGAGCATAATATGTAGTGTTCCCGAAGTTGATCGGAATGAATTACGATTGCACTATTTCATTTGTTCTAATTGGACGAATGGTCTGCTAACGTACATGCGCACCTTGAAAATATTCCACTGATGTATACAGTGCACGCACGAGTGGAATAAGGAAGGCAATTGGAAACAGTAATGTGTACTTGAATAATGAGTGAGTGAATTTATAGCTGAAGTTGTTACTCGACCTTTTCCTGGGAAAATGTTAATGTTTAGCTCATACGAGTAACCTCGCACATCCATTTCAATCATTTTCTATATCACGCATTTTAAGCAATTAAATATTGATTCTAAGTATTTTCAATTTCAATCATTCGTGTCAGATGGCAATTTTAATTGGAAAGCAGAATCAGTCTTAATAAATAATAAAAATAATAACTATTTCAATAAATAAATAATTAAACTCAAAGTGTGAACACAATAACTCTAAGGGATCACCGTGATTTAATGCAGGCATAAAGGTTTCTTTTCTGCCTCCATAAGGCAAATCCGCAAGCATCTTGAAGAAAACTTTCATTTTATCGCATTAGTTTGCAACTAATGAGGATGTAATATGTCGGAATTTCTCAAAGTCACCAATGTCTCTATTCTGCGTGTAGTAATCTGAGCGAGAACAATAAATATGGTCCGAAATCGGCACCTAAGTTTCTTGGGTTTATAATTACTTTGACTGATAATATAATAAAATGATGAATTGAAATCAATTTATATGTATTATCCTGATCAAATCTTTGAACATGATACTATACTCAATAATAAGTTTTATTTGGTAGTTACTCATGAAGTTATATTTGAAATTACCACAACTAGTTGATACACAACTATGCCTCGATTCTTTTAACAGTATAACAGACGTGTATTTAGCTGCATTTCCACATGCTCTCTCATTTGCTTACTATAATAGATAATAAAAGTGAAATACTTGTAACAAACGTTTATTACGTATTATTGATAGAGTGCGGTGCGAAAAAAAAACTAGTCATTACTGTTAATTTGCCAATATGTGCCTTATCCTAATTCCACATTTGTGGTGTGCAGATGACGCATTATGGTCTAAATTACCCCTTTCGCTTTCTTCGCTGCTGTTTAAAAGAGGATCAGAATTGATTTCTAATTAATCAGCCTATTAACACTGTTTAGTCGCGGATAAAATGTACACCTGTACATTAGTAAAAAGACGCATTGTCGTGATCTTACAAATTAGCAGGAGAGATTAATAATATCACTTTGTAAGTTTACTGATGTTCCTGATTCTCCCAATTTTATGCATAAAGGTACCTTTCTGCTGATTGTCAATGCGTGTCTGGCAGACACCATTCTTAAGTGTAGCAGTATCTAATTTTTCTATGGGTATGACCATTAGGATAATCAGCCAAATTGAAGAAATAAAAACTGTAACGTAAATTTATCACGTTGAACGTAAATTTCTCACTTCCTATCGCGTGAAGACTCTGCCATCGATGCCGCCAATAAAATTGAGAAAAATTGGGGTATGTTTTATCCTTATTTTTTGGTGGACGAGCATATTCTATGAGGGGCAGGCAAATGAAAACCGATCACCCGCAATAACGCACAGTCTGTGCGAATGGTGGCAACACTGTTGTTACGTATTGATACCTCCATCGCTTTGGTAGGAGAACTGCATGGTGAGAACTCGCAGTTGTTGGGTTATATCCTTGTTGGACTGGCCTAGTGTGTTTGTCCAGCTGTAGAGATGAAGGAAAGCAAAGAAGAGCAGAGAGGTGTGGTCCGTTTTCTGGTAACTGGTTGGAGTACGCGAAATTCATCGTTGCATGCCTGCTGTGAACGGTGAGCACTGTACGTCCTTGACATGCATTGGCAAGTCCCTCGTGTTTGATTAAATTGATTGATTAGTTTAATCGACGGAACTATTAGTAATTTATTCAAATTCAAATAGGTGTATGTGTTTCCCTCTTCTTTCTCTCGTCAAATAGTAATTGCTGACACTCCCAAACGTTTAATGAATGTGATGAGGGAATGACTTATGGTGCTGTGAAAGCAATTTCCAGAAAACTATCATGGATAAGAGGTATAGGGAAGTAATTTTTGGGTTGATATTTATAATTGAACTTCTGATAACAGAACAATCTCTAAGTTCCAGAAATCTCAAGCAGTGAGCAATGAGCAAAGAGACCCAACGGTGACTCCACTGAAATCGTTTTCTCCTCATAGCCGGAGAAAGGTTAGAGAGTTATGGATGTGATGCGAACGTGTTTGAATAAATTACATATTTGCGTGTTTTCCTCCCGGAGATTAAGTTTTTTGCTGACACAATTTTTTTCATGTCTGGATGTCCCATTCAAAAATCAAATAAAAATCACTTTTCGGGTTCGATTAGTAGGAAAAACGTTCTCAAAATGAATGCGATTGCATTTTAATGGAATTCACGGCCACTTCCAGCGGGAGAGCTAATTTTTGAAAAAATAGGACTCATTTAAAACAAACTTTGCGCATGCGATAACTTAACCAAATTTATGGCATTACATAAGTCTATCTAAAATGGATTATTTAACGATTGAAATTCGACTGGAAAATAAGCCTTAACTTATTCCCTGGCAGTCAAATTTTAGCTTGAATCATATGCATTGTCGTAACATCACAGACTCTGTGGTGGCATTAATTTTGAGCATTCACATTCATTCGTTGAAAATGTTCCGCGAGGTGTTTGCTTCATTGATGCAGCCCAATTATCTCAAATATCAATGAGTGAGCATGAATGCAGAAGTGGGTCATGACTCCAGAAGTTAGTAATAAAACTGATTTACGAGAAGACCTATAGAAACTACATTCAACGGTCTAACCGGACTTATTATCATGGCACGGGAAACGTATTATTTGCGCTCCAAACACCCAAGTGACTGAATTAATTGATTAAAGTTCCATCCTTTATTGACAATGTTCAAAACTTTGTTTGCGGCTGGGTTCTCACGGTTACACTAATATTCATAAGTTATTTTTCAAAGTCATTATTTTCATTTAAGGTAGTCTATCATTCAAGGTAGGTTTCGGATAGAAAAAAAACTGAAGAACAACACATTTCTTTTCCTCTCTTAACAGAGTACCAAAACTTACATCTGTCAATACATTAAATTATTATTCAATTCCGCGCATGTTCTGCTTATGTTATTCCGTCCAATACGCCCATTATTTCCTCCCCCTCCCTCGCTTGCTTAACGTCCTCCCCTTTATCAGAGATTTCAACATTCCATCTTCAATGAAATGGCATATTTCCACTTTTACAGCTTCCTTTCTCCTAACAAACTTCTTTCCTCTCCCACAATACCTAACACTTCTTCGTTTGTTTGCCGTTGCGTCCGTTATATCTTTCCCATTCTTCTTCTTACCTACATTTCCAAAGCCCGCAATTTACGCCTATGCTTCAACGACCACGTTTCTGTTCCGTTAAATGTCTGAGGATTACACATGCATTAATTCAATCCTCATTGCCGAAAGATTAGATAAATGGTAAAAGGTGTTTTATACTCGTATATACGGAAATACCCTCCTGCCATAATACGTTCTGAGACTTTTTGAAACCAAACTGACTAGGCTGACGTAAGGCGGGTGTTTGCGCAACAGAGCTTCCAATTCACTGCATTTGTGGTAATGTGTATATCGCCGAGTGCTTGATATAAAAGCTTTCACTCATCTTACCATAACATTCTTATTCAGCGATCTTGTCATAATCAGATTTTTCAAAGAATAATAATAAAATTCACAAACGAGTAAATAATAAATAAATGAAAAGTAAAGATAAATGGAAATTGTTATTATTATGGAATTCTTTTGGCATACGCCATAGTAAAATTGAAAATAAATGGAAATCGCGAATGTGTGAGGTTAATTTATTTCTTAATGCGGAGTGAAATATTTTTTTCGGTTTCACTGTTCAAAATTACAAGAAATTTGACTTCGAGTACCGGTGTTCTGTATTCTCCGATTCTGCGCCACTTGTGTGCGAATGCGTTCCAAGTTGAAGAGTGCTAGCACTCCAAACTCGCAAGGTTTTCAAAACATAAATATGTACCTAAACCTAATTCTCTTCGAGTGTGCCTACAGTCAAAACTCACTTAATAATTAGAGCCGTAACCACCACGACATTCCCCGTCTGAGCTAGACTTACCCTCTCATATAATATTTCAAATGAGATACCTGTGTTCACGTATTAATGTAGGCGCTGTAAGAGCCTCTTGTTATATCTTAATCTGGGATGCCTAGCAACCTAACTGGCTAGGCAGGCGCAAGGCGGCTGTTTGCGCGACAGATCTTCCAATTCATTTAATATATATTACCCCATGACTGCTTGTAAATACAGCGTAGACATATGAGAATGACCTGAAGAAAGCCTCGGAGTTGGCTGAAAGCTCAAACAATCTACAATGTGAGTGCTCTTGGTATCTTCACAAGCTTACACCAAGAGACACTGTGTTGGAGTCGTTGCTTAACTGGGAGGTGGATATCTGAAGCTCTTGTCTGGAAGGAAGAATCTATAAATTGAATATTCAAGAACTTAAAGAGGGAAAACTTTTACTACAGAACGAAATTTAAAATTCAGCAGAAAGGCAATGAAATGAAAATGTGAATGATTGATGATCCTGTGAAAAGAAGTGGACAAGGAAATTTTGAAAATAGCTTCTCAAAATATGGTTTTACAAAACTCAATTAACGCACAAAAACCATGTAGTGCCTGAGACAAGAAAAATACTAGCTTGTTCAAGATACATGTAACCTCAGGCAGGTGGTGTGTAGTAGTCAAGTGGAAAGAAAGCTGTGCCGTTGGACTTGGTCTAGATTCCTAGTAACGTCTTTGGGCACATTCAGCTAAATCCAAGCTGTGATATTTTCTCGCGCAGATTTTCATGGAAAGGCACAGCCGGCAAGGGGAAAGGAGCTGGCCCCCGTACTGTGATGTTCCACACGCCGTTGGGCTTAATACTACGTGAGCCCTACCGTAACCCATCAAACCAATTCCTGAGCTTTTTAATATGGATTTGGTGGTACCAACAATTAAATGCCAAAAATACCGAGACCTAAATTTATTAACCTGTCAATCGAAGATGAGAACAGTCGCAGTATGTTTACTTTGTACCGGTACCAGTTGGAACTGTTAGAGATTTTGATCGAAAGCACATATCTCTGATAGTACTGACATTGAGGTTTGAGGAAGGGAGTGGACAAGGAAGAGAGAATATGGAAGTGGGCTTGTATGGAGAGATATAAGGTATACACTTGCTTTTCCTTCGCTTAATGGCACGACCCGGTAACCCCACAGTCCAAGCCGTACTCCCCGGCAAACCTCCGAACCACCGGGTCGACGTCCTTTATTCTTAACTTCATTGCAGACCATGTGATCTCCCGAACGATCAAGAGATGTGAGATCGGGGGAAGAGCATGCTCTTGGCGGGCCAATCAATCGTCGCACAGAGCTTACCAGTACCCTGCAGAGCTTACTTGACCACAGGCAATATTTCATGAAATTCACGTTAACTGCTGATTGTTACCAGCATTGCATATTGATCTAATGACATATAAACGGTTTATTTTGGATGGTTTGTTCTGTGCTTTCAATCAACATTTCTCACTCTTTTCGCCTCGGGTCCGTAATCACCAATGACATCAAGAAATGGGCGATAATTCATCTCCTTTACTAATAAACAACGGTGAATATACCGTTACAGTGGTCGCAAAATCAATTGCCTTTCTATAAGGTCTTACGATATTTAAAACCAGGTCTGTTCGCCCGGAAGCTGCTTTGTGAATCCCTTTTATGCTAGTACGAACGTTATATTTCCAACTACGAGCTTAGATTTATCTGTTTTTGTTAGGCATCTTTTGTTAGGATTTTCCTTTGTTAAGTATATCTTTAGCCATGTTTTAATATTTTTTCATTTTATAAAAATACGCCATAAAAGTTTTAATAGTTAAAAATATTTAAGCAATTCGTTTTTATAAAGATTTCAAACAAAAATGTTTAAATAAAATAGGTTATATGCTATTCATCCCTCATCTCATTGGATACTTAATTACTTCATATAGGATATCGATGACTAAACTAAATTATTTCACTTAGAGATCTGCTTTTCTCTATTTTCACTTGTTTAAAATACTTTGGGCAAGTTGAAATCGCAATAAGGAATTATCATATAAACGATTAGCTAGTGTGATCACATCGAATTCTTTTATATCTGACTTTAAGAGTATTTAAATTACAATTTGTCTTTATTTACATAAATCATCGGAGATCACTAATCATATGCAGTATTTCAAGAATCCTCCTTCAGTTTGCAGTAAATATATCAAATATCATCAATTAAGATAAATTGAAGCTGTTTCCCTTGAAAGTTTGAAATTAAATTTACATTTTTAAAATTTATCCAAGGAGGAAGGCATTCAAGAGCTATAAAATATTTAATTATTTTTATCTATTCGCAAAAGAAATGGTTATATTTTACCAATAGCAAATGAAATTATTTTTGCAATGAAATTGAAATTGATCAATAATGCAAAGAAAGCTTTGAAAGTGATATTTTCCGCAAAATTGTGTCCAATTAAAACTGGAAAAACATTCTTGGCAAAAGGAGTAAATGTACTTCAACCACCAAGGCCATCTAGATATTCTCCAACAGCGGGTGCTACTATCTGAAATGACTATGCCCTACAGCGTTCTAGATTCAAAATCTAATAATCGTTTTAAGAAATCTGAACTACCCTATGTTGGGATTCGTAATGCAATGGGGAAAACTATGAAACACATAATGGCAGAGGGAATTCGGAATTTATAGTCATTTAACAATGAAAATGAACCGAGTGATAATTTAAGGTCTACATTTATATCAGTTATGATTAGGTCGTGGGCTGAAATACATCAGATTGCAATCACATTAGCTTTTTTATCGTTTTTTAAGTGACTTTTTACGGATACAGACAGGAGAATAATTCTCAATTTTAGGCTCTTCTAGGAAAAATTCAAAGGAGAGCATGGCTTATGCTGCAGAAAACGAGGTATTTTTTTTCCGACGAACAGAAAGAGCTTACTATTATTTCCTTCAAACTTTTACGAATGTGGAACCCGATGGTTAAAAAAAAACCTTAAGTAAGCCAATATATTCCCACTAGATATTCCAGTTTTGCACTATTTTAGGTAACGTGCATCACATACATTTCCTAGTTATTAAGGTCGGTGAACACCAGTGCCGTGATAAACACGTGTTAACATATCAATATTTTAAGCTTTTGCCGTCGTCAACTCTTACGAATATACCTACTCTCCGTTGATTCCACGAAATAATTTATTTCTTAAGCGTATCTCACCGCGGCACCGGAACGTGTTACACCCTAATGCCGAATGACATACAGTCCTAATTGCATTTTACATGCAGCGGCGTATGAAGATCGGCAAAAGCTTTCAGGGACCGTAATGCAGCTCGCACAGCGTGAAAGATGTCACGACCGTGGCCCGGGTGCTAATGAATTCAACTGTTGACGGGCCTCGGGGAACGACGCCCGCACCAATGCCGAGATCGTAGCTCGCACGTACCGCGGGAGAGCGCGCCATCCGCGCCACAATTCCGGAATTCCAGAGTCCTTCCCTTCTCCACCCGTCGCCACTTCTCCATCAAAACTCTCACACCAGTCCCGGTTTAACACACCGCCGCGTCAAGGCCACGCTCGTTGACGGGAATGACGACACGCGTCCACCCTCTCTATGCCCTCCTCCTTCCCTCCACGTGCTTCTCTCGCTGCCGAAACCTCACCGCAATCAGTCACGCACGCGGAGATGGTACGGCAGAAAGGGGGAGTGGGGGCCGGCTGCAGTGTCGCGGCTAGGGATGAAAACTTCTTTCCCCAAGCGACGCTGAACGATCCATTTCCTCGCGGGATGTGCGATGCTGTTAAAGAGGAGCGGCGGGTTGGAGTAATTCCTGGGAAAGGCAATTTGTCTCGGATCGGAGTAAGGCTAGCCGTTGTGGTGCTTCCCCTTTCGCGTAAGAGTTGTCGTCGGAGGGAGTGTGAGTTAAATGATTTAATTCACCTATCCGGTGCAAACGAATTTGAATAAATAACTCTTATGGGAAATCTAAATTTTGTCATCAATCTCTCTCAAAAATGTATCATTAGATATGTGCTGCACTATTGCTCGAGCATGAATCACGTATATGGAGCACTGGACTATTACAATATATTACACTCTCCAAATTGTTCCCAGCTCTTATGTAGCACTCCTGAAATTATTCCCTGTGAAACTTGCGGGGCATTACGGAGGCATAATATTGGTTAGTAAGTTAGTTTTTTTGGGGAGGCGACCGACAGCTAAGGTAATTGGCGCCATTAGGGATGGGTGGGAAAGGAAGGGTGGAGAGAAACCCGGCGTCGGCATTTGCCTAATTTTGTCAAAAGGCGCCAAGGGGTCCACAGTTTAACGTCCCATCCGACGGATGTCGTACTCACTCGAAGTGCTCTCCACAAAGCACCTCAAGTAGGGATCGGGATACCACTGAAAAATATTTGTTGTTTCCCGAAATTGAACCCGGGCCTTCGCGTTGGGAAGTCTCCGCACCATCCCGATCCTCGCGGATACGTTATATACCTAACCAGAAAGCTTTGTACCACATTGTACTGAAAACAATTCAGCAAAACTTGATTTCTCGGCAGAAAAATTGCAAAAATCTTTCCTCCACTGCAACGAAATCATTTTTTTTCCCTTTCGATATAAATTTGCAAGCAAACACGCGAAGGAAGGAATAAATTGCACACTCGATAATTTGACACAGAGCAAAGTCATCTTTGCTATTTGGAAAGCGCTTCCATCGAAAGATTTGCCAAAACTTGAGACTTTCCCCGAAAAATATTTCCTCCATGGAGAGCAGCAACATGTGTTCCCCACGCCCAGGAGAGCGAGGGCGAGCAGGCTACGCGAAAGAGAGCGAGAGATGGGGGGCGCCAGCCCTCTATATGGCCCGACTTTATGCGCCTTTATTGTTATTCCCTTTCGAATATGGGGTGGGAATGTGGGGGGGGGGGTGGCGGAACTCATGCCAACCCTAGGGGACGTGATACAATTCAAAACCACACACCGCTCGAGTGAGTTATGGCTTTTCAGAGACTGAGAGAGACACACAGACTTGCGCAAACCTCAAAACTCCAAACGCTAAGTTTTTGACAGAAGTTGGCATAGGCTATCCCCCCATCACTCCCCATCTTACTACACCCCACGCCTCCGTATTGCTCCTCCCTCTTCTCCTTCCATGCTTCCTTCCTACGCACAGCTCGATTTTCTTCCTCTCCGGCGATCTTTACTACGCCGCGACCCCAAAAACAGCCATCTCCGTCTGAACGCCTACCTCTTCCCTACGCTCTCCGTCTCCTCAATGTGACCACCACGTTATATCAGAGAGACATTTCTAAATTCCGCTCCTTCGCAACCTCAAACTCTCCATTCCTTCACATCTCTCCTATTCGTTCCTTGGTTCCGCTTGCTAATCCTCGTTCTCCACCGACTCCAGTTGTTTCCTGACAGTTCATTTCCTTCGTCATCGTTCTGAGTTTTCAAGTCACCGCGGAAGGATTTTCACCCTGGAATTGACAGTTGTGACAATTTACGTGTCTAAATATTCTACACACCTAGTCAACTACATACGCGATGCATAATTCTGATTATGAGGTGAACGTGGAGCAAAAGTTTTGCAACTCGAGTTAATGAGTTCGTTGAAGCTTAAATTTTATGTTAAGAGTTTTCTTTATTTTATTTAATTTTTCATGGGTGTCTTATGGATTAAAGTTGTATAGGTTAAAAATTTGACTTTGAGATTTCCAGGAAAACAAACTTTTTGGTCAATCCGGAACATGTATTGTGAATGTTCCCTACGGTGTATGCTCTCCTTCACTGTTGCTTGGTATAAATATGCATTATTCAGGATCCTGTAGCTTTGAATTTTTTTCCCGATTGTCCATAGGGTAGATGACGGAGAGACAGGATGGGTTCCTGGGGATAGTTCACTCCGAGGAGGTTCGGACTCACGGCTCGATTCTCTCCTCGTCCTGTGAGCTAACTGTATGTGAAATGAAGTTTATTTGACCTCGTCATCTACGAGCAGGATCATAATGCCTGTTAGATATGCACCGCTGCGTATATTCCTCACGCTTATCAAGTGTTGAAAAGAAGCCTATTTGTATATCCGGAATATATAATAGCGTATATTATTTTTTATGATCGGGTTATTGATATGGAGAAATACAAGTTTGACAGGCATAGCATATAAAATTCCATGCGTGCACGCATATATATGTATAAATACATTTATATTTAATAGGTTGGAAACTTCTCAGGCCACTCTTGTATGTATATATATGTCATTTTAAGACAAATACACTAATATACTGTTATTGTTAGTTTTCGCATTAAATAAATCCCATTTTTTTCAATCAAAACGCAGCTACTTGCGCTCACCAGAATGTACAAAGTACCAAGTTTTGATCCAGTTTAACAACTGTTCAGGCCATATACGTATATATATATATATATATATATATATATATATATATATATATATATATATATATATATATATATATATTATTATTAGGTAATCTACCGGTTAAGGTAGGTTTTTGGATGGACACAACTATCAAATAAACATTTTGTGACTCCCCACCTAGCAAACTAATCTATATCAGGTCCCTCTTCATCTCGGTGTACTTTTTTCCTCCCTTCATCCCGTCCAACATCCCTATCCTGTTCCTACCCTTACCTCGCTTGCCCAACATTCTCCCCTCTATTACCCTCTTCAACATTCCACTACCGCTCAATACGCCTTTCATCCATTTTTCCTGCCTCCATAGGATTTCTCTCAACAAACCCCTCTCCTCCCCCACCATTTCTAGTACTTCCTCATTTGTTTTCCTTTCGGTCCATTTATAGTGCCCATCATTATATTCTTGGGAATCATAATTGAGGTGGTTTCCCGTTGCCTTCCTCAATAGTGTTTTTAACGTGACACCATCACTTAATGGCCGCCCCACTGGGGTCAGACGCCATTGCAGCCGCCTCACTGAGGAACAGACGCTGCGTGGACTACCTTTAGTCTGGCTCCTAACCTTCGACCTATCTGGCATGGGTGACCCTTCCAGGAGTAATTATTATTACTCCCGCCAGCACAGCTCTAGGGGTCATCGGAACACACAAGCCCTTCCACCACGACAAGGTTGTAGTCCATGGGAGGGATATATATATATATATATATATATATATATATATATATATATATATATGATGCGGAAGTACTCATATATCCATATATATACAGGGTTCGTCCGAAAAATAAGTGTACAGATTTTTTTCCGCCGCTCCAGGCGCGCCCAGCACTGCTCTGACGGCTGCGATTGGAGGGGGGTATGTTGGCAAGCGACGCTGAAAAAGGCAGTCGGCTCTGAGCTGTGGTGTAGTGAGGAGCTCTGTTAACGCGAACCTCCACGCTCGACCCACGTCACGGAACGCGAAGCCGAAGTTTTTGGAGCAGTGTTATTCCATCAAATTTGCGGTAAAGCTTGGGAAATCGTCTACCAAAACTGTCGGTATGATTAACCAGGCTTACGGGGAGTCAGCCATGTCCAGAAACATGATCTTTCGGTGGCACAAGATGTTCGTGGAGGGCAGAGAAGAGGTCGACGACGAACCACGGCCTGGACGCCCATCAACGACACTCACCGACTAAAATGTGCGAAAAGTTCGCGATGTACTGAACTCTGATCGTCGTCTTAGTGTTCGGATGATAGCAGAGCAGTGTGATGTGCCAAAAACAATTGTGCACGAGATTATTAGGGACCAATTACAGATGCGAAAAATTTGTGCAAAGTTGGTGCCGAAAGTGCTCAGTGATGATCAAAGACTCAATCGTTTGGAAATCGCGACACAACTTGCGGATCACTGCAAAAATGATCCACATTTTTTTTTTGAGAACGTTTCTGTTCCCGAAGATAAAGAGGATTTTGAAAGGAACGCGATACGGGATTTTGGACGCCGTCAAAGAGGCCGTGACGACGTGTCTTCGAGAGGTTCCCGATGATGCCTTCGCGGGTGCGTTCCAAGAATGGGAACGCCGCTGGAACAAGTGTATCGACTCACAATGGTCATATTTTGAGGAATATTAGCTTAAGATATGTAAAAGTGTAATAATTTTTTTTCCTGAGCTCAGTACACTTATTTTACCGACGAACCATGTGTATATATAGGTCAGACCTGAAGAAGGCCTCGGAGTAGGCCGACAGCTTAAATCATCTACAGTGTGAGTGTCCTTTTACGTGTTATCTGTTTTATTCTGTGTTCTATTGTGCCGTCCAAAAGTTATATATATATATATATATATATATATATATATATATATATATATATATATATATATATATATATATATATGTATAACTGTCATATCTTATCTTCCGAAGAAGACGGAGCTCAAGTCCGTCGAAATTATCAAGATAATATTGTGAGTGTTCTTTTTATGTGTTCTCGTGCTGTGTGTTGCTGTCTAAGTTTTATATATATATATATATATATATCCGTATTCACCAAAATTTAATACAGAATAGCAAGGAAAATGGTGAAAGTGTGAAAAGATGAACCTCCAAGTGCAGCAATGTTAACCCAATATCTAAATTAAATGTTGTATCCGTAAATTATACTTTTATGGAAGACGCGATCTTAAAAGTTATTATATACCTGGCTCATCAATGCAACTCGTTAGGCAATTTTATCACCGAGTTTTTTTTTCGCAAACAATATTATACTAGAGTTTTCACTAGAAAGCTTATTTAAAAACTGACTCTAGATTCAGTGAGTTATCTACATAGTCCTTTGCTTGACAACCAGCAGAGTTGGAACTTAAACAAATATATCTAGTGGATGTATGGTGACATTTCCTTCGTCTTCGTCTCAGCACCATATATTATAATGAGGAATTCGAATGATCCTACCTCTTCGTGCGGTGGACGCTAAGCCGATCGTAATAAAGTCATCATCAGCCTACATTATATTTGCTGTCGGAGTGACTATAAGGGAATTTGTGTGCACTAGATGATGAAGGGCACGGTGGGGACTGGGGTGGTGGATGAGAATATCATGCCAGAAGGCGGAGTCAATTCCACAAGGATATTTTTCAATGAGACCATTTTCGGAAGAGAATTAAGTGGTGGTGAATTGGGAAGATAAAGTAAGAGCAAAATGTTAGGTCTGGTAAGAGTGTAGTCTCTGGAAATTTTTGATACGGATTGAGTAAATGGGGAGGGGTAAGAAAGAGATACGTATAGGGCTGGTGAATAACTGTTTTTAAGTCATATCCGTAATCCTTGTCTCCTTCTTTTTTCTATCAAATGAGTTTAAATTTGTACCATAGAGACCTCTGAAAAGGTTATATTTATATATATATATATATTCGTGAAGTAAGTTTAACTGTCCTGATACTTTTTCCATTTTTTTCTCATTTACCTCCGATGAATTGTTATGATAATTAACAAAGAAATATTGAACTAAATGATGACATCAAGAAAGTTGTAGTGTGTGGCGCAGCACTACCTTCTGCATTGCAACTATAAACCTTATGATATTTGTTTAGTTTCACTATCGTCACCACCTCTGATTGCTAATTTTGTGGTTGCTTTGATCCGGCCGCCCTCTCAGTTCTACTAACGGCTAAATTCTTAACACTCTCCTGTATTTCCTGCTTTTGACATTTTTCATGTGATTTACTTTAATAATCAGGAGTCTTACTCAGCGGTTTTTCATGTTCGCATGTCCTGCGATGACAAGCTTTATCAGGACATTGACCTCCAACAATTTTTAGATGAGTTTGCTTTTCTGAGTATTAGTTAAACTTCTAGCTTCCCATACTCTTAGAACTCCTTTGTTGGTTATTCGATACATTCATTCGATGTTCTTTATTTCATCATCACATCTGGAGGTAGGTATTTTCTATTCATTCGATCTTCTCAAATGTCTTGCCTTCATTTTCAATTTTAAATCCTCACTTCCACAGAGAGAAATCCTCCAAAAACGTGTTTAATATAAATCTTCTAAACTTCCAGCCTCGCGGTTGTCGGTTGTCTGTAAACCTTTCTTTTGTTAAAATGCCTTCTCCTACCAGGTTATTCTAATTAGTATTCTAATTCCTTCTTCCAATATTGCTTATTCTTCCTCCTGGATGACAGAATTTTTCCACTTTATCTGGATATAGATTACTTATATATGCGCGATGATTTATGCTCCTTTTTCGTATATTAAAACTGCTTTACTTCTGTAAAGTTTATAATGTAGGTATTTTTATTCTTTCAATCTATGAGACTTTGGTTGTGTTTACATCTGATAGAGTCATAGTCTTAATGTGAATAATCCTGGAAGATATCATCTCTAATGCATTCGTATATGCGTTTCTTGGAAGTATGCTGGGCGGCAGAAATAAATATATTAGGTGAGTGTGAATAGGTTGATTTGTGGCGGTTTATTATGATAGGGATTAAAGAGTTTTGTATGCATTGTGACAGTGGAAGATTGCTGATCGATCTCAAGGATCAAGGATCATAGGAGGCATTCCTAACTAATCTCTTCGCCTGAAATAAGAAAGATAATACTCAACTCTCAGGTGATATTTTCAATTTTAAATGGTGACTAGTGCCCACCCTTTTCACAATGGTATTTGTTTTTTCATTATTTTAAGCTCAGTTTATTTTTCTCATATGGAGTTTTAGTGAAAAACAAAGAGGTGGTGACTCGAGCCGATGAAGTGCTTTGGGGTGAGGTAGAGACAAACGATCCGGGTGAGGTTTTTTTTACCCGATCTATTCAAAAGTTCCAGATTATATAAGTCGCGACAGCTGTAGTCCTACTAGGCGATAGCAGATCCAGTGTGCTTCATATGATATTTGATACTGAATTGATAACTTAGAGGAAATGATAAATTAGCTCATCAGATAAGTAGATGAGTGGCTAAATGTACTCATTATTTATTTATTCCTTTTCCATTGCTTCCTATTCTGTATTCAAATATTTTCTCTTAAGAAGCCCTTAAATTCGTTTATATTATTATGTCTTTAAATTCTTCATAAGCGCTTTATCAATTAAGAGTTGAGATTGAATCCATCATGATACTGCTACTAATCTTCGCAATTTTTGTGAATTATTACTTAAATCTCCTTTACATCATTACAATGAAATATTGGAACTTTCCTGGTGTACACAAGAGCTGCGGAGTCACAGACACCTCCGCCTCTAAAGCTATTTCATAATGCCCATTATTTAGATCAGTATTAAAAATTTAGCATACTTATTGTTTGGACTATGCAATTCGTACGATAATAGATTAAACTCATTGGTACTTCGGTATTTTTGCCACTACGAGTACACTGGTGGCCACGTTTAAAAACTGGCATCATTTCTGAAAATTTAAAATTGTCTATTTGAAACCGCATTTTAATATAATAATGTAACCCTATGATACAATATTGAAATTGCTCACTACTTTCCAAGGATAATACCTTTTAGTAGTATTGTTGGAAATTCTAGTATCATTTCCAGTAAATCCTTCAAGGATAATAATTTCTCAATACACATTCTTAATGCTTAAAGCACGCAGTGACTAAAAATGTAATAACATTTTTTGAAAATATTTTTCAATTTACTCAGTATTTTGAGACCTACTGTAATGCAATAAAAAGGAGACTGCAATATGTTTAATTATTTTCAAGTTACGCATTACATATTTGCTTGTTTGAACATTTGATACATGCTCTAATGTGGAGTCTTATATGACCCTTTATGAGACGTATTTTTATCAGCCTGCCTCTTAATTAAAGCAATAATGCTTGTTAACATTATATTCTCTAATTTAATGGCGCTATAAAGTTTTCCTGTTCCTCCATTACATTACTATTACTTTATTTACCTACAACCTCATGACCTATCACTTCTATTTTTATCTCGCACCATTTGTTACCTTTTCTTCCATTTGTGAAATTTTTGTGGGACTGCGCAGATATTTATAAAATGCCACATTTCCTAGGAAGACGGTGGGTCAGAATAGTCTTGACTTGAATATTTACCTTCAGGGTTTCCCGCCTCGCATGCGTGTATTAGCAGTAGTAACTCGTATTGACAGGCTTTTAAAGGGGTTTGTAACTACTATGACTTCCATAGCTTGATTACTCAATATCTTATTCATTTCATAACCTTTTTTTTAACTTTAAAATTATTGTTTATCAAATGGCCTTCATCAGTTTCCATAAAGATAACGAGGCATTTATGTTTAAGGAAAGTTTCTCTTAATAGCTGTGTACGTACTCCTTAATGATACCACTGAAAAGGATATTATGAATCCTCCTTAATTTATGTGCTACATAACACGTTGTAGGTCTCTATTTGAAAACGTTTCCAAAAGGAAGATGGGGTAGTTGGATGCATTTTCCAGTAATTGTAACTAGTAGAATTTTAATTATGTATTCTGGAGTGCAGACGTCGACATGCATTTTCTCAACTACGGCGATAATTTTCACGACAGAGATATGCGGAAGTGATGGAAAACTTTCTCGGGCTCTAGACGGAGAGATTTTTCCACCGAGGAGTACCTTTACGTTCACCGTTGGACTGTGCACTACTGCTGCTCCCGTCCTAAGAACGCCTCCTTTCCTCATTCAGCCAGCAATTCACAACCTGTTACCTCGTCCCTTCCTTCTCCCATTGCCCTCTCCCTTTCTTCCGCTTACCCCTCCCACCGACCAACACCGCTTCATCAAAAATCTTTCACGCCGCCCAATTCCGGTATACAGCGAACCGAAACCGCACTCACACCCACGCGCGAACAGAGTGGAGAGGGGGATAGGTGCCGTGTAGAACACGGAGAGGTCACAAATGCCTAAAAGGATCCCTTGAAAGGGAGCATAAATGAGGAGCCTGATTAAGGCCGGGGAGGTGGATGCAAAAGCTGAGGGTGGGGCGGCGGAGATAAGGGTGAGGGGGTGGATCGGTTGGCGTCGGGGAAAGTGATGGGTGAAGAGTGAGTGGAGAGGGGATGGATCGCCCGGGAGATGGATCGCCATTTTCAAGAGGATGTCTCCGGGAGTGCTTTAAAGAAAGCCGGCGTATCACGTCATCTCCTTGTCTCGAAGGTTGCCGAGATGATATTTTTTATTACTTTCAGGGTGTGGGGAAGAAGGAGGAGAAAGAGGGCGAAACGGATTTCAGGAAAGAGGGGAGAAATGGAGGAGCTGGGGTGAGAAACAAGTGAAAAAGATTTTTCGGTACGATAAGATTTATATTCCATTTCATGCATTCCACTTTCCTTCAAGCTCTCTCTATACTCCGCCTCGCCCGCCACTACCGTTCTCCCTATCCTGTCCTTCCGTCACCGAACCTCCCTCCCCCACTCCCATTTTATTTCTCCCTCTCCCCTATCTCATCTCTCATGAAATGCGGAGAATAAAAAGAAAATCCGATCGCTATACGCTCGGGTCCCTCGCATGGGAGTTACCGGCGTGGATTTTTCGCTTGAAAGGGAGATAGGCGAGGATAAAGGAGGGAAGGGGGCTGCGAGACGTGTAGGAGGGAGGATGGAAGAGAAGGAGGGGAAAATAAAAAAAAGGAACATAAAGTGAGGTTTTGAGGTACACAAAAACACACAAGCAACGCCGCCTTGGCTTGCTACATCATCCACCAGGGAGAAAGAGATAGAGAGAGACACAAAAATACGGGGAGAGAAGGGCGCGGATTGGAAGACAGGAGGAGGAAAAATGGTGAAAGAGAGCGGTAGGAAGGATAAGAGAGAGAAAGCGATGTCTCCTTAGTTGGACGAAGGGAATGCAGCAGCTTTGTTGTCTCAGTGTACAAACCACGTCCCGAATCGATGGAGTATGATTTCCGGTTGCAGGGTGAAGATAAAAGATTTAAAGACAATTGTTAGAGGAAATTTTTATACTCATGTGCTGGGATTACTGTCCTCAACTGTTACACAGAGCGTGCATCTTATTCCTTGCATCGATGTCCTTCGTTTTCCCTCAGCGCGTTTGTCAGAATGGATTTGGAATAAATCCACAATCTCACTTGACTGAAGCTTCGATTATTTTTATGGTTACGTGGTATGTAAGCAGAATATTCGTTACGTTGTGTTTCTCTTTGACGTTTGTGCATTGATTTGCTCAGTATTAAATCTATCTTGAATAAGTCAATGGCCTCTTTGGCCACAGTAATCATTAGGTAACATAGCACTTACAAAATATTTATTTCGGAAGTTGTCGGTGTCCAGTAAACACACAATCTTGACTGAGTCAATGAGGGACCGTTTAGTATTATAAACGGAGAAGATGTTAGCAGTAACTCTATAAGAGCTTTTATATTAATTTTAATCACTAATCTGTTGTCACAGGTGATTGTTTGGGTTTATAAAAAGTTCCTCTCCTAGAATTTTACTCTGGTAGTTGCGACGTTATTCACATTTTTAAATCGAGATTAGATAAGTGGTTGGAATTAACTGAATACAATGGTTTCTGATGGAGAAATGGGAGGAAAACAGGTGAAAATTAGGTAACGTTAAACGTTTTATAACAAAAGCATACAGGGTTTTTATAAAGAGTATCGGCAACAATTTTTTACTTACGTGTGCGTGAAGTTCTGAATTCAGACGATCGATTAAGTGTGCGCATGATCGCAGATTGTATTATCATTGATAATATTACAGTGCACATAATTACCACTGAAAATTTGGCGAAATGAAAGATTTGCTCTAAAATTGTCCTTAAGGTCTTGATGTCGAGTGTCCGCTTGCGAAGATCTTCGGTAACGGCACCACGACGATTCCCCAAACCCCTTACAGTCCCGACTTAGCACCAACAGGCTATTTCCAATTCTCTGAAATGAAATTCTCCGACAAAGTCAAAGGACACCACTATTGGACCCTAAATACCGTCAAAGAAGCTTGCAAGCGTACACATAAGGACCTTCTGGGATCTGCCTAGCAGGGAGTCTTCGAGTTGTGGAAAGGCCGCTGGCAAAAGTGTGTCGACACTCAAGGACAAGTACTTGAATGATTTTGAGGCATTGTACGGAAATGTGAGGCATTATTTAATAATATTTTTCAAAAAACCTCCCGGTACTTTTTATGTAAACCATGCATGAAATTGACGTACATTAGACTATTTGTGGAATGAAAAACGTTTCAATAGATTTTTGCTTTAATCATTATGAGATTTCGTGTCCTATTTTTATCGAACGCTCATAGATTCGTTATAATGCCTGAGTTTTGAACCTAGGTTATTTTGGCATGATGCATTGATCAAAAAAGTAATTTCACCAATGGAATTAGGTACACAGGTGCATTATAGTTAATATTATAGTTTGTTTTTCATTGCACGCCAACTTATCGTTCGCGTTTTTGGAAAACGATTCTTGAATTCCATTTTATTCAAGCTGAGCTGCCGAACGATACAAATGAATAGAAACTCATGCAATGATTCTTGCCTAAATATTTATTTGTTTATCAAGATCCTTAAGCTTTTACTTTAATCAGTAAAACTTAACTGACTTAAAGCAATAAGCCCAAATTTTATTCATTCAGGGTCTTAAGGAATAAAAGCTGATTAATATAGCTTCGGTAGCTTAGCCGTGCATTTTAAGTAATGCTCATTGTAAATATTTAATAATCATATCTATTTTCAAAGATCAGTTTTTGCGAAATGAGAGAATTTGATTGGAGGGTGTTTTTCCTCTTGAATATGTAACTAACCACATCCTTTATTGAGTATAGTGAAAACATATTTTAGTTTATTAGGATATTAGACTGAAAGTCCTCGAGGGTGATATAATGGAAAAGTCTAGTGACGGAAGAAACGCGTGAGGGGAAAAGGGGAGATATAGAGAGACGATTAGGGACGAGATACGACTAACATTAAATTAATCTAGGCAAAGTTTGTAAGTATACGAAGTATATAAGAAGTAGTTGGTAGGTGAAAAACATCTGGAAAATTTAGGAATCAAATGCAAGGGAACAGTGGGGAGGAGGGAGGAGAAGGTGGTGAAGAAGTTGGGAGGTGATGGCTAGGAGGAGACTGGGAGTCTGAGTGGATGAAATTGGGGAATGTTGAAGGAGTGAGGAAATTGGATTATGAAGAGGAGAAAAAAAAGAGGAATCGCGAAAGGAGTTTAAGTGCATTGCGAGTGGATGTTGGGAGGATGAGGTTAAGGAGGGAGGGGAATGGAAAGAAAACGGAAATTTTGTGAGGGAGAATCAAACTACGGCCTAATCCTTGTTTAACGGCTGTCTGGAGAATGAAGAAGTTTTTTGCACCTCAAGCAGAGTGAAACTTAAAATGAAAATTACAACGGCGGGCAAAAAATTGTACCACGATAAGTTTAACCCAAAAAAATGAGCACTATGGCTGAGAATGGAAGAAAAACCGCGTCAGACATGCGCATAAATTGTCTTAAAATGCATTTAAAATGTCGACATTTATCAAATCCTTTCTCGATTGCTCGTCGAGTATCGAAAAATTTTAACGATTTATCTCGTTAAGTCTTCATAAATTAGACTTGTTGGCGGCTTTTAAATGATATTGTGCTCTACACACTAAAGTGGAGTTAATAATATGTGTAATCGCTTTCCGGTGAGATTACACCTTAGCAAAATGACTTTAGGCGTAATTAATCATACTCTGATACTCTTATTGATTTTTGCAAATAGCTGGAACGTTTGAATCGCGTCAGAAAAGGCGTGGATTTAAAAATATTTATCTTAATTATTCTTTGAATTCTAACTCTCGGAGCTAAAGAAGTATACATTATTTCCAGATATTTCAGTGAAATATAGTGTTTACCTTAACGCTTTTAAAATATGCAATTTGTAGTAGTAGTTATTGTCGCGGAATATTAATAGTTATGCTGTCTCACACGATTTAGCAAAACACTTTTGCTGTTGAATACGAAGGTTTAGTTGGTTATGAAGTCGGTTTTCAAGATTAAAACAGTAAATATATGCTATTTTCCCTTAACTTACCATGTGAAGGCTTTGCGTGTAAGAAGTTTGACCAAATTGACTGAAATGTGTTAATAATTGCATCATTTCATATCTACAATTAAGTATAAGGAATTGCCAGCATTGCTTGGATTTAGTTGGAATCTCATTTAACACTGATCAATAGATACCTACACGTTGTTAGTGAACTCCCGTTCCTGACCATTTCAACTGCTAAGAAGTGAAAAGACTGGTTTATTATTTTCTGCGCCAAATATGTAACTTAACTTTTATTCCAGTAAAATATTAAATGTTTTTATGTACTATAGGAAAAAAAGAAAAACTTAATATTCCTATTTCACTTTAAGTAAGATTGTTCATTTGCTTAAAATTAAAGTAGTTTTTTATATTAACTTTTAACTTTTAAATTAAATTTTTCTTATTAACAAATCTGAGAATGCCCATTATTGAGAGTAATTATCTATCAGAAACTGGAATCAGGCGTGCTTGCTGGAATATCCATATAAAACCGGAATTCTAAATTTGCATAATGAGATAAAAGAGAAAAACTCGACATTATGACCGATCCATGTTTGAGAAGTAAGAACTTGAATGCTGTGATAAAGTCTTGGGATGGTCATCCTATTGCCAGTAGCTTCCATGTGGTCGAGTACAGGAAATTCGCCAAACTCTTTCGGTACAATATGCGATAAGTATGTCATTTTGGCCAAAATCACGAATTTCGCTTAAACAAGAGATAATCGTACATAATTAATAAATGCAGAAATGGAATTCACATGCCACAAAGGCTACGTGCTTAGAGAGAAAACATAATATTGCCAATGAGACAGGCTCACAATACACTAAGGATGATTTTACAAACTGAATTGAGTTCCTAATCAATGTATCTTTCTCAAGAAAAAGAAGGACAGAACTCTTTTCCTTTAGAAAGGTGACTTGGACCACCGAAAATTCGATACTGAGTGAGTTTATCTTTTTTGTGTTTTATTCTATGTCCACTAGTGCTAACTTCATACACATTATTAGTCACGTCCATGAGACTTTCACAAAAGTGTTATATATATATATATATATCATATCATATATATGTATATATGAAAATACATGGAAGGAAAAGGAATAGGAACGGACGGAATAAAGAACGAACACAAGAGAGGTGGGGAAGGGCGAGGGGTGGCAAAGCTCCAACCAGTTGAGCTATCGGGGAAGCGTAATTTACACTGAAATCTGCGGGGGGTTTATGCAATCAAGTACCCCAATTTGTTGGTCAGGAGATGGCGTTAGGCACCTGTTTTACCCACCAAAGGAGAAACGGACGAACAAAGAGAAATGATAGTAGATAAAGAAATCATACGTTTTAAAGAAGAGGAATAGATAAAGATAAGATTTTGACCATATACTCGTTTCGTTATACTGAGTTTCCAACTCAGAAAATTTAAGAAAAATATCTTTTATTATTGTTATGTCGGAAATTGAATATTTTCCCTTTTAATTGTCTAAATAAGAGGCGTTGGTACGTTCCTGTATTACAAGAAGATCGGTGAGATGAGCATTCACGAGCTCTCATGCTAAGCAATTGTTTTCGATTTTTATTCATTTACATTATATATGAAATACACAGTGCCCTGTTAAAAGTGACTACTTATACTTTATAACTTATTCCGATCACGTGCTCTGTCAATATCAGTCATAAAACATCTTGCTCAGGGACCGAAACAGACATATTACCTTCATTAAGACGTTAAGGCTCTACGTAATCTCCTTTCCGTTGATGCTGGTTTCGTGAGAAGTAGACAGAATTTTTACGGCTTTTGTTCTTTTTGGTGAATAGGAAGGAGAAGCGGGAAAGTGTACTTGGGAAGAAAGGAGGAATTGAATTGGGAGGGATGGGAGGAGGAAGATAATGAAAAAGGCACACGTCGAGAACGGCAGGTGGGATATTTTTGTCACTTTCACCGTCAAAGAAGCGCAGAAATGATACCTCTCAAAAAGGTCGTATCAAAGGGAGGAGGGTTTCATCAACTATCAGTTGAGAGAAACGAGATGATCAGGGCGAAGGAAATGGTCGACAGAGAGATGGTAGTGTCGAAGATAATTCTTTGGGAGATCCAGGAAAACGAAAGTAATGCAGGGAGGAAACGAGTGAAGAAGAAGAGCCGCCGATCGACCGACTTACGAGGGCGCCGTGGACGACATTGACAGTGATCGGAATGCTACAAGACGGCAGAGAGAAGTGAATGGAATATAGAACGAGACTTAAATCCGAGGATGGTTTATGAGATGGCAGAACGCGAGATCCTATCTACCCGCGGATGAAAATAAGAGTTTTCATCTGTGATGATACATATCGCAAAGGCTATGCCGATCTTATGGCGCATCTCTATACGTAATAGCTCGATAAAAGAAATAAGACAGGTTGATATATGTTGATCTATATTTGGCTCATTTATGAAGGTGTTTACTTATTGAAAATCTTGCCTTAATTGTCAATAAAAGTGGTATTACTTTGCGAAAAACCTGACAGCTTCATATACTTTCAAGGAATTTAAAACTGCTTTACAGTATATTTGATTAAATACATTTAAAATATTTGGAATAGAGTAATCCCAATGCTAGCGATGAAACTGAAATGGTGGACAGTAATTATGGAGCACTTATCACGTAAAAATTCATGACAGTAAGTTCCTGATAGTATTTCATATCCAGCCAGATACAATACGCTACGTATTTACGGAAAAAGAAATTTTTAAGTGATTGTTTTGAAAATTTATGGCGTATGAAACACGCGTGAGGGCAGGAAATATATTTTTAGCAAATATAGAAATTATGAGTTTCTATGGAAGAGAGCAGAAAGTAACATAACCAGCGCTTTCTTACATACCTTATCAGCTGAACACGGAATGGTACCATAAATTATAAATTTATGATCTTAATATTTTAAAGCATTCTCATTGTAATTTTACAGTTTTAGTTTGAGCAGGTTACCAAAAATACTTGCCGTCTAAACATGAGATAATGCCAGCACATTTATACTAATGTACGTTACTGAAAATCTCATCTCTGCATCCTATATAACCATGCCAGTCAAGAGTTTGCAAGCATTGCTAAATAATTTTGAAATTCAATGTGATAGATATGAAATAAGAATCAATACAAATATATCAAAAGTCAGTCGGTTTTTCAGAGAGAGAAAGGCTTAGCTTAAAATTAAAATAATAGGCCAAAAAATAGAGCAGGTAGATCAGTTTATGTACCTTAGAAGTATTTTGGACCGAATAGTCGAAGTACTAGGGACGTAAGGAGGAAAATTGCGTTTCATAAAGAGGCTTTCACAAGGAGGAGAGAATGGATGACATGGGTGTTTAGAGAGAATATTAAGATTAGGCTAGTCAAAACTTTAAGATGGGGCGTAGTAATGTATGGCGCGGAAAATGGTCATTGAAGAATGATGTTAGGTAGGTAGTTTTGAAGTTTTTGAAATGTGGATGTGGAGAAGGATTGAGTAGGTAAAGTGGACAAAAAGAACAAATGAGTAGGTGCTAGGATGGTGGAGCAGGAAAGAATATTAGAGGAAGAAATCATTAAGAGAAAGAGCGTAAAACATAAAGCATATTGATTGGCAGTGGGATGTTGAAGACTGCGATTGAGGGGAGGATTTTAGGAAAACGAGGAAGGGGCAGAAGTAGGGAAGGGATGGTAGACAAAATGAAGGTAGGGAGGTAGTATTCAGAGATGAAGCGGGAATTTTTTGTCGAGCAGGATATTGGGCTACGTTTTGCTTGAAGAAACAAAATATTCATTTAGTAGTACATTAGTGTCCACCCAAAACCTACCTCAATCGGTAGATTACCTAATAAAAAATATGTATGTGCTGATCTCTAAGTAAAAAATGATGAAAAGTTACCTATTGAACTATGTTCAATTACAAAGAAGAGAATTGGAGAAGAATCACAGGAAAAGTTATCAAAACGGTTATTTTGTTATCAATACCTGTAATTTCATTGACATCTGAGAGTGAGTTTCATCAATGCAAAACTTTCATCCGCCCCTCTAATGATCAAGAAGCCAAAAATATGATATAGGGATGAAACAAATATTTTATTTATTCATAGTTATACCAGCAGGAAATTTTGTTTAGTGTTCTGTATTACGCGACTAGATAATTAATGCTTTCTTCCGTGATGCCCAAATTTGAAATCAATGATAGCTCAGTTCAGTATTAATCCCTTTATAATTACCTAAAGGGCAATGCGTAGCGACGTTAATCGAAAACGTTGCCTGATCGAAAACGCGAGGAAGAGATAAAAGACGAACAAGGATCAACGGGTATGGTGGAACAAAAGACGATCGCACGTTTCTCATTTGAAAGGGCTTGATCACGATTAGTATGGCATGGTCGACCCATTCGGAGCCAGCTCATCCGTAGCTCGCGCTCAGAGAAACATCGGATGAAACGGGAGTTATGTGAGCGCAAACGTTTCTGCCTGTGTGTGAGGATACACATATAGAGAAGGGGATAATATTAAAGAAAAAAGGATTGGTCTGATGAGGGGGAATTTCTCCTTTCAATGTTCCCGGATGAAGAGCCCTGGCGGTTGTCCAGTGAACATTTGCCTCCCCCAGCTCTCCCTCACGGAGTTTCCTTCCCAGACCCTTTTTCCCACTCATCCCACGGTTCCCCTAATCCTTACTTTCCACCCCTGAAGTTATCCTGGGCGAAGGGAGCTGGGTTAAAGGCCGTAGGTTTCCATTAGGGAGACTATGTGTAAGCAAGGTCGCCCTTTACCCCACGCCAACCCCCTTCCTCTCCGTTGCCCTATATATGGTTCATTCCGCTTGGGGCATCATCCCACCCATTCCTCCTTCTTCCACCCCTCTCTCCGCTGCCCTAACTTCCTTGGAAACCTTCCCGCCAGATATCGTACATATTCGTCATCGTCTCCTCGTCTTCCGCTCCCTTCTAACTCTCGTTTAAAATCTGGTTGTTGGCCCAGAGGAATTAGGGTATAAAATGTGCCATGTGTTTCCAAGGTTGAGGTGATCCTGCGCCCGTCCCATTGATTTGCCTAGTATCTCAGAGGGGGAAATATCTTAAGGATTCAGGGCAAATCGTTTTAGTATGGAAAATTGAAGAATACCGTGCATTATGGTGGCGGGAACACTTTGCGGTTTTATTCCTTAGAAATTGCTCTAGTTCCTCTTTTGGAGGTGTGCCATGTTTGATCGCGTCCGTGGCTCATTCTTTGGGAGTCTCACTTCTGCCCATACCCGGGATGTCTTCCCCGTTGGTTAAAAAGCCACCTCCAAAATTTATCGTCACTTACGTGCCATATGAGTTTATTTTAAAACCCAAAATATTGATCCAGAGTTGGAAAATATTCCACACCGAATAGTATACGCTCAAAATATTGAAAATCCACCTGTAATAATTGTATATTTGCTATTGGATGAAATAACATTATAATTAATATTCTTTCTGAATGAAGGACTTGTGAATTTTAGAGAAATGGTTAGGTGGCATGATTGAATCATTGACGATTATCATGATAAAACGAGGGATTGTAACCAAAGCATATATATAGATGTATATATATATATATATATATATATATATACATATATACATACATATGTATATGTATATATATCATCAGTCATATCTTATCTTCCGAAGAAGACGGAGCTCGAGTCCGTCGAAATTATCAAGATATTATTGTGAGTGTTCTTTTTATGTGTTCTCTTGCTGTGTGTTACTGTCTAAGTTTATATATATATATATACATATATACATACATTATATATATATATATATATATATATATATATATATATTTGAGATCCTTGTAAGAATTAAAGCCTAATATTCAATGCATAAGAGACGCTTCGTCGCAGCGAAGGACATCTAATACAAAATGTGGAGAAGATATTTAACAAAAAAATTATTTAAAATATATTATAGCCAGTAAAGAATGATTTACAAATTTCTTTCCAAAAAACACGACGAGCATCCATAAGCGCTATATAATGGAACATGTTAAGTTAGTTAAAAAATATATACACACAAAATATACAAGCTCGTATGACAAGCTCTTTGGACATTGATGAAAGTCATGAAACAGAATGCTCATAGTACTCAAACAGAGATGCTCTAAAATATCTCTGCTCTGCCATTATTCTTAAAAAATACCGATGACATTAAGTTTGTGCAGGCCATGAAAACTCAAGTATGAGAGTCTCGTTCCCCTCATAACTTTGATTCTTCTCAGCTGCTTGTTAAGTACTTTAGAAATGAAAATCAGAGTATCTTAAATATTGTAAAAACCTAGAATGAAAAAAATTATAATTTAAAAATTATTGAGAAAAATGGATGATGTTTACAAGGAAAATAACTACATAGAATAGTAATTTTTATATTACTACATTTTTTCACTTGATTTTTAAATTCATTTACCAAGTTCTCGCGACGTTTTTTCAATGTTATCTACGATAGCACATGCTATTTCGGTACCTTGTAGATATGAAAATATCTTCCTAGTAAACAAAAACAACTTTTTTTGCACATATGCGAATACTTTCAAATGTATATTTAGACTTTCTAATATTATGGAATTATCCAATGTTATATCAGGGAGCAGGAAGGCTTCCGAAATCACCTACTGAAGTCTCTTTAGTACTTTATTAATGAGACACTTGCAATTTTCCAAAAGATAAAGTTTAATATTACCGGTTTCAATGTAACTATATAATCATAAGGTCTAATGATGGTGTACTTACATTGAAATCGGTCGTGTTAAATTTTATTTTGCCGAAAATTGCAAGTTTTTAATTAGTCATGGTATTCCACCATATCACACCTGAAATGTTTCCTTTTTTTCTCTTTAGTACTCATTTCTGGATACATTGAACTTGAGTTTTTTTAGAATTTGCTGAAAAGTACTCTTTCCGATTCTATAGATTTTTAATGCATAACAAGCTTCTTTAAAAAATTAGGTTATATGCCAAAACCATTCTACTTACTTAATTCCCAGAAAAATGGAACAAGCAGTATATAAGACGTTTTGTTATGCAAATGGTCTGCTTTTGGTTGAAGACGGCAGTAAGTCATCATATTCAGACTGAAATCATTAGTTAACAATTTTCCTTCCGTTAAAATGACGAATATCTAGAATAATGCTAGAATGCCCCACATTTTCTCATTAATCGAAGGGATACTACCCAATTGTTAGTTGTTGACCTCTTCTTCCTACAGCCACTCGATGAAGCCTACTGCAAGTTTGCTTATGCGTAAGAGTAGACCTATGACTTTGTACTCAGCACTAAGATCAGGAAAACACACATTTCAAATTAGGAAAGCCTGCTCTACTACATGTGCTTCCTTTGGCATTTCATAAGAATCTAATCAGCAGAAAATAACACAGGTTGGTATAGCTGAGAGTAAACGGAAGAAAATTTTCGGTTTGAATTCGGAATTCTCGGATATCGAGCGTCTAAGCCGATCTGATCGCCCTAATCGTTAGGTTACGCTACTTCCATATGATATTACTATTCTCTCTTGAATTCATTTTTGTATTTTTGTTAAGAAATAGTTTTCATATATTTCAGGTTAATATATCTTGCAATTAGGCGATGATACTTTCTTCTGCACTCGCGGACGCAATGTACAAAATCGAACCTTTCACGTTGTATTTAATTAAAAAGTCAGCGCGAGTTGAATTTTTTTCTCCTTTAAAAAATCACAATAAATGTACTATTTGGTAAAATGAGAAAAAAAGTTTGTCTAAGGGTTATCAAATGAGAACATTTACCAAGGTCCCGAACGCAGGTGAAAAATTTGGACGAAACGAATGAAACCAATGGTAAGAGACGCGACAACAGCGCATGGGAAAATCACCTTCGTATGAAATTCTTGCTTCCATGAATGGTATGAAACCAAACCGCCCGAATCTGGATGTGACTTACGTGTAGCTGAGCATTTCACAAGAATCTTGTGGTTAATTAATTGGAAATAGCTTAAAGGCCTAATGGAGTGTTGTATGAAATGGATTTGGAAAATTTTGACCAGATCAAATGCAAATTACGCGGGGAAAATAGATTGAGATTGTAATTAAGAATATACGAGTATTTTTGGAATTCAGGTAGTTTGTCGATTGGTACATTTGAACAACAGGTTAATCATGAAGAATATTCGAGAAGGCAATAAATGGTTTTTGTTGGGTGATATACAATTGGCCGGTACGAACATTATTAAATTTCTTGAATTTTATGTTTTTGTCCTATTAATAATAAAAATTCATGGCATTAATTTAATGCATCTCATTTTTATCAGTGATTTCAGCGGCGTGGGGAGCATTTTTTAAGTTAATCGACGTCCTTGTAAATGTACCAACCGTTGTATTCGGTGGATTTCAAAAGGACGTTGGCGGTTTTTTTTTCATCAATTAGATATGGTATGTGTTATCGCAGAGATAATAAGAGTAATTTTAAATTAAATTTGTAAAATACTTTACTCAAGAAAACTCTCTGGACAGTTATAGAATGAAACTTTGATCCAAACGTAATAGAATTGATTGGAAACCCACAGCAATAATTATGTGATGAAAATGTAGCGAGCATTTTAAGTGGCTTAAATCAATTTTCAGAATTAAATTAATTACATACCTGTAAAAATATAAAAAACATTGGAATTTCATGGAATTTAATGACGGGATCAGGTCGTCAAAGTGTTTCCTTAAATTAACCTCGTACGAATTCATGGCTTCGCTCAAGTGATTTCAATTTTTGAATTTGCTTTTAAATATCATTTTTCAGAAAACAATACGGAAACAGAGGGTAGCCATTGTTTTGCAATTAATTTTGAAATAATGCAAGTAAATTTTATCCTCGCATTTATTTCGCAGCTATTAACCTTTCTTCGAAGAAATCACCCAAACGTCATCCTTGAACCTCTTTGCGCTGTGACATAGTCTGTCACTACATTAATTTCCTTTCCATTCGGCCATGCCATATCTTTGTTTTTAATCTTTTATTTAGCGATCTAAGAGTGTTATAATTTATTTTAGTGTTATATGAAAATAAACATCCAATAAAATATATTTTAGGATAAGGATTATTACCCCAATGTTACACTTAAGACGAACAGATTTGTGTGCACGATATGTTCAACGTGTTCAATACGAATATGTGTTCAATACGACCTTACAAATAAATGGGAAAGATATTATTTTGAATAGATTTTTGTATCTTAAAAATAATCTTCTTTTAACTAGATTTCCCTAGCGTTCCTTCAACTTTTATAAGTCGTTCAAGAAGTAAGATTTCAGAAACCCCTCAAAATAGAAATTTATATTGGCGATGATGACCTTGTTCGATGTTAATAGTTTTCCACCGTGAGATTTTTTTCTAGTTTGGAAATGAATTAAACTCGCTGGGGACTAACCCTGATGAATACGGTGGATGTTGTAATGATTCGAAATTTAATTCCATAATTCCAAAAACTAATCAGGGTGTTTTTCGAGAAAAATACGTATGCTTGGAACTCGTTTTAATTTTCCTAAAATAAGTGTCTTTATGTTCATTTTACTCCGCAAATGTTGTACTTTTTCTTGGGAAAAACTAGAAGTTAGTTTGTTACTGAACTCTTAAGCACCGTTGTAGAACGACAAGTTTGTCCTTCTCTTTTAACCCTACAAGTGGTCCCACTGCACAATACCTTAGGATGAAAGTCACCGAACTTGCATTCATCTACTCTGTTCCAAAATCTTTGGGAACCTGAAATGTGTACGAGAAATTTGCTACTCATGATTTCTTAAAAAATAAAGAAATATACTGATTTAATTTTTCAGAGCTATTTATATACTTTTTATCTTTAAGCCAAATGTTTTTGTAAGAGGTTCTAAAATGTATTGCGTTCGAGATATGTTATAAAGGCAAAGTAATATCGTAAGTACGTACATTTCGGCATTGATCATTCTTATTTACTATTAATTTCATTTCGCATATTCCATTGCAAAAATAAGCAAACAAAATATATCCATGGTGATTTATCATCTGAATTTTATGTTTATATGTATTGGGGCATAAGTAATTCTTTGGACCTCGATTCGATTTATTATCACGGATTATATTCGTTTGAAAGATGAATGAGGTGATAACGATGAGGTGTTTGAAAAATCTAAAATTGAATAATTTAATTATGAATAAATTAAGAAAAATACTAAGCCTGATAATAGGAAGCCTATGACTCAGAACTTATGGATTTAATATATCTAAACACACGAGAGCTGTGACTTTGGGTAAATGGAATTTCATTTGTAAATTAATTTAATCGTGTAATGTTTTATGTTAAATTTATGATATATGAGATTTCGATTAGAAGGGGAATATGACGAACTCAATGCAATGAAAAATACAATTTTAGTAATTTGGTGAGTCTGAAAGTTCTAGTGGATGTCCTCTTGGAATAGTTCGTGGAAGAATGATAAAAAAATAGGTTTCCATTCTAATGAAAGAAAAATAATGAACTATGAACATATGAAATTATTTGGTACATATTAGAGAGGTTATATAAATATTGAAAGTAAATTAAAAACAAAAAATGGCCTTTTTTTACGTAGTATTGAACAATAAGAAGACACTCATATTTTGAAAACTAACTGTATTTGCATCAAAACTGTTAAGCTCACATTCAAAACTTTGAACGTTGCTCCAGATCCGAGAATTCGTTTGCGTTGAAAAAAATCAGGCATCTGAAAGTGAAAAGTGTATTTAAATGGCTGAAAGAATTTAAATTAAACTGTACCCCATAACACCTTGTAACAATTTTCGTTGAATGTGAAAAATGAGGATCCAAAATTTGTTAATGTCGTTTTGTATCAAGCGGAGGTAATTATTTTGAAAAAGGATAATTCTATGAAGAGAAAATATAAAAAGTCGGTATTGAATATCATAGACAGCAATATTCGCGTATGATAAGATTCAGAACGACAAATAATATTTTATCATCATTGTAAGAGCATTTAATAATATACGTTTGTTGCTCGTTTCTTCCTTGAAACAGCGAAAACATGTTTGGGCTTGTGATTGAAATTAGAATCTGGATGTAGAATTAGGGAATATACTCGTGTTCTTGATGCATTTTAATCGAGAGTGTACCCGGTTCTTCACTTTTCGATATTTCCCTCGCGCACGCATGAGCGATGTCGTTTGTTTTCTTGGCCCCATTCCCGTGCATTAGAGGCGACAATCATTGTTGGAATAACCTCTAAGGAACGGGTGGCCAAAATAGTCGTTGATAGACCAAAATGCCCTGAAGGGACGAGGGGAATATATGAGGGCGCCAATTGGGAGTTAGGGAGGAAATAACAATGAGCGTAGGGAAGCGGGGATGGGGTTGAAGTGCCATGAGGTGGGTTGAATGGGCATGCGTTTCATCTCGCGCACGTGTGTATTTCAGCGAAGTAAGAGGGGAAGTCAGGTGAGGATGAGGGAACGACGTCAGGGAGTTATAAGAGGAGGAAAGTTAGGCCTCATTACGGAAAGAATGTTGGAAGGTAGGCACATTTAAACTGAACGTTTGAGGGAAAACGCTTTCATCTATACTTCTATCGTGGAGCAACATCGAAAATTGAAAAAGTGAACATATTTTTTGCCTTTATTTAAGGCTATTTTAATGAAATGAAAAGGGTATCAGAATGTATGTTGTACGAAAGGAACCGTTCATTAATCCATTATCTTCCTTTCAGAGATTTTCTCTATAGGTTTCTCTATATTTTACATGATATAAAACTATGGTATAAATATTGTTTAGGCTATCCATATCCTTTTGATAATATTTTTTAAATATCAACATGAAACCCTTGAGAGACCTGTTACAACTTTCTGACAAGTTGTAAGTTCTTCATACATAGCATACGTTTCTACGTTGTGTCTACTCGTACGACGTTAACTAAAAGTTGTGACATTTGTTAAATGTAGCAGGTAGGGTCCTATGGTCGTTTTCTCTTATTACATAACTGTGAAATGAAATACTATGTGAATATAGAGCTACTGATTTAAATCAATTTTTCGAAAAAAGACAATAACATCATGTGATCCGGTTTCATTCGGCTGTTTACTTGCAGAAAATGTTTAATTTTTTGGTCAATCATTTTCATTCTTGCTCAAAAGACAATCGCTATCTTTTATTGCGATCTTTGAGATTTTCTTTAGATTCGGTTATTACTGAAAACATTCTGCTGCTGTATGAGGATTCTGTATGACAAATATTCCGGAGGGTTTTGGAGTGCTAAAATTCATTGTTATGTTATTGCTTAATCGGTGTTTAAGTGAATACGTTTTATTTTATCACGTCTTTCTTATAATATTTGTTTAAGCTTCGTAAGGTAACTCTTACTACACCTTATTGCAGTTTTTGACTGAAATTCTACTGAGTTGTTATAAAAATATTGCTACTACTATTCCCATCCATGAGTAATTAAAATGATGAACTCATGTAATTAGAGAAATATTTCTCATATAGTTTGTAAGAGTAAGTATAGACTTTGCCCTCCTCATAAGGAATGCTATACAACGAAATTTATGGGTGTGTGTGCAATATATATGTGTATATATATATATATGTATATATATATATATATATATATATATATATATATATATATAGTACTGTTATCCATTCAGTTTATTCAAGGCATTAGATTTGAATTACTTCGAATCATGTTAAAATAAATTTGAGCACGTCTTTGTATAAGGGACATGTTTTGGTTTGATTTTGGTTTAACCTTTAAAATCAACCTCGGAAATAATTTTCCACACCACTGATGATGAAAAATGACTCATATTATTAGAAAGTATGGCACTGTATGAGATGGAATTACATAATTAAATTTTGCCTCATAAATAAAGCAGCATAATTTCTGGGTTAAAGCAAAAAAAATTTCTTGCGTTTCAGAAATTTCTCCTTCACTCAGACAAAATTTCACATTATTGTGCCGTACTTTATCAAACCTCTCCTGCGGTGAATTTTGCATAGGTTAAGATCTTATTACTTATGGCCTCCTCGCCGCATCCATAGGCATAGCATAAACAGTATCCAGATGGCAGTAGGATCGGCAAAACGTTGCAGAGGATTCGAATTGAATATTTGAGAGAGAACGGGTAGGCGTCTTCGAATAAATGTGATGGGAGAAGAAGGAAGGACTTAAGAAGATAGGAGAATATTTGGCGGCGCGTAAAGAACGGAAAATAAATGGCCAAAGATAGAGGGATTGGTAGGTTAAGGGTCTGAGGGTAAAATGAATTTTCAGAACGTGAAGGGGCGTGGCAAGTGGAACTCGGCAGAGAGATTCAAAAGATGAATAAGGGGTGCTATTCATCGGATTCCAGCGAAATCTTCCGTTCTTAGATGAAGTGGCTCGACAAAACTCAATGGCAAAAGCAGTGAAAGTGAAATGATGTTATTTTTTAGATAACGTATTTTTGTCGCCATCTATGGCGACGGGTGTCCTCCGCACTCAATCCTCTTCTAAGAGTGAAGGAAACAAGCGCAGTTGAGCCGCGACAGGTTAAAAAGAGACGCGGAAGAATGCAGAATATAGAAGAAGAAATTTTCACTCTCTGATAAAGCATTTTTTACTTCTGCGTCCCTCATAATACTACACATAATCAGTGACCTTAATTGGAAAATACCATATTAAGTTCGTTTGTGCCCTATTCTAGTTAGATCTGTGAGTTTGATGATATAGTTTAATGAAGTTTTATCGTAATTTATTTCTTACCGTTTGCCTAAAAATTTAGATGTATCTCATTTTGCATTTAATTATTTTGACTGCACACTGATTGCGTAAAAACTTAGTTCTTACATTGTCTTTAATTAAACTATTAGAATACTTGAAAAATTTTTTTAATTCAAGAAAAGTGCAGATGATATGTGACTTATTCATTCGTTTAGCTATTGCAGTGTTCTATAATGGATCTATTTGGTTCTACATTTACAGGGACAAAGTTGAGTAGGGAGTACAGAAAATGTTATGCCCGGGAAATCATTGTAAAAGCGTAAAAATAAATGCTTTGCATGTACGTATATCGTCTTCAGTTTTGAAATCTCGCTAGATTTTATGTATAGCTAATTTAGAGTTAGTTCAAATGGATGAGTGTTCAGGTTCAAAACGGCTTGTTTTACTGGTTCAGACAGTTAAATTATTTCTCCAACATATTCCTTTTAATTTCGTCCAGTACAATTTACTATTTCAAATATATTAACTCCAGAACTTATGTTTTACCCTCTGAAGTTTCAGCCAATTTCAATAAGCTGAAGTATGGCACGGTTAGTTTATTGTTACTTTGCGATATTTATGAAAGACACAAAAATAATATTCCATTTTATTTGAGTATAAAACGTCCTAAGAAGCTCATCAGCATTAATTTGAATGAAGAAACCACCTCTGTAATTCCTGTTATCCATATTTTCTCGTGTCAACAAAATTGGTTCCCTACTAACTAAAACTTTCGACCACATATTCTAAGGCAGAGGTCTAACCTATAATATATTTTCATATTAATATTTGATTTTCCCATTATTCAAATGCAGCGTAACCACACCTAACTCCGATGACGTTTACTGAAAGTTATAAACTACACTGGACATGAGTACAAACTAAAAATATCACTCTCCGATTAGTGGAAATTCATAGACTTCTAGCTGGAAACCCTCCAAATGCAAATAGCGTCTCCGTTGCTAAAATTTCCCCCTCGGCCGTCTTCCGCAACCATACGAGGAATGGAGTTGCGCAACACGGCATTTTTGGGGCAGATAGTTGATCGGGAGGAAGTGCTTGAGGGAAAGGTGGCCGAAATTCGGCGGAAAAGGTGGAAACTGGGGAGGTAGGTGGGAGAGCTGGGCGTTATAGGACGAAGGAAGGCATAAAGGTGAGGCGGGAGAGAGATAGAGGGAGAGAGGAAACCTTAGAAATTGCGAAGTGGACCAAGGAGTGGAGGAGCGGCAGAAAGGGTCGGAAGTTATCTTGCTCCGGGCTGAAGGTTTTGCCGAGGCACAAAGGGCAATTTCGATATGCCTCCGTGTTTCTCCCTCTCCCCTCTCTCGCTCATGCACACAGACGCACGCACCCTCTGACGTAGCGGCGAGAAGGGAGCAGCAAAAAAACATTCAGCGAGCAGATTGGCATGGAGCCCTTGCTGATGGCTCGAAATTTCCGTCCTTTGTAAACATGGCGGAGGCCGTGGCAGTAGTGATGAGGGAGAGAGGATGATTTCCCCCTCGGGGTCGATATGCCCAACAGGGGCCGGGGGGGTGTTCCTCCGACCTCGCTCCAATGAAGGTAGCTCAGGGGGAGGGGAGTGAGAAATCAGAATTAAAGAGGGGGGATATATTTCGGATCGGATCGTTTCGGATCGCCCACATCGATGCTCAAATCGCCAATTCCTCTCTCTACCCCTCCTTCCCCGGAAATGAAGTCCAGTGAGATGACTTGCGTGAGATTATGATAATCTGGAGTTAACTAGTACAATGACCACTCTTTAGTTAATAATAAAACTTGTAAGCAAGATTCTATAACTTCATAAATAACTAAGTTCCTAGGGTATACACGAATATGGATATAATTATTATGTGTTTCCCTAAGCGGTTCAAATGTTGATAAAATGTATATTTGATCAAATTTCAAGCAACGAAAATAGTTCTAATGGTTTTTATTCTCACATGAGCACTTCATTAGATAATGGCGCCGTCAGTTTCCATAATCAATGCAGTTTCGAAGTACTGCACGTAGGATGATGGTACGCTCAGTAATTCGATAGAAAATCACTTCATTTGCTTAGGATCAGTCATAAACCAAGCGACCGAGGGATCGTTTATAGTTGAGGAGGTCTGTGTACGAACGAAGGTTTCAGCATTGTAACATTGGATGTATTCTCATATCACTTCGACGTTAATTCTATTTTTTGCTTCTGACTAAATATTTTCTTATCTCAAACAATCTAGAGAAACGGTGCGACGAAGGCTTTGGAGGCGAGATTTCTGCAGTCAGCATTTCTGAATCACTCACAAGAAAATCGCACCATTTTAAATTCCACTTTTAAATGTTGACATTAGATTTAGTTTATTCATGGACCGTAAACCAATAAAATATATTAAAATATGAAGGAATAAGAGTACTTAAAAAAGATGTGGAACTAATAATTTGATTTAGATGAGAGGACATTACGCAGGCAAGGTAGGGGTAAGAAAATACCTGAGGTTTGAAGGGGAATGGATGGGGATAAAATACAAGTGGAATTAAATAATAGTTTATGTTTGCGCATGGTGTCAGGTCAAGAAATGTGGGAGTGCACAGCCTGTGTCCAATCTAAGACCTGTCTAAAAAATGTAGAGAACTATTGCATTATTATTTTACGACGCTATGAAAGACAATACTCTCCTGGGAGCTGAGGATAATATTTATTTCACCTGAATGGCTGCTATGGCTTATTTTGTCAAAGTACGGACTCTTGTGATGTACCAAGATGTTAGCAGTCTACATACGCTTATAATCTTTGAATATTTATCATCAATACTTCAATTCCAATATTGGTACATTGTAGACCTCCAATTTTCCCTTACTATTTACGAACCCCTTAAATCCCCTGGTTGGCCTTATGTCTGATATTTCATCACTGTCTCTATGTTTTTGTTGTTTGATATTCATTAAGGGGATTTCCCTTCCATATTTTTCTTCTAATACTGCACCTAACACCTCTATCATTTAACGGGGTGCATCAATCCATTTGTGTAATCTTTCTCTGATTGTGCTTTCAGTTTAGTTTTCCAACTCTTCTCTTCAATATACCTACATCATTTATGTTTTTACTGCCCCGTTATCTGTGGAAGTCACGCCTAGCAGTTTTTTCGAAGGCTTCAATTATTCTATAATGTCATTTTCTAATTATCCATGTCTCTGTTCCATTGAGTCCCATACATGTGCACCACATACATTATTTCACTTAATGCGTCTTAGATCGTAACTCTCCAAAAAAAAGAAAATCCTTCATCGTAGTCAGCTTTTACTAAGTTTTATATGAACTCCCATTTTTATCTGTCGAACTTCTTCCAACCAATGCCATACTGCTTTCGATTCAAACGAAAAATGGCGCTTGTTCTGTTTTCTCTAGTACTCCTACGGCAATAAACATCTGTATTTTCTCTCCTCATCATCCGAGATTTTGATTTTCCTTGATGCTGATGTTCTTGTACCAGCTGATGTTATATTAAATATGTATTTGGCCAGTATGGTCGATCTTGCCTGGAAGTCATCATGATTTTCTGCTCTTGCTAATACAGTACTTCCAAATAAACACAAGATCAATTTCAATTTATTTTCCCAATTCATTTTCATACCTTCCTTGATCATTATTTCGCCTCTTAAATTACGACTTTCATGTGTTTATAAAACCGCGGTGGTAAGAGGTTGTATCCTTTTTCCCTTATTTTTCCTTATACTTTATTTCTGCTATCACTCTCATTGGGGTTGCGAGGTTCGTGTTTATATTGGCTGATTAATTTTAAGAATCCTATAAAGGTTGGTTATACAAGATTCGTATACAAGATATACATGTACGTTTCAAGACATATATATATACTTGTCAAGTGTTTTCAGAAATGCAAACATCTTGTTCTACAAGGCTTTCGCCAAATCTAAGTGTTAAAAGGAAGGGGAAGTTAAATAGAAGAGGGGTTTAATTAATTGAACACATACTTAGCCAAGATGAACAAGTGACAAAAACTATTGCAGGAAGAATAAAAGGAAAGGAAAAATGAAAGAAGCAACGCGGAAGATTGTTTCACTTTGAATACGCGAAGAAATATGATTTCTAATGAGAATGAAAAGGAAAGTGAAATTGTAGGAGTGGAAAGAACCTATCAACCTTCATACATAAGAAGAAGGGAATATCTTTTTTAATCTTTACAAAAATTTATAATATGTGTAGCCCAAAAAATTCCAGCTTTTTTCTCATCTACATTTGCGATTACGCCTTTCATTAATAAAAATAACAGTTATTTTATGAAAGTATTTACACATAATTTGGTTATCTATTTGCGTTGAAAATTTACCTTCCTTTATTATTTATGATGGTTCATAAATTAGTGGAACTGTTGCCCATTCATATGTAAAATGAAAAGAATAATAACAGGTTCATATCAGCCATATTTACACTCCAGATTGATGCTTACTTTGATCAAAGTACTACATGTTGCTTAAAAGTATATCTAGTACGATTTCTCATTTTTATTTTAAAGTTTATACATAATTTTTGTTATTTAATATTTATTGTTTTAACAATTAATTATTATAAAACGGCTTTGAATAGGAAAATGTGAATTAATATGCGCATGAAATCTCAAATAATACTAAGATAGAGATATAGACGTCATTAGTTAAATATCTGGTTGTATAATGTTCGTCAATATTTACATGAAATCCATGTTGTCAAAAAAATAAGTCAATGGAGTCTATTTACGTGAAATTAAGTGTATAAGGTTTTCAAGTGCATAGGTAACATGAATACAACTTGTCGAAAATCATAAATGACCTAGGTCCTACCTGGTCTATGAAAATCTTTACACTTTTGCCGGTCATGCAAACAAGGGCAATGTATGCGAAGAGTTCCATTAAATTCAACTTATATCTCATTTGTTGCTGCATTCTAAAACATTTGGGCAAAGGAATTCCGTGTTTTAATTTCATTTAAATAACAAAGTTTATTTGGGATTTTAAAAGCCAATCAATCGATAATTATTAAATACTGAATGAAAGGATGTAACGACGGAGTTCTTAGAATTTACAAAAAATCAAGGATTGTAAATGGAAATCTAGAGCACCGAATCTTAGTTTTAAGTAAATCGGTAGATATTAGATTATACGGTTTTGATAAACGGGGTTGCGAATGAATGGCAACAAACTAGACGACCAAGGAAAGAAAGAAAAAATACTAATTTAGGATTAGTAAGTAAGGAGAATGGTGTGGGAGATCTAAGTCTGGTTTAGTAATAAAGGACGCATTGAAGATTTTTATTGGATGATTCCGATGAGTGAATCGAAACGGAGAATGTGAGTCCAAAAGGAACTAATGGTGGGTAAGGTTTATGCAATATGTCAAGGAGGATAATGATTATTTATTTGCATCAAGGATCGTAGAAATATGCTCAAACTACTATCATGATATTAAAAAAAATAAATCAATCCTAAAAAAATAACACAATTAAACATAATCAAAGTTCAAGCAGTCTGGATGCTCTAAAGACTTGTATTGGCACAAAATAATAATTTATTTTGAAAGAACTTTACTTGCAAGGATACATTTAGTTTTGAATTTTATGAATATTAGGCAATGATAGGTTGATTTAAGATATATTTTCCAGATTAAGTATCAAATGAAAACGCAGATACTGACAATGATCCAAACGAGTTGCCACACTCAAACTTGGAATATGTTTTCAGAAGTGAGCATGCACCCAGATTTGATTTAAATTCGATTATTTATATTGTAGGAGTGTAAGTTTTAATGGCTCATTAATAAATTGAATTGCTTATTCTGAATTTTAAAATGTAAAATTCAAAAATAAAGTCAAAAGACAAAAAGTTGATTTTTCATCAATCAAAATCATCTTCGTAAATCTCGACTGGTTTTCGATGATACTATTTATGACCTAATTTGAACTCCCAAATGCCAACACCTCGAAAGACTTTCATTGCAGATTTTTCGCTTACAATATGACTCACCAGATACCAAGCGATCTCTTTCTAAATGTCCTCAAGGACATGGTTCCAATTGAAGTAATAATCGACGTCAACTAAAATGGAATGGCCGAGCGCTGCCCTCAATGTGGTTCGCTGGGGGTGGGATTCCGAAAACGTAGATAAGACTAATTGGATTTCCCGCGGACGTCCATAATGGTGGCACTGGGGAAGAGATGAAGATTTGGAGGGAGGGGAATGGTGTGTAAGTAATGGCGGCTGGACAATAGACGAAAGCGGGAATGATGAAGAGGGGCTCAGGGAATGGATGCAACGATGGCATATGCGCGAGTGATCGGATGCAGAAGGGGCCGGAGAGGTCACACGGATGGAGATGGTGGGGGATGTTTGGTGCAAGGCGGGAGGAGTGGGAGATGAAAGTACTCGCGAACGACGAACCAAACGGATGTAAACCGCGCATGGTTGGACAGCGAGAGTGATGAAGGAACAAACTCACACCCATAATTCACTCCTGTCCTTTAGCCTGTTTAAACATGCTGTAGTTGTTTCATGTATAATACTTCTGAATCTTTCGTCTATTTCCTGTAAAGTTGACAATATTGACATTGTTCCAGTGCGTCTTTGTGAAGAAGTGGTAGATATACATACTAATGTATATATATATATATATATATATATATATATATATATATATATATATATATATATACACACACACACACATAAATAAATACACATTATAACACGATATTGACTTTCCCGTAAAATATAATTCTTGACATAATTCTGCAAACTTTCATATTTAGAAATAACTGTAAATTAATCAATGATTTTACGTATAATTTACTCGCATTCATTTAATATACTTCAGTATAATTTTCTTTTTGGGTGTAAACGTTTTTGAATAGCATGAATGAATTTGATATTTTAGAGAGTATTATAACAGAAATGTAGCAGAAGTAAAGTTATCAACTGCAAAAAATTCTGATAATTCTGCTTAGAAACAAGATGAATTCCATAAATTATTTAGTGACGCATAGGTTTTATTCAAAAATTAAATTAGATATTTATTTCATGAAATGTAAGGAATATCTTTCATTATTTCTCTTATGACTTATTTTACTAACTCAGGCCTGTAATAGTGGAGATTGTCCATATCAAAGTGACAACCCTTTGAACATTTAAAAATCACAGAACTGTATTCATCATCGCAAGTCACAACTTATAGTCATCTTTGGACGTATGGCATAACATTTCTTGGTTAACGTATGCATTTATTACTATTGGAGGCACTACATACCTCATTGAGTATGGAAAATGAAGCTGACTTAATTTTTCATCGAATGATTTTCAGTATATGTGTACAAATGCTAAATTCATTAAAAGGAAGTTTGAAAAAGGAGGTATTATTATATTTAAGATGAGAAAAGACCTTACAGTTTGGCCTTCATTAATTAAGAAATAAGCGAGAGAGTATTCCTTTTGTCACTTAGGTAATGAGCCGACATTAATTTTTCTCATTAGTCGTAAAGATTTTGAGCGAACGAATTTAAAATCAAACAATTGTTTTTCAAAAAACCTTTCGAATTAATTTATCTTCAGCGTGACTATTTGCATGAGGAAAATATAATTGTTTTGCAATTATTTTTTAGATATTTCACTCTTGCACAAGTTTAAACCTTAATAATTTCACTTCAAGAGTGAAGTCTTGCTTTTGAGATGCATCAGTAGCAAGTAACAGAAAAACAAGTTGAATAGAGAGCAAGAGAAACACTGAAGATTTAAATGAGTGGGTGAAGAGATGAAGTTGTTGGGTAAATCTGAAAAAGGCAAAATTTTGGGAAATGAATATTGAAATGGTGGAATTTTTAAGGGTAATTTTTAATAAAAGGGGAAATGTGCGGTAGGGCAGAAGTAACGAAGGAGAGAAAAAAATATGTAAGACAAGCAAGAAGAAGTTCTCGTGATAGGGTGAACTTAATAGTCATTCGAATCTGTAAAAACCTAACTTAAAAAATAATCTTAACTAATGAAATGGTTTATAATGAAAAATCAAACTATTTTGCTGTTAAAATTAACTCAGTTGTCGTTATCATCATCAGTATTTCAATCCCGAGATTGGTTTACTGCAGCATTCCATTCTGACCTTCTCTTTTTAGCCCTCAACAACTATTCTGTTTTCCGTTCTTAATTAGTCTTTATTGGTTTTCCTCGTAGTATCTTCCCTTCCGTTTAACTGATTTTCTTTCTGTACCTCCTATTTTTCTTCCAATATTCATTTTCATGGTTATTACCTGTTCCTTGTAGATGTTATGAATTATTTGTTTGGCATTGTAATTCAAAGTTGTTCGGACTGTGAGACTTTTATTCTTGGGTTAATTAGGAGAGTAAGTATTTTTGATGAGTGAGGTGCGTGCGTCTGGCCTTATACGTCTTCTTCTGAAAATTATTCTTTTTAATTAAGCCATTTTTAGGTAGTTTGCACAAATCTTGGGGTACTTCAATCTACTCCCAAAATCTCTTCCCAAAGTCTTTATCTCTCAATACTTTTTTCCTAACATTTAGAACATTTAGGGATTTGATTTTCCTTCCTCCGAATTGTTTTTTCAATCGTTTATAAGCCGTTTCATTGTTTCCCATCCTTATTTTTCCGTTGATATCCTCGCAGCAGGTACCTAATCTATCTCCTTTGGCCTTCTTGTGCTCTCGTATGCCTTATTTCCGCAACTGTTAAAGAGCTTCCTCAGTTTCAGTTATGGATTCTTGTATTTTCTCCTTACCTCCATGGGGTCCCTTATTTGAGCTGTTATTCATGGCCGCTTAGATTTCGCCAACTTACGAGTTACTCATCTGCAACTTCAGTTATTTCTTTCCACCATCTTTATATTCGCTAATCCCATGAATTACTTCTATTTTTTTCTCGGCGGTCACGGCTTTCTCTTTTGGCTTACTTCTTCTCCAGAATCTTTGACTTCCATTTGAATTTCTTGACCGATTTATTTATCTTCTTGTCTCTCAGTCGGTTGTCCGTGACCACCAGGATGTGTTCAATATTTAATTCTGCGTCAAGCTAACTAATGTATTGTATTGGCACTTAGAAACGTCAGTCTATTTTCACCTAACTATATGCTAGGAATTTAAAAAAAATATCTTATCGTTACAAATAAATCTGTGGAAAAGTGCAAATTTTGTTTTTCTCATAATGACAAACTTGCACTACATCTCGCCTGAATCTGTTGAATACGTATATCTTATTGAGTATAAAATCAAAAGTAAATTTAAAGATTGATCAACGAAATTATCGTCAGCCTTATCGTGGAGAAATAAAGCCATTTCGGATTGTTATATATTTTTTCCACCGTAATTCAGTTGATTTTAACAAATAACCGTAGAGAATGGACGTTCGAATTTGTTCATAAAAATGAAAACACGTAGTAACATTTCACACTTCCAGATTCTTAGAGCAGTTCCTGTTCTACCATTTTAATTTTGAAGTTAGATACAAGCTTGTATCTGATAGTTCACGATGAGGGATGAACTTAGGTCTGTCTAATTCTCGGTGGTCTATCACACCGCCACCTTTCGGTGATCTGTTCTCAGGAATAGGGATCCAAGAAGTACCTTAAGGTATAGGTGGAAGGTGGTGACTATTTAGCGATGGATGAAATTCTTTATTGATTGAGGTAGGGAGAAGGAGTGGGGACGGGAAGTAAGGAGAAGCTCTCTGAATTGAGAAGAGCACCATGTCTGTGCTGTTTGTAGACTGAAGATTCGAGCACTGGGTCGGAAATGCTAACAATATCTCTCCAAGTGACCTCTGCTTTGCCTTGCTAATCCTCGCCTCATACATACGTTTTGTGAGGCAAATAAAACACTCCACGCAAGTTAAAAGAAACACAGACGGAGAAAAAACAAGCCGCGTTTGGAATAATGATGGTTTTCTGGTATGGAGAAAGCTCGGAAAGAAATTGAACGCCCGGGATAGGGCAAAAAATAACGCTTTAGTCGTCGACTCAATGAAACGTAAGGAGAATATGGATAAATCATTTAGGAATAGTATATTAGGCAGGTGAGACTTGGTTAATAAGTTGTCAGGCTTATTGATACGAATTTTCTGCAAGGAAAGTGTGGAATTGGTAAATATCAGGAGGGAAGAAGACAATTTAAGCATAGGCTGGACCATTTGAGAAGTAATCCAGGTGGATGACATCAGAAGTGTTTTGCAAATAGCTGGTTGCTCAATTTTACTGCCATTGAATACTTTTTGCATAAAATATGAAGCAATACCTTACTCATTTCATCTAAAAAGTTAGGAATTAAGTTTTAGGATAAATTTTGAACTACTATATGGTCAGAATAATACATTTCAAAATTGTATATGCCATTAGATACAAATGTCTATAATTATATCAAGGAAAAGCACATAGTTCGACAACAAATTGAGATATTTCTATGCCCATCTGCTTTCCATCTGAGGGTATTTTAGTGTTATTCGAAAGTTTAAAGCAAAAATACATAGCTGATTGCATTTTTATTTTGATTTAACTTAAAAATTATTAAATAGAACAGCACATTATATTTAAGAAATTGAACTGCGATAATTCAGCATTAATATTTTCTTATATGAATGGATTGAGTTTGCATTGTACACAAGCCCATGGCTGACAACAAACTTCAATATCAAAATGATTAAAAATCACATGAAAGTTCAAAACTTGTACAATAATTTCGCAACTGATGTACTAGTAAAACATTTTCAAGTTCCCTAGAACAAAAACTCTGCTAGCACCCGCACTCATCCCCCCATTGCCCCTGTTGCAACCATTCCAATCACGGAATTATTTACAAATAACTCCCCTTGCCAGAAAAATACTCTACAATCCACATTGGCAGAGAAACTATGACAAGAAAACTATTAAAGACTAATAATCATGAATTTCTATTTAAAATCGAAGAATATTTCTTATTTTTTAACAGTAATAGTGATATTACGTCAATAAACATAAAAAAATGATGTTCAGGGTTCGTAGCAATATAGCTATCACTTTTTTTCTCCCTGGTAAATCTTGTCGCATGTTAGTACAATATCAAAATAGAGTTAACATCCGAAGATATCTTCTGCATTGTCCGCTCTATTCCAGTTCCTTCCGATCTCGTTTCTCTCGATGGGCTACGAAACTCGCAACACCCTCCATTCTTTTCCCATCACATTCCCTTGCCCCCGCTTTCTCACCGACACTCTCTCCATACCGTGTTTCGGCGCTCTGCCTGGCGCACGGGGACGAGAAGGGCATGCTTTTCGCGAGGGTGTGCTTTCCTTTGAATCAGAACGGCGAGGGCGCTCGGCCTTGTGTCTCCCACGCGTCTCCACCCCTTATCGCCACTCGTCCATCCGACGCATCCGATTCTCTCCTTCAATCGCGCATCGCCTTCACCGACCATCCTCCCGGGTCGACAGATTGAATGGCGTGCAGCTTCGACGCCGTCAGTTTGGACGGTGGTGGGGACAATGCGCTCCGAACCGATGCGCTTTTGTTTGACGGACCTCGCGACCGAATGCAATGAGACCACCCGCCTGGACGTTCTCCCCACCCCTCACTTCCCACTTTACAAGTCCGGGGCTGTCGCCGAGTGCATGAGAGATTAGACAAAGCGGGGTTTGTGGTCGGCGGGCAGGGTGGAGCAACGCCCCGTGCGTGTTTGTGCAAGGGTGGAGGGCGAAGCAAAGGGGAGAAGAGGGGATGGTCACCAATCGGGGGGGGAGGGGGGTGTGGAAAGGAAATGGACTAGTTTCGAGCTCGACGGGTGAATAGGTCGCAATGGAATTAGTTCTGCGCTCTTTAATTGTTCGGGAAAGCACTATGGCGAGCGTTTGAATGCAGTTTCATTTAAGCCCATGTGGTCAAAATGAGTCATAATTTATGCAATGCCATTCACACTGCTCATGAATGTATGGAACTCTTATTAAACACTGTCATTCCTACTTTAGATATGCTTTTTTTATAGAATTATAATCATTGGTTATCAATTCTAAGCTTGGTTGGTGGAAGATGTCAATTTTTTCTCTCTCCTGACATCCTCTTCAGTATCGTGTAGGTAGGGAATATGGTGCCCTTCTTGTGTTAATAGATGGATTCTAACCTCCTACGTTTTTATCTTCCATATAACTTTGCGAATCTTGGCAACTACCTCTCCGAGCCTCATGAGGTGACCTCTACATTGTTCATCCTTTGTTATCCCGCAATTAGGTACAGGAATTTTCCTTCTCGATTGTCCACAGAACTTACTTATTTTACAGTTTGTCAACCCATGGGTTTATTGAAATTCTAACACCGCACCTCAGGTGTCATCGCCCTCCTATTTTCCCATGCATCCCTTTCTTACATTAATTAATTCCACAAGAATGCTTTGAAAAGTTGTTTCCTAAGGCGAAAAACTATTATGTTGGAGGAATCATAGTTGTGCTTCTTGGTAATTGCCGTCTTTGTTTAATTACAAGGAATGGTTAAAAAACTTTGCAATTTAACAATTCACTTCCCCTTAGTGAATTATAGAATTGCAGAGTTTTTTCGCCGTTCCTTGAAATAAGGAGAAATTCCACATAGCCAAGCCTGGGGCAGCGTCCTACGTTTTTCTTAATTTATGCTTGTATTAACCACTTTCATCCATCTGCCTTATAATGTTAATATACACTCAAAGTACGTACACGATATCAATTTCTCAAGTTACCTTCATATTCAGAATTCGTAATAGGATTTACATCTCCACTGAATGGAAAATTGACTCGATACAAATATTTCTCCAACTTTTTTTGAAATGACAATCACTTCGAGAATTCATAATATGACGTTCTTATTAGACTTAAATTTTCATTTGGTATTAACGATATTTTCGGCTATAATGCGATGAAATTGTTAGTATTTAGTCATCTTTATTATCCATTTTTACTTTAAATAGGTCATTTGAAAATTCTGCCATCGCAATATATATACAGTTCTTTATTCAATATATGTAGTTGTACCTCAAGCATATCACATCCTACTGACAAAAATGGAGCAATCATACGGCAAGAAAAATGCAGATTTGGAGAGCAAGAGTTGAACTGGCCAAACATAATAAGAGATAGAAAGAAGTGACTGACAGAAGGAGAAGAGAACTGATTAAGGAAATGAAAATGAATTATCAGCAGATTAGTACGACTTATTGTAAATAATGAATGATATCTAAATTTGCACAAAGCATTAGTTGCTCAGTCAGCCAAGGGGTTGCAAGCATTGCTGAGTGAATTGAAGGTTCAGTGCGGTAGATATGGGATGAGAATCAATATTAATAAAAACAAGGTTATGCGATTTTCCAGAAAGAAAAAGGCTAAGCTAAACATTAAAATAGGAGGGAAAAAATAGAGCAGGTAGAACAGTTCACATATCTCGAAAGTGATTTGGACCAATACGGTCAAAGTAGCAGGGACGTAAGGAGAAGAATTGCGCTAGGCAAGGAGGCTTTCTCAAGGAGGAGGGAGTTGATGACGGGGATGTTGAGTAGAGATGTTAAGAAAGACTCGTAAAAATTCTGATATGGATCGTAGCTATGTACGGCGAGGAAACGTGGTCGCTGAAGCAGGGTAATAGACGTAGATTGGAGGCTTTTGAAATGTATGGAGAAGAATGGAGAATCTGAAATGGACCGAAAGGAAAACAAATGATCAAGTACTGGAGATGGTGGGTGAGGAGAGGGGTTTGTTGAGAGAAATCCTATGGAGGCAGGAAAAATGGATGAAAGGCGTATTGAGCGGTAGCGGAATGTTGAAGAATGTAATAGAGGGGAGGATGTTGGGGAAACGAGGAAAGGGCAGGAACAGGATAGGGATGTTGGACGGGATGAAGGGAGAAAAGAAGTACACAGAGATGAAGAGGGACCTGATGTAGATGAGGTTGCCTGGATTGGGTTTTGTTTGGAGTTACAAAATATTTATTTGAGAGTTGTGTCCATCCAAAAACCTACCTTAACCGGTAGATTACCTAATAATAATCTACATTTGCACAATATCCCGCTAGTCGCCTCCGAGAGCGTTAGGCGGGAAGATAAAGAATAGGGCTCTGCATTCATATCTCGTATAGATTCCTGTTTCCAATGAATATACCTGTGCTTAAATATAACCCGTCAGCGATGGTATCTTCAATCATCAACCTGAAGATTGATTGCTTGCCGGCTAACATTTTTTTATTTTTAATATCGCTTAAGTCACGGTCCTTACTGCAACTGTCAGATATATTGTATTGTAAACAAAAAAATTGTCTTTAAAATATTGTATTAAAAAAATCTTTAATCTGTTAGCTTCTTGTTTTTGACTCATTAAGACATATCGAATGCATTGAAGAAGCATTGCGAATAGATTCAGTGAACATGAGTGTATGCAGCAGATATTGATATCCTGAAAGGGTCTTTAGTATATGTTTTATTCTCCGTTGGGAAAGGAAAAAAAATAAATAACAGAATTGCTTGAAATAAAAATAATTTTTTTTTACGCATGCGCTGACCTACTCGTGTTGAAATAGGATCTCAGAATCTTATACGCAATGATGGCTTCACAAACCCTACCGTTTGCCCGGAAAATAGAATTTCCTGCATACACTAATGTTAGAGGTATTCAAGGCCACCACGCATTTTCTTCACTTTATTTTTCCTCAAATTATTCAGCCTTCTATATTTTTTTTGCGCTCACTGTCAAAATTCTTTGTGGGAAACTTTTATGGAAGATAAAAATGAAAATCTAGACATGTTCGTATGGTATCATTACGTTAATAGAAGTACATTCCTGTCCATCTCACGCCAACTCCGTTTACTTAAGTACTAAATTCCAGCATATACAGGGCTAAATTTTACTTTGTTAAATTATGTTTTCGAGCGTAATATAATTACATCTTTATTGAGCCATGTGGCTACAGTTAATGAGGAATTCTATATTTGTGTTGGGATTTTTTTCCCCGGAGAATTTTGGAATCAATATTTTTTCTCATTAGCCATTTCAACCTCGAATTAGCCAATTTTATACACATTCTCTCTTGTAGAAAAGTATTTATTTTATGAGATAAATGCTTAATTTGAACTATAGACGTCTTGTCTAACAGATTTGGTGTTGAGGTCCGTGGTGTTTAAACGTTCGATTAGCTGGATCAAAGAATCCATAACGCTTAAGCTCAAAACATTTATTGGTTTGTCAATCACTTAGGGTTAAAACGGTTAACCTGAGTTAAATCACTCCGTTATCCTTTAGACTTTAAATTGTGATGCAACAAATGATTACGTGTCGTACTTCTCCAATCATCCGTATTCCCGCATGCATGTTGATCCTCGCCGGTATATATAGCATAATAGGCTTTAAGCAGCTGTTTTTTTCCGGGAAGTCTTCGAAGAAATTTGAAACTTATATTGAGGATATACATGAAATGTTCATGTTTGCCAATACACCCCGTCAACGGTTTAAGTCAACACTTGCGGAGGAGAACGGTTTTAAGCACCGCGGAACTGGAAAATATGAGAAAGCGATTCATCGGATAGAAAGCCATCTGACCAAAAGATATCTAACTAAATTATAAACAAAATTTAAGTGCAAAAATAAACAAATTCATCTTCATTTAGAGTTTAATGATTGATTTATTACCATTTTTACTTAATAATAACTGGAAAAAATTACTGCCAAAAAAATGAGCGTAATAATTTGCCAATTAATTTTCTTCCCGTTAGCTTGGTAAAGGGAAGGTGGAAGAAAATTCTACCACCTTAACATTGGTAAAACGGTATTAATTTTTATACTTTCGATAATAATATGAGATAGGTGGTCATATTTTTGAATTTGCGATAGCTAAGGAAAGAGGTTATAAAATGAAAGGCACTTTAGTTGTGGAACCTTAATAATATGACAGTCGTCGATGTGAAAAATTAGTTTCCAACCAAATTTAAGTGGTTGAAATTGCACAAATATCATAATTAACAGTTTATTAGCATAAATACATCACTATATCTAAGTATTTAAAATAAAATGTTAAGCAAAGATACATAATGGCCAAGATATCGTTTAGAAACTTAATAGCTTGAGCAGTATCATTCAGCTGACCAAAACCGTCGAGAAAGTGTTGTCTTCTGAAAAGTAATAATGTCTTTAATTGAACTTTAATAGTGTTATGCTAGTTAAATTGAATACATATATATGAATTAGATGGCATATGCAAAGATATGTAGGAACATACACACGTATTATTCTGGGTGGAACTACGAAACGGCCGAATGTATTACCCTTTTGCATCCTTCCTGGGTATGAAAAATCGCATAGAATTTCCCAAGCAAATAGAAATACCGAAATTCTTGCATATTATACATACACACACATATTATCATTCAGTTTTTCCTGGCTGAAAAACTTATTACTGTTTAAACAATTTTTTAATGGGAATCAATTGACACAAGTCCAACACATATTTTTATTTTAAATTCTTTGTAAGTTTCCAAGCTTGTTAGAAGACTTTATGGGTTGCCATAAGATATCACCGTTATATCAACTTTTCTTTTGTGTTCAAAAGTAAACTTAAATGTTACTTTCGTTGAATTCGTCGATAAGTCGCGCTTTTTACGTCTCAATCGCCATTTATTCAGTATTAAGTCCGATTCAAGAGTTTTCAGGGTTATTTTTTCGACGAAAACGACACCGCTTACTCATTTCGACTATACGGAAGAGACTCTTCGCGACGGTAGGCCGAGCTTGAGTCCTTGTCACGTTTCGGGAGGAAAAGTGTTTTTCCTCATTAAATTCTGAAATCTCGCACACAAAAGATCCCCAAGATAAACACATTCACCGTTTTGGGACCCGTTAAAAAAAAAAAATCCCTCTCTCCCATTTTTGAAATTTGCGAAAGCTCTCGAAGTTTGGCAAATAATCGAATAACGAAATGGAGGCGGGAGCATCATAAAGAGCGGGATGGCTGGTTGGAAATATAAGGTGGGGGAGGGAGGATGGTTGCGTGGGGGAGCGAAAGGCGGAAGGCGAGTGGGGGAGCGGGGGTGAGAGTGTGCGCGAGCGGGGACGGAGGTAAAAAAGAACTTACAAAAATCCTTCTTCTTCAGGAGAGAGAGGGAGGAGGGCGGAAAAAGTATCCGGACAAAAAAGCCCTTGTGCAAATGTTGACCCATGAGGGAAGGAAAAAAATATATACATCCTGTTCCTTTTTATTTATTCTCATCCAATGGATGTAGGAGAAGAATAGGAGTAGGGGAAAGCGGAAGATTCGGATCCATTTGGCCATGTTCCTTACCCCCCATTTCGAGGAAAAATATTGACGGGTACGCGATTCGAAATTACGAACGAAGGAGAAAACCAAACCCGCTGAGGATCCGGTGGATGGTAGATCCCTCCTCAGCATCTCAAACATCGCTTACTTCCAAGAATACGGACGGCCTCCTCGTGTTGTTTCCCTGTCCTTTCCAGTCTGTGTTTGAGGTCTTTCATTATTTCAGATAAAGTAAAAGAATTGGTCGTTTTTGTTTGCAAGGTTGATTAAAAAAACATTCACTTGACTTATGCTTTTCTACTAAAATATTTGAGATAAGAATTTGTAGAAATCGTGATTTTGGTTGAAGTTTTGATTTCAATTTTTTCATCGTTGAATTAAAGAGAAAACCCATTCAGAAACATTCCAAATAAGCTCCTTTGAAATAACATAGGTAATAAAAACTGATGTCTGCAGTCTTATAAAAGAATCTTTGTTTGACAGAGTATGTCGTGAGAACTAGTTTAAAGGATGTAAAATTATTTATTTAAAAAATTGATCACAGAGATTTTGTTTGTGATAAATCACATTTCTGAACCCCTTTTCTTAAACTCTTTCTTTAAACAAGCTTGTTAGTCCTAATATATATTCACATACTGACAAATATTGCGTAATACCTTGTGGAAATCTGGGGTAACGTAAGGAATACAAATCCAAATGAATGGTGGTAGGTAACCCTAATAAATAAATATACAGACGAATGTAATGCCATGATCCAGCAAATGGGTAACCTAAGCCGAAAGACTACTACTAATAATGTAAATATGGAAAAATAGGAAATACGTCTTGCTAAAATAAAGAAAACAGCAATAAAACACTTAAAGAAGTAGACTATTGAACCACTGTAATTATTCCTCTTCGTGTATTATCAGTAGGCATGAAAAAATCGAGGTATACTTTTTCAAAAATAATAAACTGAAAAGTAGCTACGATTATGTATTGTAACACGAATCTAGAATATAAGGGCCTCCATTGCACTATTTTTCTTTTGTATCTTATCAAACAAAGCCTTTTTGCAAGAAATTTGGAGCTCAGGTTTGATTTTTTGGAAACATGTTGAAGTATGTGCCCCATTTTTGCATTTGTACTACAAAACACTGAGCTGCTACAGGAGCCAAAGACTATGGGGTGAGAATTTTATTAATAATGTATATCGTTTTACTCGATACTCAAAATCAAAACGATATATTTCAGATTACCACTAGTGATTCTTAAGTATAAAGGTATGTAGAGATTCTCGGTAAATCTTCAAAGCCTGCTGAATAATTAAAATTCCACGGTTCATTGTTAGATCTAGTCTCGGAATCAATCGTGGGATCTTAAGAGTGATTGCTATTAATTCCACCGGCACCTTATTCCGTGAAACATATTTCCTTTGAATTTTCACTCAAGCGTTGTTGTTGCTTTTTCTTACTCGTCACTCTGCACTATTTCTCTGCGGAGTTCGCTAAACAAAAGTGTTCGCGCGTTAATAAAGATTACAAGAGAGATCGCGTAAGGTGACAGACATATCGCATGGAATATGAAATTTACAATTCAAAAGGGTTAAAGGAACAAGGAACAAGAAGTGATGCACATCGTGTCGGAACCGGTTTATAACAACATTAAATCAGGATTTAGACGAATAGAGAGCTATTTTTACCCATACCTAATTTGCGACGCCACTAAAATTAGGAAACGGCCAGCGATAATGGCACAGTAGTGAGATGTGAGTAGCTGCAACATCAGAGAAAGCAAATATAAACCATAAAGATGTATTTCAAGCCATCATAATAATGCTAAATGATAAATGAAAATAAAATTCATGCGGGGTTATGTTACGAAGTTTTTGTGTGGGATTATGAAAGAAGTGGTCTTTAGTAAGCCGATAAGTTTCAGAATAGCACAGCTGTATGCAAGCCTCATAAGAACATTAGTATTTTGAACGGGAATATGATAGCAGAGATGTAGCTCTAAGCAGGATCAAGAAAGAACTGTGGGATTAAGATTGGGTGTATAAACAACGAGTGGCAAATTGAGTGATCAAGCTGAAAGTACGATAGAATAGCTTGGGGGACGTCTAACGACCAGTACTAGGTTTCTATAGCTTAAGATGATGATGTTCGATATTTAAATTATGTACTATATAAAGCATTGAAAGATTTCCCCCATTTATGTGTGACCTTGAAATATGAACGAACTTATTTTGGAATCCGTAAAGATTTTGCGGATATTGCACGTTGCCTGTCGCTGTATTATTAGGGAAACTATTGACTGAGCAGAAGTAATAGCTTATAAGATCACTCAGGTGTGGAGAAATGAAACTCAGTTTCAATTCCTTTGCGTTATAAAATGTCTACATTCCTACAGGAATTTTTAATTAGTCACGCACGCTACGATGAGCATCGAGGCCAATGCAACCTCTCTCGCAATTGAATTCTGACGAACAGAAACGCTTTGAACACGTCACATCTACCATCCCACCGCCAACTCCGGGGGAGGGCGATGCACAGGGGTTGGGTTAGGAGGGATGTGAGGGAGGGTTTGCGGGAACAGCTGAAGGGACGTTTAAATACGAAACACCGAACATCCCGTGCCGGGACGAGTTGGTCGTTTGACGAGATGCAACGTAACCATTCCAAATCCTCCCCTTCGTCACGCGAGAAATGTTTCAAAGGGACGCAAAAGATATGCGGTGCTGGAAGACGGGGTGGGGGCGCAAAGGGAAGAAGGGGTGAGTGCAGCGGTGGGGAAAGGTCGGATTTTTTTCCCGCTCTCCCTCTCGGAAATGAATGAGGGGAAGGAGTGAAGTGGAGGGGGAGAGAGAGAGAGAGAGGGTGAAATGGTTTGAAAATATGAATAGCAGACTGACAATGCGATACAGCGGAAATGGGGGAAATGAATTGTAACTTCGAATGAATCAGTAGGTGGAATTCCTCAGATGTACTGATCCGTTATTTTCTTCCCTCCCCTCGCTCCACAGTATTCTGCTCCTTTTTTTTCATTTTCCACGCTCTCCTCTACACTCACTTTTCCGATTCTCTCCCATTCATCTCCATCTCCAAAACCTAACCCTTCCTCCCCTTCCTTAAAAAACCTTTCTTATTCCTATAGCCACCCCCACCACTCCCGCGCCTCTCCCACTCTTGACTTTTCCATGCCTGCTTTCTCATCCGCCCGAGTCCCTTGGCACTAGGACGATATCATCAGGGGGAAGGTCTCCTTTCTCTCTCTGCCTTCTGCATATGCGAAGCCGACCGTTTTTTTACCTCCCTCCGGCCCCTCACACCCTCCTCTTTTCCATGCCCACCGTCATCCTCCATTTCATAACTCTGAACACTCCCTTCCACCAAACTCCTTTTTTTTCTCTCAAACTCCTCCTTAGACCCATCTTCTTCTCGCACTTCCTCTCTCACCCTTCCTACGCCATCCGCCTCATCCCGCATCCACCTCCTCCCGCCACCCACCTTCCCATGCCCGCCCTTTAGCGAGATGAAATCCACTTCAATTCTATTGGAACCTGCATCTCCACCTCTCGATCGTGGCATGTGGATGGGATATATACGAGAACGAGGGGGATGGTGGTGGTGGAGTGTTGTACGTGTAAGGTGGCTGGAGGTCGGGATGGCTTGGGATGGGTGGAAGACCGTAGGAGGCGGTTGGCAGGACCGCTTCGGAAGACGCCTGTTGGCTCCGTGTGTTTGTGTGTGTTCTGGGGTGGGGGTTTTGTGGGATTCGCCTGGGGTGGGGGAGAGAGGCGGTGGGACTGACGGTGGGATGGCGGAATGGGAAGGAGGACGAAGGATGTGGGGTCGTGTGATGGTAGTGTTCCATGCTCGTCGATGCCGGGTTTTGGCGGCGGAGACTGGTTGCTCTGCGGAAGGGGACGGGAGGGATGGGTACGGCGGCCTCTTTCATCTTCCGAGAGCTTAAAAAAAATAAATGAATGGAGAAAAAATTCGACGCTAAAATATTGGAAGTACACACCCGGAGACTTAGGGAATGAAATGTAGAACTTCTGGGGGGAAAATATTGCATCGACCGCAAATGGGTTACGGTTTAAGAGCACCTGATTCGACGGAATGGGTGTGAGGAGAGGAGAACGGCGGGAGGGTGAAGTGGCGGGACTGTGTGTGGCTGGGATGGAGAGAAGAGGAGGGCGAAGGAGGGAGAGGGTTGATGGCATTCGTGGGTAGGTCAAGAGAGAAAGAGAAAAAAAAAAGAGATGCGAAAGAGAGTAGTGGGAGGAAGAGCAATAGAGGACTGGGAGGGAGAGATGTTTTCCAAGACGAGAGGGAAGGAAGGAAATATGTGATGTAGAATGACGGAATCTCAAGGGGATTGAATGTAAATTTATAGTTCTGGAGATGTGTTTCCTAATAACTTTGTACACAAATGTGACTGGTTTATTTCTTCCGGAAAAGGAAGGATGAGGAAGCAATAACGTTTTCATCACATGTAAGTGAAATTGTGAGGAACATAATAATTTCATGACATGCCGTACGTCCTTCGTCAACAACGACGTCAGCATGGACTGAATAAAATATGCGTGGACATGAATGGGAGTGAAAACCTAGGGTGTTGTATAAAACGTTTTTGAATGTATTTTATTTAGAACGATGTTCAGAATGAAGGGAAATCATTGATATTATAAGTTATCGAGCAAATGAACATGACAGCAGTAATGTTTATAAAAAATTGGAAAGTTCGATGGAGGATATGAGTTTTATCACCCTTTCCTCCCATTCTAATTTTTAAAGGAAACGGAAATTACTGTAATCTTGAGTCCTTCGTTGCAATTTTTATATGGTTAAATTTCTTTTTCCACGGTCCTGCTGTTGTGAAAAATGGCATTAAATGTTTTTGATAAATTACAGGAGGCTCATAAGGGATCATATATCAATACTAGACTTAATGCTTATAAAGTTAACTTTCATTTATTATAACTAAAACTTAAATAAGTATTAAGATAATGATGTTATTGATCCTGATGAAGGATTTTGCATATCATTTGAAAATAATAGACAATTGTCTTGACATTGAACAATTGACTTGATGGCTTATTGTAAAACTTGGCTCTTCACATTCCCCCAAGTGTTTGTAAAGAAAACAATACCCATTGCTGATTTTAGTAAATTACCAAGCTATAATTTATGAATGTATTTCAGGTTACTCCAAAGAGGCAAGAAAATTTAGCATATTTTAGTACAGAGGGTATATAAATGGTCGGTTTTTATTTATTAATCAACAAATTTCTTTAAGGTTAAACTAAAAATATCATTAAAAGTTCTAAACGCAATTCAATTTATACGATATTTATTCAGTAAAGTAATTATCCTTGCTAAAAGGCATTAAGGATAATTTAGATTAGTTTCTGGATTGCATCAAAAGCGGTACTGGAGGAAAATGATTATGTGAACAGAAAATTAAAAGACAATATTAGTTTATTCTCTTCAAAGAATAAAATGAGGAGGGACAAATGAAATGTTAATCCTAGTAAACTTAAGGTCCACAAACGGTTTTTCTCTGCAACTTCATATTATGATTCTTGGGTAAGGATAATAAGACAAGGTACACTGACCGGTCAAACCATCTGAATCTTCCGGATGAATGATGAAGTTTTGATTAAAATATATTATAACTTTCTAAACGTAATTTAACCACCTTACTCTGTAAGAATGATCGGAAGTGAGTCATCGAAATACCATTTTATGAACGCATTTCTTTTGAATTAAAAATTTCGTAAAATGGGCATTTTATATATGAATGAATTGTGTAATGGCAATATTTTCAGGCAGGTATGTTTCTCAGTTCTATTAAATCTTCATTTGTACTCAACTAAGAGAAGGAGAATTTAAACGTACGTATGACAATTGATGTTATAGGTAAGTGTATTATAATGTATTTGTGATCATAGTAGGTGCTGCAAATGAAAACAGGTATACTCTCACCGAAAAGCGGTATTACAATGCTATTAGATAAAAAGTGACAAAGTTATGGTTAAATTAATGGACCAGAGGATAATGCTCAGAGTAGGTCAAATGCGGATAAGGACACAGAAACGTGGTAAATTACTCTCACAGTTTTACCCCTAGGAACTTGCTCATATGGAGTGATGTGCTTGCAGTAGTGCATTTTATCGGGGCCGACAGACGTTTTTCTACCTGCAAGGCGGACGTAAAAGGACGTAAAATGAGTGGAAGAGAGAGAGAAAGAGAGAGAGAGGGATAGAAAGGGAGAGATAGAGATAGAGATAGAGAGAGAGGAGAGAGCTGACACATAAGTGGAATACCCACGGGCTGGAGGAGGTGGTGGAAAGGAAATGCGGGAAGAATTGGGAGAGGCTGGGTGGGTTGAAAAAAGGGGTCTACGAGGTTGAGCGACGGGGGGCGGCAGCGGGAGAGGATGAACGTGGAAAATGAAAATTTGTTCGTAGCGATAGCGCGGCAGGAGAAAAGGTGGATCCGATGGGAGGGGTGCATATGGATTGGGGAATGAAGAAACGACGTGTTTCCATTATCGTAAACATTTCCACCGATTCCTTTTATTATTTGGCGAATATGGAGCTGCTGCGCTCTTTGATATTATTATTTCTTTCCCGTCGTGCACATGCGCCTATCTCCCGCTCGCTCTCGAAACCGACGAGTGAGGAGGAAAGACGTATCGTGGATGAATTTAATTTTTCAGGGATTCAATTGTTTTTTAATCGCCGTCGCCTCATGGTGTTTCATCTTTTTCCGTTAGCACTGGGGCGGCCTGTTTCTCCTCGTTATTTTTTTCCAGCACGCTCGCTGTCCTTCCCAACTCTTTCTACCCACACGCCCCTCGTTCCTGCACTGCCCCCTCTCTTACCGCCTGCCGTGCTAAAGCACTTCTTTCATCTACATCCACACGGAAATGGTTCGTAAGGCTTCTCGCCCGTGCCAGTCGTCGACGCCCAGGCTAGGCTCCGGAGTGATCCTCAAGTTTGGTTGTACATCGCCCCCGCTTGCCTCTTCCCTCCCCAATCCCACCGACCCTTCCCTACTGATCATCATCCCTCCATCTCCGCCCAGAAGCAGAGCACCACTCTCTTTGATTTATCGGCGATGCGCCCGATGCCTTTCAGATGTTTTATGACGTCCCGTCCCCCACCTCCTTTTCGTTTCCATTACCCCCTCCCTCCCTGACGTCCCCCTTTTCAACTCCTTCCGGTCCCTAACGTTGTCTCAAATGGTCTGATCTGTGCGCTCCACCTCCCGTCTGACGTCGTTTCCCTTCCCCTAAATTTACTCCGCTCCACAACGCATTACTTCCTAAACCTCCTCGTCAGTGGTCCTCTCCGAGATTTTGATTAGCCAGAATTTTATCCCTGCGGCCATTTGCACTTTCTGATCGGATGGATCGTGTTGCCTGTCTTGAAACTCGAAGCGATGAACAAGTCTCTCCCATTGGGGGAGGAATCAATTGATCCACTTGATAAACTCTGTTTGTTTAGCTATAAAAGCTTATAATGATACTTATTCGTGTGTCATGCGTAGTTGTTTCATTAAAACTATTGAAGCATTTCATTGAGGAAGTAGTTTATCTTTTTATTCATCAATCTTTATTATCAAAGAGCTGCACTTGCCACTATAGATGTCGTCAAAAGGAAAACACATATAAATTCATACATTCACTATCGTGGTGAAGAGATACACATGTATTATAATTTCCTTCTTGAGAAGCAAAGTTCAAAATATTCAATTAAAGAATACGAGGGTCTTGAGTAGTCCTATATTTTCTCTAATATTGCTGTGTTATGAATCATTCGAATCTGTTTATGGTTATTCAAAACATGAACACAAGATTGGAATTAGGCTATAAAATACTGCACCTAATACGTATAATAACCAGTTGTCATCAATGATGCTTTATGGTACCTGCCAGTGGCGAAATTACTTTTGGCATCTGCTCAAACTTATAATCATTGTGATTCTTTTAAGAATAGGACATCTGATATCCAAAAATAACCCACTTTTTCGGTATTCGGGTTTCAAAGTTATGTGGTGAAAATATGGTCCTGATCTTCTACTTAACAAGATATAGAGTGAGCAGACTTCCGTCTCTGCAATAGGCCGACCGATTAGGTGTAGGGAGAGGAGAGGGAGAACGAGGGTTCTGACTTCCGCACAACGTTGTGTCAGGGAGCCGGGTTCGTCCTTTTGGGACCTAAGCCTATTCCTCTGCGGAGGGGTTAATGTATCCGGAGTGGTAGGATTCCTCCTTCCGGCTAATCGCAGGGGTCAGGATTTTGCCTTCTCTCTACCAAAACCTGTTTTAATATGCCAATAGAAGACATTTTCTGTGTTTGCGATTTCGTAGATTTTTTGAAGTGTCTTTAATCGTCTATTAATTTCTTTTTACCCTTACTGTTGAAACTATTGGTAGTGTATTTAGTTAATGTAGTGCATTAACAAATCACTCGACGTCAAAGGAGTTATTAGCTTTCATTGCGGAAAGTTAGGAAGTGTAATGGGACGTCTCGATAGCATAACTGGCTAAATTACTTCTACATCTACATAAATACCCTGCGAGCCACCAAAAAGGTGTGTGGCAGGGGGTGTAGCACCATGAGGGAAGGGTAATGGTTGAGGGGGTTGAGGGTTAGGTGAGGAAAGGTGGGGGGAACCTGTAAGAAAAAATATATACATATTCACACATATATATATATATATATATATATATATATAAATATGCACACACATATATATATACATATATTAAAATATACATATATACACATATATATACATACATACACATATATCCTGATCCTTGGCCACACATCGAGGGTTGCGGGCTCGGATCCCGGTCAAGGTGAATGATATTTAGATTCTGAAATTGTGGCATTGTAATGAGTATTAGGGAATGGCTCCGTTCAAAGATACTGTCGTGGCATCACCTGCAACCTCTTTGAATTTGTCAAAGGTAAACACCTCATTGTATAAAAATTGGTTCGTAGCTATGGCGCAACACCTACGACTATCAATGCTTTTGACATTAAATGTTCGTTATTTCGCAATAACATCTGATTCCTTTAAAGCCCATAAAAGTTTTAAGTGTGATGGAAAACAAAATGGAATAATTTGACTTGTAAATATCATAATTAACTGGCCAAAAAGTTTCGATACTCCCTCCACTACGTGGACGACTTTCTCTTCCTAAGAAGTCAAACGTACCAAATGACCCGAGATTGTGGAATTCTTAGTTAACATCACCCAGGCTATTTGGAAACTTTGGTATAATCAATTGATATAATACCAAACTTTGGTCACTGGAAAGTTTTTTCACGCTAATATCTTGTAGTGTGTTTGATGTAAAACGGATAGAGTAGATAAGAGTGATTGGAAGGCCAATATTATCTTCCAAAATTTTATTTCGACGATACTACCAGTTTAGACTGAGAGGTTCCTGGGCCGTTTTACATCCATTCCAGAGAGTTACGGCCTCCATTTATGCCCAAAGTGACTTAAGTAGTAATTGAACAAATATGGAATAATTTACAATGTAATCAGAAAATATATCATATAAGGAAAATATTGAGAATTTTTAAAAATATTACTAGCTATCTTTGGCGGTCACTGAAAAATAAATTATTCTTATGTTGGATAATTTTCCTGATTTAATAACTATTATCTGTTATTGCTAATAACTGTTATCTGTCTCTTGCTTTTGGGCAGATAAAAGTTTTCTGAAATTCCACTTTCCACCTCCAGCGTCTAGGGAATAATTAGTTCTACGCAAATGCATGCACTTTCACTAACCTCTCATACCTTTCTGTCAAAAACCTTCCCGCAAGACCGCATACGAATGCCATTAAAGAATGCAGTGCTCGTTACAGTTGTGCAAAATCTGCCTAGTGTTTGTTTTTTTAGTTCCCCCTTCCATCCCTCGTTTCTCTCTGTGGAGGGGACCCACTCGCTGCATGCAGCCTTGCGTCACATTCTCTACGTGTGTCCTTGTTGATCATGACCAAATACCACGTCGCATGTCCATGTGTTAAATGAATTTCGCCTTCTTACTTTTCAAATTCTAGTTTTCACGTTTTTTGATACATTTTCACTACATTCTAAAGTGTATGTGTTTGTTAGTTGATAGTATATGAATTTTCTTGCCTGTAAGTTAAAAAGATTTTTGCATGAATTTATACGCCGATATGGGTGTAGATTTGCATAAATATGTTAATATTTCATGTGGTTTTGCTCTCTTTTACGAGTGGTGACCTTACACCTCCCGCCACACGCTCTTGCGACGGTTTGCGAGGTACTATGTAGGTGTAGGTAGTAAGCACTAGATGGATAAACATTCAGGTCAATTACAATGGATAAACAAACATTATCACTCATACCTGATACACTCATACTCGAAAAGAGAAAATGACTTGATTACAAATAGACAAAAGGACTCTAAAAAAATAATCCGTGTTACGAGTGGTAATTAAAATATTCCACAAGTTATTAGGAACCTATAAGAACCGTATATAGTTCACCATTCAACATAAGTTTTTGTATTTATTATCTTTTGTGGGTGAATGTGCGTTTATTGACTTTAAACTCAACTTTTGCCATGAGATTTTACTTCCTAAATGTGCCATGGAATTTTCTTTTAACGGCTTTGCATTTGTCGGGGGAGGTAACAATTAAATTATTCCCAGGAAGTGGACACGTTAGTAGGCTGTTATCCTTTAAACACTGTTCTCTCTGATTTTCTTACTGTTTGTGAAGTGCCTCGTATAAGACCCCGGTGCGCGAGTTTGAATTCCACTTAGACAATCACTGTCGAGTTTGAAGAGGGAGCGCGTCTGCGAATTGAGACCGTAGGGAGTGCTTGCATGCATCGTGTAATCAGTAATTCCCTTATAGATTAGACCAGTCCATTACCCAAAGAAGATAATTTAATTAAATAATATTAATTAATATATTTATTTAATTTCCATTTTTATATAATTATCCTCCTCAGGGGGAAAGAAATCTAATCATTTCCAAAACTTAATGCGGACAAAATACGCTCATAGATAAACTCTAGGCAAGATTAGCACTATGTATTCTCTAACACACAAGAATGTTAATGAGTGCTCATAAAATCTTTCCAATGTTCTGACTCATAAATACTGGTTTGAGCCATACTCATAAAAAACCAGTTTTATGCTCCAATCGGAGAATAAATGTAATGCATATTTAAAATCTTTAATTAGCTCTAAAGAGCTTAAAGTTCTAGTTGGTTTCCTCCGAAAAGAGAATTGTTTCATTCATTAAAGGATAAAATTATGAATGAATAAGCTTACGTGTGCTTTCTATTTGCATTAACTCGTATGCTTTTAATTAACGACGTTATGAGCGTTTAAATTTTATTGATTATTTGCGATTGTTTAATTACTTTACCCCTGTATTAATTAAACACTGTCAGCATATGTTAAAATTGTGTTTTGTGATGAAATTTTATTTGATATATTTTCAATTACGGCTAAAGTCAGGCAATATTTTTAGGAGAAGAAAAAAATAACATGAAATATAAAAAAATATTGTTATTTATGAAGATTCCGCTAAGATATAATGCCAGTTCTTAAATTTAGTCCATAAATCACTCCATTTATATAGCCGTTGTACAAGTCAACGAAATATTTATTACAGATTGAGCAATAAATAGTCGGATACGGATAATACACATTCTCAAGCAAAACAAGACGTTTATCTAGAGCTTAGGTCCCGAATTCAAGTAACAGGTATTATGTCAGTCTGGTACTTTTGTGATGATTGTAAATCTTAAAACCCGCTTTATTCGAAGCCTATTCCAAACTTTTACTCGCTCTTCCTCTTCCTTCCCTTTTTTCTCCCCTCCCATCTGTTTCCTCTTTTTGTATAAAACTCTTAACAACCACCAACTCCCACTCTTTTGGGCTATTCAGTAACACCAAATCTTCTTTGAATTATCTACCTAAGTTTCAGAGCTTGACATAGCGACCTTTCAAAATCATCCACCATAAATCTCATTATTTTTTACGGTCAACAGAATTTTTTTATCCGTTCATGCGTTTCCTGTTTTTTTTGCTACTAATTCATATCGTTATTTCTTCTGCGGTGAATAATTTTGTATGCATTCCTCGATATTTCAAAATGGCTTTTCAAAATCATGAAGATGAGCACTAAGCTCTCTTTGATAACGCTCTTTTAATTAAATGCAATTAAAATGGAAACTTATGAGGATGAAATAGGGTTTAATCACTTTGTGAAATATTATTTATGTGCCATTTTGTGGTATAGTCTAGGAATCTGTTGAAATTAATTGTTATGACGAGATTCCTTAACCTCATCTGTGACACATCGTTATTATTTCAGGCAGTTTTATATTTATGAGTTCGATATTTATCATGGCAACGTGGCGCTAAGATTTCTTATGCTATGAATTATCAGGCACATTAAAAATACCAAGACATGACCTTCTCTCTGCCTATAATTGTTTAAAATATTTGAGAAATCCTTAATTGTGGCGTTCATATGCAGAAGTTTGTACAGTTGGTAACTCTAAGAAATTTGTTATTCTGAAGTATTTACCACTGGAAGTATTATTGAAATCACGCATTTTAATGAAATATCCAACCAAGACCTTAAGCTTTTAAGTGTACTAAATTCTGGCATAAAAATCTGAAGTTGCTTAGTGTCAATACCCTGAGAGACGTTTCACCAAAACAATCATTGGAATCCTTTAATATTTAAATGTACAAGGAACTTAGCTACGGTCGTGAATCAATATAAACAAAAAAATGCGGAAACCGTCTCGGCATTTTTTTGTTTACATCCTTTAATACGTTATTGCTATGCAACTGTCTACATTTATTATTATTATTCTTGCATTTGTTTAATTTAAAATTGATAATTAATTAAGACCAGATGGTAAATTTTGAATTAAAATAGCATGACACCCACCTACTGAAGTCCTTCGCCATGATTTCATATCAAATGTATGCACAAGTGTGAACCGAAAGAGAAGCCACGGCGTAGACAGGGGCAGCGTGTCACTCAGCGGAATAATGGTGCCGTCAGTCTGTTCTCTCAAATTGAGCTGCTGGCATCATGTTCATCTGAATGGGATGTGTATGAATTGAGGGAGAAACCGGAGATAAGTGGTAAAATATTGCCTGGGAGTGAGAGAGTGTATTGAATCCTCCTCTCTCTCCTCTAGTACAGCAGGGATATAAATGGAAACCGTTCCGGTGGCATGTTCCCCTCCTGCGACTTAATTGTAATTTGATTTATACTCGCTTATCATCGTGGTCCACCCCCTCCCCCCTACCCTACGAAAAAGTGTCGTTTTTACCCCCGGGAAGGGAAGCGAATGTTGGGGACCAGTCGTTCATAATCCGAGCCGCTAATGCGATGCGAAAAATAAGAGCGTTAATTTCTCTTCATGGATTATTCAGTTTGCTGCAGTAACTCTCTCGACCCTAGATTTAATAACTATCCCTCTCCCATTCATATCTTTATCAATATATCGATCGTGACGTAAACATGCCCTGACCAAATTCATTTTACTCAAAACATAATGGTAATGTGCATTTTCTTAATGTGGTTTCACCAGTAATTTTAAACTATGGAATAAATATAGGACACCTGTAGTTTCGCCTGCTGTAACTTGTTACAGTACCTCTTTGTACGTTATATTACTCTTCTTATTACGCTTTGTTGACAATGACTTGATGCCATTTCATGCATTTCTGCCATTGTTCTTAAGTTTATGTTTAACTTTGTCATTTATCTTTATTGCATTCCGCATTCATATGATAGAGTAGTATAAAGGCGTAATATTGCTAAAGTGACAAAATGGAATATTAAGAGCGCAGCATACAAAATTTTATGTCTATATAAAGCTTTGTGTATGAGGATTTGCCGCAGAAACCCTAGGACAGACAACCCTCATTGCTTCGTGTATCATGTTGCCCGCCGTCATGCCACAACAAAAATTCCACTGGAGTTCCAGCCCGTCAATCCCTAAACTTCGCAGGCGGCTTATGGTAGATGAAGAGTGATAGATCAGGTTCACCGTGGAAAGGACTAATTTTTATCGTTAAAAATATGCTTTTTGATGTTCTGGTAGATGTTGATTAAAATTAAAAGAGATATTGCAGCACATATGGCAAATTTAAAGGTCAAAAGAAAAGCATTTTTCCTTTTCTTTGGACGTCTTCTTTTAGTTTCGACCCTTATAGGTCCTCTCCAGGCTTCGTGCAAAGTTTATCTAATTTTTTTATTCTTTCTTCATCTCATCGCAAAGACTTTAGTATTAATCCACGCCTTATAGTAACGTAGTTTTCTTAATTATATAGTTTCCATCACCAATACATTAGTGTTTAGTCACGACATATTGTGCCACAGTTTTCCAATCTGTCTGGCTAACAAAGAGCCTTCATTTATATCATGATTTAAGTAAATTACCACAGAAGTCAACCATTAGGCTTCTCAGTCATCAACCGTTCAGAGTGGACAACCACACATAGGTAACCACTGACCCGAGCATAACTGTGTACAGGTCATCATCATCACGGGTTATCAATCTCATGATTGGTTTGTAGCTACTCTCCAAGCTATTCCGTTGCCTGCCAAACTCTTTATTCCCTCATAACTCATTGAGGTGACATCTTCCATCGTCGATTTCCCGTAATTCATCCTTGGTGCTTCTCTTTTATTTCATCCCTTCTATGTTTCCCTCAGTTATGGCCATCAGTAAGCATGCATCCCTCGAGATGTGTCCAATTAGTTTCCCTTTTATTCTTAAATGTCTTCAATAGGTGTCTCTCCTCCCCATGTGTCGAATTATTTCTTCATAGGTACTATTTTTACCATTCTTCGGTGGTATTAAATTTCTATTGCCTCAGGATTTCTTTTCTAAGTTGCTCTTCTTGTTGTCTCATATCCGTAGAAATATGCTTGGGTAGACATCTGTGAGAAGTTAATTACAGTTAAGTGCATCAAGCCCGGCGTCGACACATCTGAACGCGCAGCGTGTTACATGCTGTTCATTCATTGCTGCATTGTTGGGAGGCCACGTTGCCGCAGGCGTTACTTTAAAATCCCACGTTCCCCAAGTGGAACCTCGGTAGAACTCCATCTGTCGAATTGCTAAAGTTGTTCATGAGCTTCGAGTATATTGCCCACTAGTCCACAGAGACACGTGAATTGATATACATTCTTTGATTGTTTTGGTTTATCAGCAGTAGTATTATATGGTGAAATTCAATGAGTGTCGTGAGATATTTGATGACATGATCAGCATCTTTTTTCCTCCGGGAAATCGAACAACAATCTAGATCATACAAAAAATTTGTTTTCATTGCGGGACGAGGGGTGTTAACTTATTACGGCCAAAGGATTTTTCATATTATTTTTTAAATCTAGATGGATGATAGACTATACAATACGTGGAATAAAAAAAAATTACCCAAAGCTGTACTCTTAGGGGCACTAGTTAGGGGACACGGGGGAGGGTGCAAAGAATGAAGATAACAGAAAAATGAATATTCTTTGCACCCTCCCCCGTGTCCCCTAACTAGTGCCCCTAAGAGTACGACTTTGGGTAATTTTTATTTATTCCATTCATTCGGCCGTAGTACGTTCCCTTTATTTATTTATATACAATACGTACCATATATATATATTCAAACAGAAATAGGTATAAGGAAAGGGGATAGGAAAACACATAAAAGGCGAACACAGGGAAATATTTTTACTTTCGTGATCTGCTCAAAAACCGCCTTCCCCACATGTCCTGTGTTCGCCTTTTATGTGTTTTCCTATCCCCTTTCCTTATACCTATTTCTGTTTGAATGAATATTTGTGCGCCGTATGGCGGGATTTTCAAGTTTGAATATATATATATATATATATATATATATATATATATATATATATATATATATATAAAACTTAGACAGTAACACACAGCACGAGAACACATAAAAAGAACACTCACAATAACATCTTGATAATTTCGACGGAATCGAACTCCGTCTTCTTCGGAAGATAAAATATGACTGAGCTATATATGTATATATTCGAATATTTGTTGGATAAAAGGTTACTCGTTATTCATCCTCTTCTATAAACTTCTTTCGTCATACTGTTGACTGGTTGATAAACTTGAATTCTAACTTTTAGTGTCCATACTCTTGTAAAGGTATACCGTGTCATTAGAGGAGTATTACTTAGGCCCTCGCAAAAGATACGTCATATGACGAAGAGAACCCGAAGAAATGTTTTCATCTATCATAATTCTTATTAAATCATCATTAATTTTAATAATGGTTCATTGGCTTAGGAGCTTTTAGAAATGAATCGCCAAAGTGAAGGGACGATGCGGTCAAATTTTTCAGACCGAGGGAATTGAAAATTGCCATATCCAAATGTTTCCAATTGACTAAGACAAAGATGTAATACCTTGGAGCCAAAATAGCTAAGTTCATTACAAATAAGGTAATTCAGTTGAGTAAAAATATTATTAATCATTTTGAATGACTGATTTCATACGAAATTTTTGTTTTCTTTGTACGAGTAATTTCATATTTTGGTTCATTTATTCACCTGCTGCTATTTAATAGCACCTATTTTGACGTGAGACGAAACAATTTTTGTTACATGTTCACAGGCAAATGATGACCTTTGTTCTATGCGTTATCATTTAAAGGGAAAAAAGTTGGCCTTTGAATATTATCAACAAAAAAGTTTTGGCAGGATTTTTGTGTGGAACCATAAAAAAATATAATTTTTCATTTTAAAATATTTAATTTAACAAAATAATACTGGTTTTGTTTCCTTTTTTCAGTATTTTTTTTGAAGCTGAAGTAAATGTACATGATGCGTAGGTAACAAAAGTCATAACTCTTAGTTGTCTACCGAGGCATGGTATGTTTTCGATAAGTCAAGGCAATACGCACGGTTGCACTAATAAGACCCGTATGCCGTGACATTAAATACCCTTAATCTCCGGAAGCATATTACAATGAGTCAATTATTAGTTCCTAAAACATTATACTCCCCCTAATTCGATTCATACTATCTTGTCTCCCTTTAGAATAAGAATAATTTCATGATTGCATTGGGAAATCATCTAAACAAAAATTGTTGAACTTCTCTCTCAGGTCTTTAGTTTCCATTACCTTTAAGATGATTTGAAATAGCTTGTTCTAGTGAAATGGGCAAATTTAAGGTTAAAAAGTGATTGTGTATTTCTTTAAGGAAAATTATTTTACACTAAAAATGTGTAAATTTAATTTAAAAAATCAAAATATTTTTATTCTTACCTTGTTACCTCTTATGGAAAATAACCGATCCATATTTGAGAGTGAATTTGTTGTAGGGAAGAAGAGATCGTCATTGTGCTTTTACTTCCAATGAATCTGAAATATCTATTTCTAAACATTGTGAAGAAAATTAGAGAGACAAATAATGCATTTTCCCCGATTTCCCTGTTCACCTTGCAGTCTTTGAATAGACGATTGCTCTTCAGCTCTGATTAATGGAAATTCGAAATATCCATGGTATATGGACTTAATTGGCTCACCCACCTGTAATCTATTGGTTTATGGAGCCATAACAACTACTGCAATGCTATTATACACGTGTAGACCTTATTTTTTTAGATGATTTCCCGCTGGATGTGATAGAGACTTTGAAAGTCAAGTGCCTTAAATGACCGTAGTACTAAAACTATTAGGGATAAATGATATTAGAATGCATGGTATCATAATTGGTACTAATTATACATTTATTATTTAATCGAAAGAAGAGTTTCGTGTAGTATTCAATTAAATTAATAGCAGACAATACATTTTTTACTCTTTTCCTAAGTATGGATAGTGAATATTGTTTTTTTGAAGAACCATGTTGGTTAAAAACCACGCCACATAACGCCGAGTATTGAATAATCTTGACGCACTTACGTCATTGTTTATGCGCTTGAAATAATACGTGAAATTCTTGAAATATAAACTGAAGTAGAATATAGTAAGAATAAATTAATAACGTGCTGTGGGGATTCATTAGCTTTTTGACTCACTTTAAATCTGAGCGGTGATTCGCTAATTTGGTTTCCACCGATACTAGTAGTTATTTATCTTGAAAATTAAATTGAAAGATAATTTTATTTTCTGGAAGCAGACTTTCGTTTATTAGCAATTACTGATGAAATTCATGAAACTTGAGGTCCCTGGTGAAATTTGATATTGTTTGTCGGGCAAAAGAATGAAAAAAGAGACAGGAAATAGAAAGAAAGAACGTTTGTCCAATTAACCAGATCGATGGTGTAAGCCCTTGAAAACTTCGGTAGAATAAAATGCGCTTCACTTAATAATACCCATGAGATGAAAACGTATTGAAAAAATGGATACATACATGCATAGATATTAGTTTAACTAAGTAACTAAGAAAAGACATTATTGTTTTATTGGCCTACAAAATTTGGTTCCTTATAGAAAAGTATACTTATATCGGTACGAAATTAAATGTTTCATAAGCAGGAAGTTTACTTTGGCATGTATAAACCGTAAAACCTGTTTAAACGTGTCATTGTAAACTAAGCAATTTTACTAAACCTTGGGAAAGAAAACTTTTGCGGCAATAAAATATGCAGCTACTACGAATTGATATTGTCTGAATTTTGCTTTGGTACAATGTTTATTGCTTTATCAAGATGTCATGAACCTCATAATCACGAGAAGTGCCTGTTTTCAGAAGATTGTTCATTTAAATACCAAGGTTCCGTGCAATTTTTCAATACTATGAAGGTATAGCCTGAGCTCTTTCCAGAATTTTCGACTGTTTTCGAAGTATACCTTAAATAAGCCTTCACCTTAGCTTTTAGGAGACTTCCATGAATAAGAACCCTATATCAAACAGTTGATACGTTTTACGACTCACTCAGCCTCTCAATTTTCCTTAGCAACACGCTGAAATTCCCCAGGAGTTTCTTTTATTTTTGGTTCGTAATTTTTTATGCGCATTTAATCCCGTACATACTCCTCATCGCCCCCTCTCCCCCATCGCCACACCAACCCCAGACCCTACTCCGATGTGCATTTCCGCTCCCGGAATCGCTCTGTCGGACGCCATACCCCACTCCAAAATCCCAACCATCACCCTCCCACCATCGAGAAATCCCACCCGCCGAACAACCACGCATACAAGGCCGTAAATATACCTACACAAGTGAGAGAGGGATGAGCCGGAATGGAGAAGTCTGGTCGGGGGTCCACGATGAGGGTGGATTGTGGGAGGGAGGGGAGCGGCGGCGGTGTTTTGCTGGGCTGCACAGACCCTGGAAGGCGGGCGCCGCAGACGGGAGAGACGTGGGATGGGGAGAAGAGGGTTAGTTGGGATGGAGAAAAAGAGAGGGCTAACAGATGGGAAGGAGGGCTGGAGAGGCGAAGGAAGGGAGGGTAGTGACCGGGAAGGAAGTGTGTTCTGAGGGATGGGCAGATGGGAAGGGGGAATGCTGCTTAAGGGATGGTGGATGAGGGGATGGAAAAAAGGCGACTCTTGGCGTGCGTGGGAGAGAGCGATGGTGGGGGGAGGAGGGAGTTAGGGGAGGCGTATTGCATAATGGGTGGAAAGGGTGATGTGGCCGCCCTCTGAGGGTAAGGGGTGGGGCTGGAGTAAGGGTGGGGTGTCACATGGCCCGCCCTTTGATTGGTGGTTCTCAGCGTCAAGATGAACGGCCCACGGCTGAGGCAAGAATTAGAGTAATGAGGGTAAACAAAAAATATACCCGGAGAAAAATGAAAAACGTATTAAGAACCGCAGCCGCCTGCTGGATGTGCGCCAAGTTTTAGCGCTATTAATTTTATTTCACATGAATCATTGTACCCTCCCCTCTCTCATTTTTGGGGACCTTTGGAATACTTGAATTTTTATGGTATCCAAAAGTAATATATATAAATATATTTAAATGTTCAAATATTTTTATGAAAACGAGTATAATCTTTTAGGAATTCTGTACGGGTCGAAAGAGGTGGAAGTAGGGCAAGTTTGATTCTTTATCTCCAATAATGCAACTGTGCAGGTACAAACCCGCTCAATCATCGTATAAATACACACAGGTCGTCCCGCAAAGCATTTTTTCCCTCACCCAGCTACCGATCCGTTCTCATGTTCAGAATTTTGTTCAAGTATATTTTTCATCTCACAATCGTTTCAGTTCAAACTTTTTTGCCTCATAGTTAAGAACTCTAAATGAAAAGTATGTAAATATAAATAGTTGAAATTATGTTACATATATTTTTTAGTGTGTGTGATTTAAAAAGCGTTTACATCTAAAATAACTACCTGTTAAAATTGAACATAATCGGAATATATTTGTAAATAATTCATTCAGAATGATATCTCTATCCTTATAAAAAAATAAATCCCTAGGATAAACATAACAGGAGATGGCCAAAGTTTACCACATAACCAGGAATGGAATGTGTAGTATAATGAATAATATTTCAATTTTATTTCTCATTTTTCTTCATGACTTTTCAAATATCTCTCCATTTACTCGATCTAATTAAAATGTGATTACCAAACACACATACGCTTCTACTTTGAAGGTTTTCATTATGCAAAAGATTATTGTTTTAAAAACATGACCTTTTTATGTTTAAGAGGAAATAACAACTAGGAACCAGGCCATGGCTGAAACTTTACTGTTTGATAACTTCCAGTCTTACGAGTCTTCTCCTTCTCCTAAGGAATGCCCTTATCCCGTGTAGAATTTTCAGGTGCTTTCCCAGTGTATGTTCTTGTTGAAATCCTCTGTGACTGTTTCAGGTCCTCTAAATTCAATACCCCTCCCATATTTCAGTTAATAATTGTTATAATTCCTCAATTAGTCCGTTCATTTTTAGGTTCCCCTAATTAGAGTTGACTTACCCTATCTTCTAAATGGGCTTAACAATCCACGGCCCTGAATTTTGGCCATGGTAATAAAACTCATGTGACGTAGATAATGATGTGAATGAATAATCGCTTAATGCGGGTAGCCAATTAGCATTGTTGTTATTGAGGATAGTGTTGCCAGTGACAAAAAATATTCAAATGCAACGAAGCATTTTTTGCATCCCTCCTGGTACTTTTACCGTGTTAGATTTTGTCAAATATGATATGTTTTTGATTCTATGGTTAATAATAGTTGCCAACTAAGAGATAAAAACTGTGTTCTTATCTGCATGGTTGAGTTTTTCTATCAATACTTCAGAACACATCAATAAGCAAAAACTTATAAATAATTACTTTTTATTTTGTTAATGAAATGGAAAGAATCAAGATTTTTTCGATGATCTTTCGGAAATTTTTGTGGTATATGCTGTTAAAGTATGTTTATGTTATTTGAGTAGGGAGGTTAAGACAAGACTCGTAAAAACTCTGATACGGAGCGTTGCTATGTACCGCGCGGAAACGTGGTCGCTGAAGCAGGAGGATAGACGTAGATTGGAGGCTTTTGAAATGTGGGTGTGGAGAAGAATGGAGAAGGTGAAATGGACCGAAAGGAAAACAAATGAGGAAGTACTGGAGATGGTGGGTGAGGAGAGGGGTTTGTTGAGAGAAATCCTATGGAGGCAGGAAAAATGGATGAAAGGTGTATTGAGCGGTAGTGGAATGTTGAAGAAGGTAATAGAGGGGAGAATGTTGGGCAAGCAAGGAAAGGGCAGGAACAGGATAGGGATGTTGGACGGGATAAAGGGAGGAAAGAAGTACACCGAGATGAAGAGGGACCTGATATAGATTAGTTTGCTAGGTGGGGAGTCACAAAATGTTTATTTGATAGTTGTGTCTATCCAAAAACCTACCTTAACCGGTAGATTACCTAATAATAATAATAATTAGGTTGGGGAAAAAGAAATCAATTTTTGGTGCGTGAAATTCAAAACTTTATTTAAAATGTTTTGGATAGTCCGATTTGGGTCAAATATGCACCGTTTTGTTGGCTAATTTTTTTACCATTTTAAAGGTAGGTTTATAATCCCTCTCTCTCTTAGAAGTCTTGGTCCTTATTGGCGAAAAAATATAGTAATCTATTTTCACAATCTTTTCTTGATCGTTATTTTTTAGCACTAAGGAAGTTTTGCAATGCGATAAAAAGGTGGTAATCGCTTGGTACCAAGTCCGGACTATATGGTGGATGCATTAAGACCTCCCAACCAACCTCCCGGAGTTTCTGGCGAGTCACTACAGACGTTTGTGGCCTTGGGTTGTCCTGATGAAACACAACATCTCTTCTGTTGTCCTACGCTGGCCGTTTATGGTCGATTGCTTGCTTCAAACGGTCCAGTTGTTGACAGTAGAGATCTGAATTTATTGTTTGGCCATACGAAAGCCACGTATAATAAATGATTCCTTTGAGGTCCCACCAAATACACAGTAGAACCTTCCTGGCCGTTAGTCCTAGTTTTGCCACCATTTGAGCTGCTTCACCACGCTTTGACCTCGATCATTTTCGCACAATATTGTCGTATAGCACCCATTTCTCATCCTCAGTCACTATCCGTTTAAGAAATGGGTCGCGTTCATTCCGTTAGGCAAAGGCTTCGCAGATGTAAATTCGAATCATGTTTTTTGGTGTTAATTGGTGAGGCACTCAAAAATCGAGCTTCTTTTCGAATCTAGCTTTGCGCAAATGGTTTCAAACTCTTTTATGGTCGATCTGTAGCTCTTGGGCGATGATACGACTACTAACATGCCGGCCAACTTCGATTAATTCTGTGATTTTACCAACATTTTCGACGACGGGCCTGCCTGTGCGAGGTGAATCTTTAACATAAAAAAATGCCTAAACGGAATCGACGAAACCAAAATTGCACGTAATTATCTGTTACAGTATCGGCACTATAAACACCATTTACAATTTCAGCGGCCTGGCTTGCATTTTCGCCTTTATCAAAGAAAAACTGTAAAATGTACCGAATTTTCTCTTTGTCGACTTCCATGGTTAAAACCCTTTAACTCACAACCGAATGGAACAAACAAAAAACAGAAAAATATTTTTTTAGGTGTCAAATATTACCTTGACAACGAGCATAAACTTAAAAATGTTTGATCCATACTTTACGAGATATCGATCACTGCAGCCATCTCCCGAGCACATAATGGATTTCTTTTTCCACAACTATATATATATATGTGTATGTGTATGTGCGTGTTCCGCCAGTTACATAATGTAAATTATGCACTTTCTGAAAGGAGATGTTTAAAGAGGCAATTAAAATTCTCATAAAAACTTTAAAAAACCCCTTGGGTGGCGAAAAATACCATTTCTTGGAAGTATTATCTCCAACTGGGGAAAAATCTACCTAACACGGAATAGCTTACCACAAAAACCCATTCTGAAAATCTTAATTTTCCACTCTAGTGAAGGAATAGATAAAATGCATAGGCGTAAAGTGTATGAATTGAAATAGAGTGTCTATCCAGCAAATTAAAATTGCCATAAGAGGAGTTTTAGTGATTCAGGCAACGCGCAGTTAGCTCACGGAAACAAAATTCCGCGTCTCTCTTTTTTTTCTAAAATATCTTCCTACAGAATCAAACATGCAATTTTTAACCCAATGTCTTCCACTTCTAGCAAAAGGGACGCATGTTGCGCCTACTTGAACACATGGAAATAGTTGAAAAGTCCTAATTTAAAAAGATATTTTTGAAAATTTCCACTCCCCCCTACTCAATGTTTGTGAACATACCAAGACCCATGAGGTGCTCCAATCCCCTTCCCACCAACACGGTCAGAAGGTAGCCTTCCTCCTGCGTCTCTCCTCTCACATAATCCCCCTGCCCACCAGTTTCTGAAGCTATATAGACCTAGTATAAGGCTGTATATGAACAATGTGATATTGTGTCGCAAGAAAACCTGGGTTGAACCAAATTAAAATTTTATTGTAAAGAAATGAATAAAATATTTTGTAACGAACAGTTAATAGTTCAATGTAATGCTTTCCGTGTTGTGAGTAAGTTTCTACAAATCATATACCTTTGAATTTGTAGTCCTTTGTATCATTTTGTTTATTTTTTATCAAACTACCCTCGTTCGTTGGCAAAACTTACGCACAGCTTTGACATGTGAATATATATTTGAAAATCGTTCAAGTAAAAAAGCAAATGTAAGGTGGAACTTAGATATCAATTTTATAACAACTCAAAACTCATATTATTCAAAGCACATGTTCTTGCTATATCGGTCATGATTGGCTGGAATGGTTGAAATACTACTACAACATAATTTTTATGCCAAATCTTAAATAAATGCTCGATATAACGGATGCCTAAATTGTAGCTACAATTATTTTAGCAAGGTCATTTCCAATCGACGAAAAGAGGGAGACACATCAGGGACACAATTCAAAATGTTTTAAAGTTTTAAACCTAAATTGCGATAATAATTTATAAATGTAAGATTTAACACCAGGTTGTCGTTAATTCTGGAAGTAAAGGCGATTAAATAGTTGAGCAGGCAGGAAAACTATGTTTGCATATGGTTAGAAGCAAAATATACCCTCCTCCCAAAAGAACTTTCGTCTGTAACCTCATTATCGAAGAATTAGAATTGAAATTAAATCTCAATATCCGTGAGGGGAAGTGGAGAAAATTGAATAATGCGCTAAATGGGGCACCACTGGAAGAGAAATGAGGTGTCGGGGTGGAAAAAAGTGGATAATCGTCGTTTTGAATTTTGAACTTTGGAGGGAAAGGCGCGTTATAAGAGGAATTAACCAGCTGAGAATTAAGCGCGAGTCGAAGGGTTGTCCCCCATCCCCCCTCCCTCCCTCGTGAGGGTTAAGTCGTGGGCAAGCCACGGATGTGGGGAGGGGGGGAAGGGATGTGGGCGGAGGAGCGATGAAAGTGGAAGTGAGGCACCCCCACGAGTGTCTCTGAGTTTAGAACGTGAGTGAAAGGCTCGGGGAAAGTGGAGTGGTGGAAGAAAAAGAGGAGGGATGAAAGGGTTTCGAAGGTGGGATGATGACTCGTCACTCGGGCTGAATAATTACGTGAAAATGGTGGTAAATCTGATTAGCGATCGCGAATGGGTCCCAATGAATGCGAATGCGAGGAAGATGGTCGGGAGGGCGAATGACATGGCTCGAATGTTGTCGGGGGAGGAACGAGAGAAGAGTTAAGAGGAGGAAATAAGTTGGAAAATGGTGGATCGTAATAGGATGCAGAGACTTTTGGGTAACCATCAGGGAAAGAGAAACATTTCCAAGAGCGGCCACGGAGAGGAATAATGAACTCAAGAACAATATGAGTTTAAGAAGGAAGAGGAGGAATGGGCGTTGATGAATGGGATGCTCATTCAAAATGATAGAAAAATCAATGACGTCTTTATCGATAATATGCTTCCATCAAATATTTCCCACCATTGATCCGAATTAAAACGGGATTAAATGGTATAAAAGTGAACTTAATTTTAGAAACAAAGATATTTAATAATTTAATGGGGTACATGTAATTCAGACAGGGTAACCGTGTTTGTATGTAGTTGGATGCAAAATATTCCTATTGAGTATTCAAATTTTACCGCCGAATATTTTCTTGCGAATCCTCCTAAGTACTCCCATACTAAAAATCTATATTTTTCCTTTATTCTATAATATATTTATCTTAATTAATTTCATTCAGTTGTTTTGCCCGGATCGTCTCAATATTTCTTAGTTTATCATAACGTATTCATTAATGATTGGTGTGGAAAGGTTTATGGATACTTTACGTGGAAGCAGTTGAGTCTGTTAATATGCAGGTATATTTCAAAACGTTATAAAAGTTATAAAATTATTTTAAAACGTTTAATTAAAGGCAATACATTTTTCCTTTATGCCTGTCAAATAATTTTCGGATTCTGATTTACATTTAGCACATTACGCTTCCGGTTTTGGTTTCTAGGTGTGAAATTAATAAAGTGGTACATTCTCAACATAATAGAGGTTTTTTTATTATTCCAACGCAAATATGCAAGAATTTACATACCTATTGTAGACTACTGTGATAAAAAAGGACAATGTTTCCATTTGGATGAATTTGTCACTAAAACTCCTCCAAAATAATATTATTATAACTGTTACCAAGCATTTGATTCTTCATAAGAGTATTTCATGAACATTTTAGCCAAATATTAAAAAAAATATTAGCATTATGGCAACCTGGAAAATGTAGAGAATATATATTTTTGAAGAAAAAATCTTGCAAAAATTACTCTGAGATTATATTTATGCATAATAACGGTGTTAAATTGAATGACGCTGCAAACTTAATTGCCGTGAATATACCTTAAATATTCTGCAAACCTTGGAAATGATGAATGGAGTAGATGTGCACGGTATAAATCAAATGTTTGCTCAAACACATCGAGAAAGCATAAAAAATCTGTGTTTGTTAAGAAGATAATATATTACTTACGCTTTCACAGTACACCCTAGAATACTCCTGGAATCATTTAGTATTCATTTCCCCGGGCAATTTGATACCTTTATATTAATAGGGTGTGAGTGTAAGCCTTACAGGTGACCATGCAAATTTGTTATAAGGAGCGCAGCATGACTACAAATTACTCTACCCCGCAATTAACCTCGAGGCAGGAACCTCTCCATTTTGGCGCGGTTTGCATTATAATGGGCCTGGGATTATCCATGTAACTTAGCCTCGCTTATGACTTGGCGTACAATCTGAACATCAAAGACTTCTCACTTTAATGCGAGATTACCCTCTCTGTGATGCCCAAGATTCTTCCATTGGTGTAGACAGCTCTATATCAAGGCACAACTTGACGTTCTGTCTCATTAATTATGTGAAATGATAAAATTTATATCGACGTACAAAAACAGTTCTCAAAATGAGATGACGTAAGAGAGAGGGCCATTTGTGGCTAAGTTCACAGTTTTGGATGTTTTTGCCTGAAAAAATGTTTACCTTACATTCAACATAATGAATAATTCGCCAGTTTTACCAGTTATAAGTGGGTGAGATAAGAAACCTTTTTTGCTTCTCAGTGTAACGGGGTGAAAAGCTCAATATATTTTGAATTTGTTTTCCTAAGATCAAACTCCTAAGTTCGCAAGGCTCCCGCAGTTTGTTCTTGAAACATTTGATCGTAAAGATACTTTCGAGTGAAAACAATTGCTTTCTAGACAAAATGCCAGACGTAACAGTCAAGTGGATGTACATTTTATGTATTATTTATAGAACTGTCGATACCTCATCTGAAAGAGAAATTACAGAAACAAATTTCTCCGTTGAAATTGAAAACTCGAATATTGTTATTATTACTTCCCTACACAGGCTTATGCTTATTTGCATTCACACCGCCAATAATTTGTCGTAACTACCTTTTCTTTTATCACCCTATTTACAAAGGGGATAATTATTCAAAACAAGAATGAGTCATGAAAAAGTTCATTTGGAACTAAGATAGGGGGGTGCTGAGGGGCTGTACATGGAACGTGAAGATGGTCACTGCAACTATACGATTGAAATTAACCGAAATCGTTGAAGATCGATGCCAGTTGTCACTAATTGTTTCTTTTCCCATTTTGAGGCGCTAATTACACCAAAGAAAATGGAGCCCCGGGGCCATGCTATTTTGCCTATGATGCACTCTTAATGAGCTCTCGTAGAAACACAATATTTATAAACATATATAGTTTTTATCGTTATTGCTCGACTTCCATTCGTGAAAAAATCCTCCTTCATAAATGATACGAACTAGCTCATGAAAATTCTTTCGTCCGTTTTTTCCTAAACCCTTAAGATTCTCCGCGGGGTTCCTTTAATGAAATTTATAACTCAAAATCAAGTAGTCCTAGGTCTAATCTATTCCTCTCTACGTCATATTCTTATTCTATGTCTAAGCTTCCTACCCTAATGTCTTTATCGTATAAATCCTCTATATTTTCATTCCATCTCTCTCGAATCTCTCCTGTTACTATCAATAACTTCTAGTTTGTACGTATTATTTCTAATTACTTTCTGATATTGCTTTCAGCTTCCTGTACTGCAAACTGATTTAACTTTTTCCTTGAAATTTTTTCATTTCCTTGCAGTACGTCTTCTACCACCCTCCTTTCACTCTATTTGTTTACCTGCTCAGTTTATTATTTATATCTTTGTAATTTATTCTACTTAATTCTGTGTTAAGTGGTGCGAATAAGAAATGTTAATTAACAATTAAAAATATAAATAATGAAACTAACAAGTTCATGCTTCAATTTCTTAAATGCGGACCCAGATTCGTATTTACATGACTCAGAATCATAAATCGCAACTAGACTGGAGTGGTGAGATTTTTGCAAGGGATGGAGACGTTATCGTTTTAAAATCCTTCTAACGGGAGAAAAAGGAAACAAATCTATAAAAAATAATCTTATTTGTATATCTGTAACTATCTTTGAAAGGATTTAACGGTTCGGAGAACCTGGGGAATGTGTGAAGGCATGGAACGATTGGAGACACTGTGAGCCGCGTTCATTTAAAACCCCGAGGTGCCTTGGAACCCATGGCGAAAGATACAGAGGGTGTGAAAGAGAGAAAGCGCTCCCCCGTTATCTATGCTATCGCACCAAATCCCGGCACTCCGACGCAGCTCACCGATCCCGCATCCATCATTGGGTAGAAAGCACTCGAGCTCTCAGCAGACGTCACAATAAAGGTCGCACAGCGCACTGGGACGGATGGGCGTCAGGGTAAAGGCGGTTGGGAATAGGAACGATAAGTGTTGCGAGAGGGGAAAATGGGGAGAGTTTTAAAGGGTCCCTCCCGCTACGGAGATAAAGAGGAGTGGGGGAGTGTCGGGTGCGCTTGGATTCGGGGGTAGGGGAGACTGAAAAAAAAAACTGAGGCTTTTCGCCGGATGTTGAGGGATCTCCTATTCCCTGAAGAGATGCCGCAATGAGGGAGGTGGGGTTTGAGGCATAGATTCCTACATTCTCGCCCCCATACGCTTCAAAGACGCGATCAAGTGATGTTTAGGGTGTCAAGGTCGGAAGGTTTGGCGGGATACGGATGAGGCAGCGATGGATTTGAGTCGGGAACGTGGATAAAAGAGCGATTCATAATAAGAGGGCGTTGGGTATTAATATTCCTCGCGCGCGTCCCGACTTAGATGCTTATCGACCTGTTGGCGGTACCGATAATTTTAAATATTATTTTGAGATTCTATAAAGTGATCCGAATGCTAAATTAAAGTGATTTAATCACCTCACCCAATCACAATTATAACACTTTTCCTCATTTTTATGCACAAAATATGAAAACGTGACGACTGGAAGCAATGGTACCTTTGTTCTGAAACGGATCGTTGCGTCCCTAATGATTTGCATTCGTAATGATTATCAACAAATAGCTGTTTGAAGATTTTCCTTTAGTATTTAACTTTGTCATCGGTCTAGGTAACATCACAATCAGAAAAAGGTTACATACACTCTTCAGATATAAATTAAAAATAAAATTAAAATTTCTTTGATTTCACCATGGGTAGTGTTCCAGAGCACAGGGGTTCCCATGTCTGATTTAGCCATGGTCTTCATGATCTTCAATCCCATTCAAAACTATTATTTATTTTGTAAAATCCCCTATATTTACAATATTGCAGCGAATTAAAGGTAGCAATAACCAGCGGCTTCAGGCTTTGAAACATCCATATATTGAAACTCGAACCGATGTGAAACCCAAGAAATCTACGTAAATTTAATTCACCGGGAAAACCTTGTATCTTAGACTGATAAAAGTTCATAAACACGAAAGCAGGTCTCCATTTAAATGGAAATCAGTAATAAATATTAAAGGGGATCTTTTTTTGTTTCTCGATTCGATAAATTTCAAAGAAATGAATTTTTTTCCATTGTAGATATTTATTCCAAGAACAAACCCTTGTGACAGTATTCGCACGGAATGTTTATTTAATTCTTTCCAAAGGTTTAGGGTCTTGGATTTTTTCATTCCAATCGTTCCCTTTTATGTACTTAAAATATTTAGTTAATGTTTAATATTTTAAGCGTACTTCATTATTGTATGAATTTCGAAATAACGACGCAAATAAAAGTAATAAGAACCGATAAATATTCACTTTTTATTTTATATAATTTCAAGCAAATTACAACATGCGATTTTATACATAACTCTAGCGTATATAACAATCTCAAAACTGCCAAAAACCTCTTTTATAATATTTCTTCCGGTGTCTTTTTGACATGTTAGCAAATATAAATGTTTTTTATTTAAAATTATTAAATTTCACCGGTGAATATAATATACTTATACGTATACATGTATGTGTAATAATTTATATATATCATCATCTTCTAAAGGCGGAGCCATGTCGTTGCAGCCATTGGTCTCTTCTATTCATTGCCGTTCTTTTCAGTTCATTGAATGTTGTTACTCTCAAAGTACTTTCATGCCAACTATGAATTACTTTCTTGGCATTCCTCTTCCTTTTTCCTATTATTTTCCCCTCCATTATATTTTCCAGGAAGTTGTAACATAGAAGAACATCTCCAATAGATATAATATTCCTTTTCTCCCTCCCTTTTATTAAAATCTTTTCCTTTTCAATTTCTCTCAATACGTGCAAAATGTTGCCTTTCTTGTCCATCTATCTCGTTCTTCATATTATTCTCCAAATCCAGATTTACATTGCTTATACCCAGCCTTTTCCCTCTCTCCCAATGTCCAAGTTTCGCATCCACATAATATTATTCTCCAAATAAACATTTTTGCAAAGCCTTTCTAATTTCCAATTACATGCGTTTGTTTCCTAAAATTCTTTTTATTTGCCTATGCCTTTCATCGTCCAGGCTATCTTTCTTTTCACTGCAGAGGTGCATATATCTCGAAAAGCCATTGACACGATAATCAACACTGAGGTCGCTTTGGTACGTGATGGTAGTTCTCCAGTACTGAGCCGGACGGCGTGTGAATATTCACACATCAGGGTAGGGGGGCCATTTCCTTTCCCTGTGCCGGTTATGGTTTCCCAGGAAGATCTGGTACTCAAATAATTACATACCTTGAGTGTAGCTGCAGGTAGTCAAAGAGGCTTGTCCGGGAAACGAACCCGGGGCCTCCGGTCAGTAGTCTAACCCTCTACCCTTGGACTACCGCGACCCCTTCCCGCACTTAATTAAACTTTCTCAAGGAAGAGAAGGAAGGAACTCCTTAAAGGATGAGAAGGTTCCTGCCTTCTCTTCCTCGAGAGAGGTGGCTTGGACCACCGAGTTTCTAGTGAGTTTCTTTTGTTCTTGTGTTTTTGTCTTTGTCCACTAGTGCTAACTTCAAAAACATGCAAACACGACATCCCGCCATACGGAGAACATATAATCATTCATATACAAATAGATATTATTTGTATATTTGACTTATAGATATTATTTGAATATTGTTTGTATGTTATGTGACCGTTGCCACCAGGCCAAATGCCTAATTGCAACGAATATCACCAAATAAATAAATATTGGGAAAAGGGATATTTCGAATTGCCGGGCCGATAATTCTTTATATGTGTACACATATAAACACAGTGTGTGTATATATATATATATATATATATATATATATATATATATATATATATATATATATATATATATATATATATATATATATATATATATATATATATATATATAAACAGAGTAATCAACCCAAAGGTTGGTTTAGTAGCTGATGGTAGAGCCCACCCATGTACTAAGCCCGACGACGTGTGAATATCCACACATCAGGGTAGTTCCTTTCCCTGTGCCGGTTATGGTTTCCCGGGAAGATCTGGTACCCGAAAAATTAACTAGCTTGGGTGGAGGTGCAGGTGCTCAGAGTGCCTTGCCCGGGAAATATATTAAAAAACTTTCTTTGACCGTGACTGGAACACCGGATCTTTCGACTTGCCGGGCCGATTCTCCAACCACATGAGCTATCGAAGAAACGTAATTTACACTGAAATCTGTGTGGTTCTATGCCACCAAGTTTCCCGATTCTTTGATCAAGGGATTGCATTAGGGAGCTGTTTCACCCACCTTAAGAGAAATAGACGACACGCATTAGAGGAAAGGACAGTAGGAAAGCAATACTACGTGATAAAGGATAGGAAACGTGCGTTTCGTGGTACGCATATCCAGAAGATAAACTCGAGCTACATTGACCAAATACACATTCAAACACGAAAAGCAGCACTAGAGCAAGTATTAGAACCAGTCGCAGGCTGTCAATATTACAGGTTGTTAAGTTGCCTACAATTTTACAACAATTTTGGAACAAATTTTGATGGAACGCGTTTCATACACAAAACATGAAAACATGAAAAATAGGTCATGGCAAGAGCCAATCGACATGCAAACATAATTATCAACTTCCATGATTGTGATTCGGCGATCACTCAGAACAATTTCTTTCACTTTTTCCACGTTTTTACCAGTTGTTAATGTGCTGGGGCGTCCGGGTGTTCGTAGTTTTCATAGCCGTCTTGGAAACGCTTATGCCAGTCGTAAACTCTTGTTTCACTCAAAGCAGACTCACCATAGACCTTTGTTAACATTTCACACACTTTGTTACACTTTAGTTAATTTTTTATGTAAAATTTGATACAAAATCTTTGATCCATTGTCCTTCACAAACGAAAATCGGCGAGGTCATAAAAACACGTCTAACCTTAGCGGCTGCCACAGACAAAATAAACATTGAATACAGCTTAAAATTTTATCATACTTTAGGGGCATGTATACCAACATAGTAAACAAAAATTTAGCCAATATGACTCTCCAAACGCGCAAAATTGAAAAATTCCTGTTATTTTCTAAACACACCTTGTAGGTAACCTATTCTCTTTAGAGGACAGTTCCGTAGTTATTCTGAAACTTCCCACTTTGTTATACTAGTACCCAATCTGTTTATTTTAAGGTCGCGGCTTTCAAAGTTTGCATTCTACGGCATTATTTAACGCAATTTTATTGCAATGGCATGAAGGGTGTAAAAGTCAAGATTATTATACATTAATTATTTGTTGATGATTGTTTTGGTATTTAGAAATTATTGGTGAAAGATGAGGCACAATCGCTTAATTTAGGGTGTCGTTTGACATTAATGCAGTCATTGGAGTGAGAAATAATAAATTTTTTCAACATTTTTAAAGGAAAAGTTTATGACTTTGCTCTTTGTAAATTTTGAACTCCAAAAGCAAGCATTAGATTTTTAAGTTACTCAATTATGGCTTTTCACTGTCCTTAAAACTTACATGCCACACCTAATAGTCAAGCAACATCGTCACCGTGCGTACTAAATCTTGGCTAAATCCACGAACGTAGTTCTCCCTAGACGGAGGTGTAAAACGTTTTCTGTCTTAAACTGTTTAACTAATCAAGAGATCCGCCTTAGGGAGATGGGAATAAAAAAGAGGGCGAGTAGGGAGATGGGGTCTTGTCGTGGGAAGCATTTCGTCCACAGCCGTGAAGCCGAAACTCGTTAGGAATTCGTTTACAAGAAAAAAAAGACATTCACAGAGCTGTCTTCACTCACCCTACTTTTCCCTTGACGAAGCTTTGGTGAAAAAGGAAGTGTTCCGTTCCCACCACTACCACCCATTTCCCTGTTACCCTTAAACCCTTATTTTCTCTCTCTGTTACTACCTCCTCCCCTATGGTGTCCTGTATAAAGTGATTTAAGGACACAAGCGAGAGATGAATCAGGTGGGTCTGGAGTGAGAGCCTGTAGAGTGATTAAGGCGGAGCCTCTCAATCCTTTTCAATGGAGATAAGGGGGCGGTCGGACAGGAGAGACAGAGAGAGAGACAGGGAGCAGAAGTGGGGGAGAAAGTTGAGGGGTGATCCACCGGCAAAGGTGATATAAACCGCCATGAATGGATGGACGGAGTAACTTCACCGTTGAAATCCCTTGAACTTCATAAATTCGAACAGAATTCTATGAATTTAATGATTCATTTATGAATTTCATTTTAATTGGAGATTGGAGCTGAGAAGTATTTATGAAGGTCTTGTCTTGTAATCCTTTTCACATGAATATACGTAATTAATACGACCACGTGGTATAAAACTTTTATTGTGCTATCATTTATGTTTATTTAGGTAATGCATATGATGGTGGTGATTCTGCAAATTCATTTACATTTTGTAAGGTATTTCATTTACTTTGCAAATTTCAAAGATTCTTACTGAGTAATGTCAAGGAGAACCTGCACTGGTCAAACTTCACTGATAGGAAACGGTATTTGAACATTTTTCAAGGAATCTAAAGCTAACTCTTTCTCGTCAGCCCTTGCTTTCAGTGGGGTTGCAATGTTTGATTCATAATCATAATCTAATTTGACTTATAATTACTCTATTCATTAACTGACACTTAAAAAATAAATATATATTGTTCTCTATCTAGTATTTATTAAAATGTAAGAAATGAAATTTCATTGGCATACACCAGGGGTCTAAATAATATCTATCAGTATATCAAGTCATAAAACTCGATTTATATGCAAGGAGTTAATTATTCGAAATCGATCTACGCATTAATTTTCGATTCCTACATGAACATTAGTTTATTTAATTTAAAATGAAGTTGAAGAAAAACAAGTATTTCGGCAAGTTTATAAGCACAAGAATGATAAACTTAAGAGTTTTCTTACATATTGATAGCATTTCCGATTTTCCATCAATGAATATTTTGACATTGTTACCTTCTGTTGATACATATACGAAACAGTAAAGTATTGGCTACGGAAGAATCATTATAAACTGACACATTTGGTTTTCATTTGAACACGAGTGATTTTTTCGAGTTAAATTGAAAATATTACACTTTTTACCATTTAATATCAATAACTAATTTGATTAAAAAATTCCACTACAGTAAAGTTCCCCGTTTATAACATAATGCATATGATTCCATCTCTATTTCACCTTTTGGTTCATATTCTTACCAAAATTTGGAGGCGAAGTCGTTCCTTATTAATGGACTTTGTTTTTCCCACGAACTCCCAAAATAATCTAGATATACCGTTATAGGAGCGAGAAATGATTAATTAACCAGTTCTATGTGTACAGAAAGCCATTTAGGCTGATAAAGCAATAATAGGATTTGAGCGATAACCAGAGGAAACAGAAAACCTCCCTTCGAGGATCAATCCTATCTTTCGGGCGCGCAAGAAACCTGACGGGTATGATGAACACAGAAGAAAGATTCATGGGTGTCCTCCCATTCCCTTTTATCTTCTATGCCTCTCTCTTCCTTTCACCGCCTACTTATGAGGCCCTGCTCTAAAGCCCCCACCCCGCGAGAGACTGAGGCGACTCACACGCAATTCACCTTCTCAGTTGGAGAGCGTCCGAACTGCGTCCTTGTTCTAGGAGTGAATGCTGGATGGCATAGTAGGCGAGAAGTGCCCGAGGGGGAAAAGTTGGAAGAGGAAATATTCGGGGGAACATTTTACTGCGGGGTCTAAGTGGCTCGAGGCAGATTGGGCACCTGGAGAGGAAGAGGTTAGAGGGTGAAGGGACACATATCTTGCCTCCGCATTAGAGATCTGTGAATGTAAGGTGGTGTGAGAACACTGAAGAAGTGACGGGCGGACAGCCGGACGGACGTACGGCTCGGACGTGATGGGACGAAGGTTATTCGGTGGGGACGTCTCCTTCCACTGCTCACTCTCTCAGGTGCCTGCAAAGGGACACGGTCGTAAGGCGATGCTCGATTTGCGAGGACAGGGGTAATGCTCCTCCTGGGCGTCATTCTCCTCGGGGATCCCCGGTCGAGGTACAGCGAGGAGTCTTTATCGATGATAAACGTTACAAGTTTTACTGTCCGTGAACAAAACTCGAACGATTTGGTTGCTGTACCGAAACGTTTAGGGGCATTCCGGAGATCAGTAGGCGTGAATTTTTAAAACGAAATAATGGCAGTTTTCGTACTTTCAGCTATTTTTTCCGCAAGAAAACACGAATAAAGCTTCCCCAGTAAACAATAGTTTAACGAAAGTCGGTCAAAAACATCCCATAATCTTTATTCGTCGCTGTTGCCCTCTGAATTTGCCGAATTCCACTGCCTTGTTTTTCCAACTTTATACAACTAACTTCCGTTTAGTCACATGTTCATTGATTCGTGTATTATAATCGGAATAAATTTTGTGATAAGTTCAATGGAAATATATATATATATATATATATATATATAACGGCAGCACAGTCAGATAGTATTACTTTCTCGTTTCCTCTTTTGCTAATTACGTTTGCCCTTGTTCGATCGCTGGTTTATAACACGGTTTATAACACGATTTATAAAACGAGTAAAACATGGTTTTATCGATATTTGCTTTAATAAAGTGCGAAAACTTAATTTAAAGATTTAATAAAGTTTTTTTATTGGTTCACTACTGTTGAGCTGTGAAATTTTACCTCTGTCTGCATAGTTTCTCGTCGCATGATTAAATTTAAATTGATTTTTAAAAATGTGTATATGTGTACACTTACATAGTTATACTTGTTGATCTACATTATATTTCAATGTTTACTCATACCTTCTTCCAGTTGTGTAATGATATTACTTAACTTCACCATAATTTTATACATATACTCTTTCATTTGAACTATTTTTGGTTTAGCTGTCGCTGCAGTCTTCTCTTCCTATCATGAAGGTGATTGACGAGCAAACTACTTTACCAGACGTTAGTTATAAAGAAAATGAGAAAATAAAAAAATATATGGGGGTCAGGTGAATAAATATTGACGGAGTAGCGAGTATACCTGATTAATGCTTTTCTAATTCAAGTTCTTAAGTTTACCCTCTCTTTTTCTGCCTCCAAAACCGCTCTGACCCGTTAACATGCTGCGTTTGCGGTCTTCAGAACTGTATGATGGAAGCATTTCATTCGGGTCATTAGCTTGCTATATTAAGGATAATTAATGTGTATATATATATATATAACATTTGGACGGCACAATATAACACAAAATAAAATAGACAACACGTAAAAGGACACTAACATTGCTGATTTTTTTAAGCTTTCCGCCCACTCCGAGGCCTTCTTCAGGTCAGGCCTGACCATAGTTATATAAGAGGAATTGCATTGGGTAGGAAAGAATTGAGGGCGGGTGCCAAACAAACTTCGAGCTGAAAGACTAATGAATGAATGTTTGTATATATTTGAAATCAATGAATTGCTCTTTTCCATTTCACAGTATTTCGTTTCTTATATAAGTCTTGTATTTCTCGTCTCCCGATTCACATTTTACTCCCTAAGCAAAGGTAAACCAGCACGGTCTTTCACACCCGTTGACATTGATGAGAATATACTAACATAATGAGAGAACTAGAATGGCGGAATAAATGCACCAGCATTCTTTTTAAATTACTGCTATGTTTTTAAGACATTCTTCTGTTAATTTTTCTCGAAAAGGTGTTCAAGGGCCTCGACTGAGATATGTTACAATATATTCTGAATCTCAACGGACCATCAAGTCGGATGGATCATACATGCATTTAAGAGTTGTATAGAACAGTTCTGTTCCTTCCTCCTCTTGAGAAAGGTGGTTTTACCACCGAAAATTCGAGACCCAGTGAGTTCCTCTTTTATGTGTTTCTGTGTTTTTGTCTACTAGCGTTCATTCCATTAACATAATATAAAAATATTTTATATATATATATATATACATATACACACGTATATAATCTGTATTGAGACTTCGGGAAATCAAATGAAAAAAGAATATCCGCCATAACACATAGTCCGTGCGAATGGTGACAATACTGTTGTTAGGTATCGGTACTGCCATCGCTCTGGTATCTGGTAGGAGAACTACCTGTATAAGGTAATAACTCACAGGCGCACGCAGTTGGTGGTGCTGATATCCTTGTTGGTGCGCTGACTTGTCTAGTGTGTTCGTCCGTTATGTTTTCCTTTGACTGTCCCTCATAGTAGATTGTTAGGGTGCGGTTAAACTGATAAGTTTCTTTGAATTTTCTTTCGCTCTTGTATCAATGTCTCCTAATAAAGGGGATATACACGTACGTATTGAGGGGACTCTCGGCCGAAAGCTTCAACATGTTTGGTGACATGACAGTGACGAATGTTTCTCGTCATTACGTGTAGAATTTAGGTGCTTATGGTAGAAGAGGTAGTTATTTTTCCTGTCCTTCATTTTGATTGCCCGCGAAAATCTGAATGAAAGATATTTGAAACGCTTGCTTTTTAGTTGAGATATGCCCATAATATTACCCATTCTATGAACCCAGGGCCTTAAAGCAGCCAAAACCTCTAACCGCAGAGCCACTGGTAAATGTAACCGGTAAATTGTAACCCGACTATTCTAGGGCCGTTTCAAATAATATGATCAAACAATCTTTCTAGAAAAAAGTCCCTGCGTATAATACATGTACACAAAAAAGACACAGTATGAACTAGTAGGCTGAATAAATCGTCAGTGCAAAATAAACTAGGTGGTAACACGTTCTTTCTCTTTCCTAGTTTAATTTGCTTCCGTCAATTGTAGCAATAGCAATAATAGATTATCGCCGTTAATTTTGTATGTAGATTTTGACAACGTGCTTGGAATTCATCTTAATAACTCTTCGTAGATATTTCAAGACGTGTCACGGTGAAACTTCGTCAGTAAAATCAATTCCTATCACTCTTGTTGATATAAATTTACATAAAATTTTGATTATTTTGCAAAACTTGAAAATATGAAGATTTTTCGTAAAGATAGTTCGACTTGTTCTGATTACATGAAATTCTTTCTGACATCGTATTAGTTTTATGTTTCCACTTTAAGGAACAAGAACGTGCCCAAACTTGTCCCTTGAGCTGCATTTTCATCTTATTTCGGCGTGCCACGCACCATCGGCTCTAACGCTCCCGTGAAAAGATCTTATTTAATTCCACTCCATATGTGCCAGGCATAGATACTCATTCATATTACTTTTCTTCCCGTACAGAACTATGTAGATATCGCATTTGCGTCGCCGCACGCGTGGTTGCCTTTTGCTCAAAGGTACCATCCAGTTTTATTTACCAATCGAGTTAGGAGATCATGCGACGCTGCAGGAATCGCGAGCATGTCCCGTGCAATTCCCATATCCCGTAGACGTTTGACCGTTTGCTTCTTTGAAATTTTTTGCTGTCCTGCGCTTCGGCGACACCTCCAGGGAAATTCCCCTTCCTCTGCCATTTCCTCACATCCGCGTACATGTAGCCACCTCCCTTAGGAGTGCCAGTCCACACGTCTATACTACGCACACCAGATACCCAACCGTGTATGCGCCATGCTCGCGAAGGTAAGGAAAGTACGTTTGGTGTTGACCCATTTGTTAAATCCATCAATTTATTTTCTTTTTGCGGTTTTGTGAAAGTATGTGTTATATATCTATATAATGTGTGTATAGGTGTATATATAATTTATATTTTTATATACATACCAGGCCCTCCGATCTGAGGCTTATCCACTGGACCACTATGCCCCGGAATTATAAATTACTTCGAAAGAGATGATTGCATATGAGCCCTTAAAACACTGAATATTTTATCCATGGATTTTAATTCCAGAAAATGAAATCCAACAATATTAAACATTAGAAACTCAATGCATTAATACATGTAAATAAATTATTACAGATTAAAAAAATACCTTAGCATAAGGATAAAATCTAGTTAGTCTTCAAGCCTTAAAAATGGAAAATAACTTCATCCGAGAAGCAATTTGCACTATTGTTTATTTAAGTTTTGGACATTCTTGCAAAAATTTAGACAATTCTGATATTTTGTATGTACCTCCTTTTAATTTGCAATAATCTGGCCTAAGTCTTAACTTAAAAGGTTCTTCTTTGGTGCAAGATGTGTTAAATTTGTTAATAATATAGTAAGAATGGTAAATGTCTGGAGGATTGTGTGACTGAAATATAAATTACTAAGTGACATACCCCGCCGAATGACCTACAACCCAAACTTGTTGGAAGGGCTTCAGCGCTCTCATGACCCCTAGAGCTAACCTAACTTAGATAAAATAGTGCATATAGTAGATATGTAGTTAACAAAATCAAATTATTTGAATTATTTTACAAATCTATTTTGTAACTAAAGTTAAGAAAAAATTAATGTTTTATGTTGCATGGATCGTTTTAAATCATCTCGAGTCACACACCCTAGAGGTGGCTTGTGGGTGCCAGTAAGATACTTGGATAGATTTTCCAGACATAATTAACATTCCAATTAGCAATTTAAAAGAAAAAATGTGCACATTTAAAATTTAATTTTAAATAAGTAATGTGGGACTATTACCTTTTGTGGCAGCTGGTAACAATGCACGAAGCATCTTCCCCGCTGTAGGCATAAATCGTTTCGTATATGTTTGTAAATAATATCATATATATATATATATATATATATATATATATATATATATATATATAAAGGAGAAAGAGAGAAGGTTGATGGTAAAACTTCAAAAAAGAATAGGAACAATCTACGCGTGAGACATTGAGGATGAATTAATGTTGGAGATTATCATTGGAGAGAAATTGTTGCATAAAAGAGGTGAGGTAGAAAAAGAACGGAATGGAGGGAGGCAGGAGTCGAAAAAAGCATTTTTGATCCTTTTAACAAATTTAATTTTAATGAAGACTATTTAGTGTGGGTTATATAGGGCTTAGGAATATATTAGTGCCGAAGTATTCGATCATCATAGACTGGTAGACTGATCTTAAAAACTTTATTGGCAATTTCATTGGTACTTGTAATCAAATTTTCAATGATCCTTTCAGTGCTTTAGAGCTCTTTACATATCTTGTCATAGTGATGAAAGTTTCTCGTGTCTGACATTTCAGTATAATTAGAAATCCGTTATTCATTGAATAGCTCTACAGTCAAGAAGAAACGTATTTCTCCTCTACTTTATCAGAAAATTCCGAAAATAGCTCGACTGCAGAATTTATATTTTTGAGGCTATGCTCAGTATCGGCAGGAAAGCGTCCGATAGGATTATTCCATGGTACCCGTTTAATAAAAAACACTATATTGGCCAAGAGAAGTGATAAAGAATGAAATGGGATGCACATAAGCTGCCAGCCATGCCACCGTGAGATGGCCTACCTGCCTCGAAAGCTATAGGTTTATTGCTATTAGTTATGCCTGTACGGGAGGAGAGCAGAGGTACTATGCGGAAATGAATGGTTTCCTAATGGTAAGGTATTGGGCGTATTTTTATTTTGAACAAACATTATTGTAATTAAAAGTTACGAGCACCGTCAATTGAAGAGAAAAACTATTCGGTGACTTTTGAAATGATAATTTCATCAGCTTTGGGTAGAAAGTGAGGTACACATGAGAAGAAATACGGGAGACCAACTGAACGAATTGGTTTGTTGTTTCTGAATAAAGATGAATCTTTTTTGATGAGGATAATTAGAAGAAAAATGGAAAAAATTTATAAAGTAGTAGGCTAAATTTGGCATTGATGATTTGGGGTCTCACTTTCTTCCATAGGTCAAAGTTGGAAAGGCATAATAAAGTATAACAATAAAATGTTCAAAATTTATATAAATACTATATAATGACGAAAGTGGTAACAACTGAATGGTAACTGGTTAGTAATTGAGAGTGAGAGAATGGTGCGAGACGGTGGGGATTCGTGCCCCTTCTAGGTACAGTTTTTTCATGAAATTTAAAAATCATATACTGAGAACTTCCTTTTAGTATTTGTCCGTTGATAAAATGTACCATTTAAAGTAGAAAAGGGTGGCTGCCATGGATATTTGAGATCACATCTGATAGAACTGAAATTAGTTTTTTAAATTTTCTTTGTATATTTTAAATTTAATACCGTAAACGATGGTAATAACCATGTAAGCTTTAGCCAAAAGATGCATACCCCATGTTGTTTTGCCATTTATGCCTCTGTCAACAAGGTGCGACTCGTGTTTCTCATTCCTTCATCTTCTCTCGGGTTTTGACCACTTTCCTTTTTTTATTCCTACTTTCCATTACCCCTTGGAATCATCCCCTGCCTCATCCCCACCATTATTCGCACCTTCCTCCTTCAGAATCTTTCAGGACCCTGCGATATAAAAAAGCCTGTGCCTCTTCCATGAGTACGTACTTCCGGACTCTGGCCATACCCCTGTCCGTCCGTCCAGGCCTTCCTTCCTGGTGGAGAATTGCCCTCTGGGGAAATAAGAAAACAGCCGATGTCACCCAAACTGCCCTTCTCGCATAGGTATGTCCCCCTTCAACCTAAACCCCAAACCTGCGCTCTCCCTCCAGCGCTAAACGCCCTCTCCGCGTACGCCAACCGTGGGGAATGGGCACAGAAATCTACTCTCTCTCCCTCCACCCTTCTTATGCTACCACTGTTACCACTTCCCCCTCTCCTCTAAGTCCTAATGCCGTCTGCTGGAGGCTGTTCCCTCAGGAACAGAAAGACTTTAAGAAGCCAGTGTTATCATCCTTAAGGTTTTTTACCACCTCGACCCGTTTTATTCGCCTTCTCCCCGTGTAGGGTCCTGTCCTCCTTCCCCCCACACATCGTTTCCCGCGGGACGTGGTCTGCGACCGAAAAATCCTCGCCCAATCCCTCGCCGCGTTCTTTATGCGTCCCCATTTTTTATCGCTATCTTCGTCCCCTTGCCCTTTTCTCGTGGCGTATTATTCCTTCGTAGGTGAAGTAAAAGAGAGAGAGGGAGGCAGATAAGTTCAGAGGAGGTTACCTTCCTCTTTTCGACTCAGAATGGGACAGGTTGAGGGCATAAATATTCTTCTTTCGTGATATAATACCTTACGAATTGTGTGTAGTCGATGTACTTCATGCTGTATACCAGCGAATGCATGCAAAACATACATCCGAATAGGTTACGTTTGGATTTGTTATAAATACTTACCTGGATTCCAATATTTTAAATTATGCATGCTTGCCTATGCTCGCACATAAATGCACAAACTTCCACATGGTAAAATGAGAAATAAACACCTACTTGATAATTTTAATATTTTGGAGATCCCAGCCACCTTCATAAAAATATGAGTAAAACTGACGGGGAGAATAAGTAGAGAAAGAGACAACGAAATATTAAAGGGGAAGGAAAATACTAAAAGGTTTTATGAATTGAAGGCATCTAAATTGAGTGTTACCTTGGTCTTTAATTGCATCCTTGCATCGATATCTCAACAATGCGCTTTTTGGGAGTATTAGACAATAAATTCGGCGGGAGAAACATATTATGGGAGTTGTATCTATTAACCTTCATCCTTAGCCACGTTTTTCTTTTCTGCCACATATATAATGGGATAGGAGCACGAGATAGAAGTGTGAGTCACCCATCCTTCCTGGCCTCAGTTGCTAAACTATGTTGATCGGGCCCCGGTATTTCAAGTATCTACGTCACTGCCTAAACACTTCACTAAGAAACAGTCAATATCACACTTAAGGGCGTACCTCTGGAGCTAACTATCCATTGAAACATTTATTCTGAGAAGACGGCTTCTTCGGCTTTTAAATGAAACTGCTGTGGAGTACTTTCATATGATAAGACACGGGAAAAATCTAAGATAACAAAACCATCACGTAAATTGCGAATTACTGGTTATATGATATTTCATTACTATTACATCCAAGTTTTATGGCCATTGTTTACAATTTTAATGTCTACTAAATCATTTAAAATTAGGTATCCATAGTTGTGGAGTGAAAAATATCAGTAATTTTTCAAATATTTTCTCTTAAAAAAGATTTCGACACTATTAATTAACACGGAGGTGCTTAACGTGACAATATACTTATCCTCACCGCATGCAAAAGGACAAATAAAGGGATAACGGAATGAAAGACATGTAAAAAAAAATATTTTTCATAAAATTTCAATCAGATGCAACTCTCAATTGATGAAAACCTTTTTATGAAGGATTTGTGTCCTCAGCGTTCAGGACCAATAAGATCAAAATTCAATAATTTCAATGCGTTTAAATCTTTCGCCTTGACCGGGATACCGGTCGTTATTTTTGCATTTTATTGCAATTGATGTCTCCGTTGAAGAGTACTGTCGCCGCATCTCCGCGGTTCTTTGAATTTGTAAAATAGCGCAAGTGTGCTTCAAATTTTTTACTGATAATCAAATAAAATTTTTAATACTTACAATCATCCATTTGTAACTCAGGAACAGTATAAACCACAACAGAAATCCTACAAAGTCGCACTATAAAAATTTTTCTCGCCACTGGTATGTATGGAAAGTATGCCATCTAAGATAAAGTATAACAGTAAGAGATTAAGCTAACAATAATGTGTATTTTAATGGTATCCCTTAATTAGGAACAAAATAATACCAGTTTCGAAGGATTTCCTGGAAAATGATTCGGGCCAATACCAGTTAGGAGGTTACAAATTAATTGCTGAACAGAATTTTTATCTGTAAAAATTAGCGGCCAGCAGTATCATTTTTGAAAGATTTGAGAAACAATGTATAGAGTGGTGGATTGTAACAAAGTTTTTCTACTTTCATTTATTAAATCATACCAATGTTAAACGTTTTATTTTTGAAGAAGTATACGTGAACTGGTCAGAATACAGAAACACAATTACGCTACCGTAATTTGCACCAGCTCGGAAAATGAGGTTTGCATTAGACACTGAGTACTACTAGGACTTGATGCTTTGCACCCCGGCATTGATGTATTAACTCTTCGAAACAATAAATTTCGTATTTTATCCAATTTTTAATAAACTTATTAAACCAATTTCAAGCGTAAAAAATTGTCTATTAGAGATTAAAAGCACAGCGCTCTGCGACTCCGGAAACTGATCTTCGAGGCATGAGGAAGAGCGTGCGTTTCATATGCTAATTATGATTTAAAGGAGAATGAAGACAAAATGTTGAATTGAAATGAAGACTAACCTTTACATTTAATAGTTGGTATAAGGGAAGAATATATTTGTTCAAATTTATAAAAAATCAGAGTTTTATGTCAGAGAAATTGAAAGGGTGTTGAAGGTCGTAGCAGAAGGAAAAATATTTGGTTACTGAGGAAGAAAAACGATAAGAAACGAATCTTTGGAATGAATTAGGCACTTAAATAATAGTAAGCACTGAATGAAGATATGATTGAGAGTTAACAAGAAGAATTCCGCACCATACAAAATAAGTAGTAATTTTTAGGAATCGTCTAAAATCTGAAATTGATGAATACATTACAATGGCGATTAAAATATTATACTAATGAATACTGAATCAACTTGAATGCGACATGAAAAGAATGATTTGGTTGTTTTCAATATGATTAATAAGTACAAGTGATCAATCCTGAAAAAAATTACTTATATGTTCAAGTGCTAACTCATAGATTAAGATATTTCAGGGTTTTCCCTGTTTAATGGAAATTAAAGAGCCTTATAACAAGCAAAATATTGATTCAAATGAGCAAATTCCGAGTGTTCATTTTATCCCACGTGCAGTGAAATAGGATAGACGTTTACGTCTAAGGTAGGAGATACATCTGGGTCATTGCTATGCGGAACAATATTTCAGAGCATAGGGAAAATACAATGATCAATTGGGAATATATCTTATTAATAGGGGAATTTCAAACTTTGAAAATTCATTGCACTCTATCCGCCTCCTCATTGATACTATTAATCTCTCATATGATATGTAACAATTAATAATTCTGTCATTTACTTTAAACTAATTATTTAAGTTGTAGAGAAATACAATAAACCTCGTCGTAAATGATAACACCAGTAAATATTTACGTTCGAGTTTTAAAAACGTCAGTTTTTAGGGAAATAAACAGAAATGTATCAGCCCTAATAATTTAATCATCCAACTATAATAAAATGTCTCAAAAACAAATCCCCCGAACTCGAAACTCTTTGTCTATTTTCAATACTTCACATATCTTCTATGCAACGATGGCTATGAAAAGATCTCCTGATAGAAACCAGATGACAATACTTGAATGGCTAACGCGGTAAGAGACGATTGAAGCTTCTCTTTTGCAGACAAGTGGAATTATCACAATAAAGAACCTTTAAGGCAATATCAAGCAGGAATTTATACCTTAATGTTTAAGAACACATACTACCTTCCGTCTACCACCATATTTTAAAAAGTAGAAGACACAATCAAGCAAAGATGAAGGAAAAAATCTTGACAGGAAATAATTGAAAACCTGTACCAAAATCTCACGTGAACGATAATAAACACTAAACTAAAAGTTGATTAAGAATTTGGTAAATAAGGTGTGGATTGATAGCAAGAGTAAGAAGTGTTAGAAGTGTATTAGAAGTGTTAACAAGGAGTGTCAGTTCATTTCTGTGGACGATCTAATTTTTGTTAAATCTGGTGTCCGAGCAAAGTAAATCTTAGGATTCAAACAAGGCATTCGTATCAAAACCCTAGAACCCCTTCTTCCCAGTTTGGTGTCCAATGCGGATTATTAGGAAGCGCACAAGACTCTTTTGCCTGAAAATGACCTGACGCATATTTGGTTGTACAGCTTGATTGTCCCTCAGTGTGAATATTTAATTTGCATTATGCGTTTCAGTTCGCTTTTCCATCGTTCACTCCGCGGGGTATCTTCTGACCCGTACGACACGATACGAGTTCACGCCTCCATGATTCTTCAATTTCGCAATTCTTTTAAAACTGGACGGCAAGGCACGTTAATTAGCACCATTTTATGGGTAACGTGAGGAAAATAGAGGTCGGGGAAAACGGGATTCTTCCCTTGATCCTCCCTTTTATTTTTCTCACCCACCGGAGGAGTTTTGTTTTCCCGCTTACCTTTGCCTACCTATCCATCCTCTTGGTTTATTTATGCACTCCCTTCTTCAACCTTCAACGATTCCACTTATCCGCAGAGCCCATTTATATGCAAATTAAGAGGCTGTTCCCCATTATTTTGGGCCTTTTTCTATCTCGGCATTTCCCGCACAGTCTTCTTGTTGCCAGTAGCAACAAAGTTTATTTAAAAAAAAGAAGCACGGAATAGATGTAAAGGGATTTGAATTTTGTGACTGAAGTTATTTTCTAAAATCATTCTACCCAATGATTAAAATAGCAATTACCATCAAGTTCCGTTTGTCATTTCAAAGCAGTGTTCTACTAAATAAATAATATACATTTGAAATTTATGGAGGATGTAATAAACGCAGTGAAATTAGGATATTGTCATCTTCTCAAATATAAATGTTATTAAAGAAATATGAGATTCACATTTCATTGGTTCTGAAAATGGAATCGGTTGGTGCAGAAAATACCTTGCCTAGTAGGAAATAGAACTAGGGCTTGGATACTGCCATTGTTATAAAAACAATTTTAGATGATGTAGTTTAAAAACATTATTATTATGATTTGATTAAACAGGAGCTATTAATTTTCTTTTGAAATTGCTAATTTCTTCTTAACGAGCAATCGCCGTACACAGTTTTACGTAAAACTCAGTGCTGTAAAAATGAAAAAGGTGTTCATAGTTTCTTGAGACAAATATATGTGAGTCGTGGTAGTCCAGGGGGCAGAGCGTTGGACTATTGACCGGAGAGCCCAGGTTCGATTCCCGATCAAGTAACTCTGGGAATCTGCAGCTCCACACAAGTTATGTGATTTTTCGGGTACCAGATCTTCCTGGGAAACCATAACCGGCAAAGGGAAAGGAAATGGCCCTCCTAACCTGATGTGTGAATTCACACGCCGTTGGGTTTAGTGCTGGGTGAACTGTACCATCACTAAACCGACCTTCGGGTTGACTATTGCATTTATGGTATATATATATATACATATATATATATACATATATATATATATACATATATAACACGTAAAAGGACACTCACACTGTAGATGATTTAAACTTTCGGCCTTCTTCAGGTCAGACTCTGAAGAAGGCCTCGGAGTAGGCCGAAAGCTTAAATCATCTACAGTGTGAGTGTCCTTTTACGTGTTATCTGTTTTATTCTGTGTTCTATTGTGCCGTCCAAAAGTTATATTGCTCTCCTGAGTACTTCCGCATCATCTATATATATATATATATATATATATATATATATATATATATATATATATATATATATATATATATATATATATATATATATAATGCATGTATGTATACATACAGGTATGTATGCACACAAATGATTCATACATTTCTTAATTTAAAGTGGATGGAAACACACGTAAGGGCGAATACAAGGCCCTGATCAAAGATCCTGATGGGGATGATCAAAGAAGCATGCGGATTCCAAGAAGAATAGTACGTCGTTCTCTGTCTATATTTGGCCATTATGGGTAATTTACATCTTCTGGCTCTGCGTGCCTTTAAACGCACCTTACGAGCTCTTTGTAAGAGTGACTGATTTCCCTTTTATCCCTATTTTGTGTTCGTAGATTTCTGTGGCTGTCGATGAATAGTTCCCGAGTGCCATATGTCGGCCAAAGAATCGGGAAGTATGGTTAAATAAACCCTCCGCCGATGTCAGTGTTAAATATGTTTCCTCAATAGCTTAATTGGTAGAGCGATACGAGCTCGTACCCTAGCGAATTAAAGCTGCAAGGTTTTAGTTCCGGTTGAGGAAACGTTTTTCTACTTGAAATCAGAATCCTTTGACCTTCTCCACCAGTCTTGTGTTCGTGTCCTCATAATGGTTTCTCTTACACCTAGTATATTCACATAATAATTTTTTCACCATTTGGCACTTTTTGTGTTTGAATATGCTATATATGCGTAAATATGCCTATAATTTGCACAATCTAAAGTTAAATCATAAACTGTATTTGCCAGGACGTTAAATTAAAAACTCATGGAAAGAGGTATTATTTTGCCATAATTACTTTGAAAAAAAGAATATTTGTGTGGCAATAAGATCATATATAGATTTACAATAAGTTTCCAAGGCGTGTCCTTGTGAATATCTTAGAGATAATGAATGTTTTATAGTATTAAAATGTGAACATGAATAATAGATACTTCTGAGAGATAAATTGCTAAGGAGATTTTCTTGGGATGGGGTTTCAATACATCTAGGTACCTCTGTATTATTTGTTCACTACAACTTATAAGCTACTCAATCGAAATTATTCTTATGTGCGGGGCTTTTTTGGCTCATTTTCGAGTCCGTAGATATAAATTTCATTTCAAGAAATCGAAAAAAACATGAAGTAGTTAAATAAAACCTGTCTGGTCATAAGTAATGCTCCTCATAGCTCCATTTTTATTTCTTGATATGAGTGCAGGCCCAGATCCCTCGGGGTCTTTACGTCTGGCCACGCTCACTTACCTCCACACCCCTCTCTGCTCAGTAACTCATCTTCCCGCACGAGATCACATTTCCCGAACGTAACCGTTTATCCCAGATCCTATCGCCCCATCTCAACTCCGTCTCTTACCTCCATTCTCCTCTCATTCAGTGATTCTCATCTTTATGGTTGTCCAATTTCATCTTCCCTTCACTCAAGAAATCCTCATCGGAATATACTCATTCATCTCAGTACATCAGGGTCTACAGTAGCGATTTTTTCCCCATTTATCGGTTAACGCGTGCTCACAGAAAAGCAGATATATAGGTGGGAATGACAATCGCTCAGATAAGTAAAAAGTTAACGGTAATAATTAATGATAAATATTTAGCACACGGAAAGGATCGGCACCAAAAAATGACGATTTATTATGGAATCAAGCATCCACCATACATAAACATAAAAATGATTTCTATTTAACTGATTTATTACATGTAAACAGCAACGAATTTTAAAATTTCAAAAACAAGAAAAATTGGTACAGACTATTGAACCCATAGCTTAAAAACTTTTCCTAAAAGGATATTCTGAAATTAATTCTTGATTTTAAAAGCCTTGAGAAACACAGGGTATTAATCTTATTCTCCTAAACCTTGAAAAGTTTAATTTTATCTCAACTTATCAAGAAATGATACATTATTTTTTAAATTTTTAAAACAAGTCGGGATATTACTGTATATGAGTACCGTATACATATTCACAACTTATCATTCCAAGCTGACAAATATATTAGGCCAAGCCATAACTCGCCTAGATTTTGAAAGTTAAAGGGTGCTTAAATCTATTGGGTAACACTTTTAATGAATCAGATAATAAATACCCTTTTAATACATTTGCCTCATATTGAGGTGGGCATAAGATGTATAGAAAAAATATAAACGTTTTCACGATGGCTAATGCGATATTTCACATTTATATAAAAAAAAGGCTAAGCCAAGGAGAGATAGAACAAGTCAATCAGAAACATTCAATTAGAAGCATATAAACCAGGAGCTGGGAAACACTACACCTTCCGTGGTTGGATGTCGGAGGTGTTAACCACTTACACCAAAAATAGTGAGTTAGAATTACATCTAACGAGTGGACCACATGTGGAAGACCTTAGTTTGGATCCTATCGAAGGACTGAAGCATACACCATCCTTGTGCGATGTGGGACTCGAACCATCACCCTTCATTATTCCCAAAAAGCACGTCGTACATCAGACCAATTGCATTGGATCGTCTCTCGTGCTGAGTCACTCCTTTAAACCTTCCCTCAATGTTCCCTCGGTTTCGCTCAGTCGCAAGGCTAGCAGACGGACTTCCCAGGCTCTAAATGTTCTCGGGAGGTTTTCCATTTTCTCTACGTTTCCCATATATGTAGCTCCCCAAGCGAAACTGCTACCATCCGTCTCTTCGACAACATCAATTTTCATGTCGGCAATTCTTATTCTATCCTTTCTTCCCCGTCGCCTTCACGCCGACTCCTCCGTCACGTCATCTTCAGTGAAGCTTTCCCCTTGTGTCCACACGGCGCTCACTTCTTCCACACCTCGGCCCTAACGACCACGCTCTCGATGGATCTTGGCCTTTGATCTCTCCACTTTCTCTCTCTCCCTCTCTATCAGCAGTCCTCCAATTTTCTCACCCCATACCCTTCATCCAAAACGCGATCCCTTCCAACATGTTTTCCTTGCCACCCCTTTCTCCGAGGAGGAGCGAGTAGTGTGAGAGGGTGGTGGCAGGGGGGAATAGAAGGGGAAGGGTCGTGCTGCCTGCTTCGGTGTAACCTTTCCAATTCTCTCCACCTGTGCTCCGCTGAAAATGAATTTCTCGAGGGAGTAGATGGGGAGTGAGAGGCGGTAACGGGGGTGGCCAGGGTTAAGGGAGTGAGTTAGATTGGTCTCACGGGAGGTGTCGACCTGGAACAGAATAGGGGGTGAAAAGGGAAGAGGGGTGGCGCAAGGAGTAGGACGGAGAGGAAGTGGTGGAGGGGGTGTAAAAGGGACGAAGAAAATGATGAGGTGGCGGGAAATGGTAGTGAAGGGTCCCGGTATAAGGATGAGGTAGGGACGGAGTGAGATGATGGCGATAAGCAGTTGGGCAGTCTTCCTTGCTGCGGGAGAGTTTCGCGCCGGTGCCGCATTTGCGTCCGTTTACTGAGTCTGATTCCACGGTGCTAAAGGTACGAAGAATTAAAGCACAGGTTCCCAAGTTTTAACTGCGTAGAGGTTAGGAGTGCTCATAAAGGCTCCGAGGTGAAACCTTTTCATTTGTCCACTTAGCACGTAGCGAGAATAAGCTGCGAAAACTAAATAGTTATAATCTTCTGTTGGTGTCATTGGTCTTTTATAACCAACGCAGAGTAAAATTTTTAACACATAATGTTAGCGAAATAATAAAGATTAGTAATTGAATCCATCAAAAGATGCTCTAAAGAAATATCCACGACATTTCATTTATTTTAATAAGAGTGGCTGGTGAAATCAAATGGTACTGGATTAAAATATTGACACATGCGGAGTGCGTTCCAAAAGTAATGCAATTAAATTTCCCGCGTCGCTTCTGCTGAATAGGGTGAGATTAAACTACTTGAAGTAGGTGGCGGATATGCTAAGCTTTGTTTCAAAGTTAATTTAATTACTCTCCAAGCTGTGGAAGTGGCTGCACGTCAGTTATTATAAACCTCTGCGTGCCGACCGTGTCACGGAAGACCAACCGAGCGGAAATTTCAAGTGAACTCTTGCAATGTCTTGCAAATGAACCTGATTATTTGGACAACATCATCAATTGTGATGAAATCTGGGTTTTGGAATACGATCCAGAAACAAAACGCTAAAGCTCTGAGAAGCACAAGGAACAGTCCCCCGAGCCCAAAAAAGCAAGAATGATCAAATCAAAAGTGAAAACAATACTCATTTTCTTTTTCGACGGTAAAGGAGTGGTCCATAAGGGGTTTGTTCCCCAAGGACAGATAGTTAACTCTGTCTACTACGAGGATATGCTGGAATGACTCCGAAAATGGGTCATCAGAACGAGAAAGGACATCTCCGCGCTCTGGCAACTCCATCATGACAACGAGCCTTGCCACAAGGCACTACGAGTCCGCGAGTTCCTGGCCAAACACCAGGTGCTAACGCTGCCCCAACTCCCCTTTAGTGCTGACGTCGTCCGTGCCGACTTCTTTTTGTTTCCTCGGATTAGAGGAGCCCTGAAAGAAACCCATTTTTCGTTCATAGAAGAGATGCAATCAGCCGCGACGAAGACCTTATGAGTGGTCCCCGAAGACGCCTTTCAGGGTATGTACCGGTCATGGCGGAGTCGCTGGAAAATATGTGCGAGGCCCAAGGACAGTACTTTGAAGAATCTAAGTGTTTCTGCAAATCTATTCAATAAATTACTTTTAAAAAATAACTGCAACTGTTGTAACGCACCCTGTACATCACGTTTGAGATTAGAACTAAATTATCAAAACGCTATGGTCATTTAGTTATTCCACTAAAGTTAAAGATATTTGATTCCTTTTCCAAATTCCGATTCATTTTCCAAATATGTCTAAATATGAGACCCTTGACTAGCTTTGAAAAGTCTAGAAAAGTGGTAGCGATGGTTGAGTTAGCATCTGTATTCTGATTTCTAATAGCCAAAAAGCTCACTAAAAGTTTTAATGTGTTAAGAACATATAATGAAACATAAGTATGCCTTTCAAAGATCACATTCACCTAGTACAAACTCCAATACACTTTTTCTTGTGCTATTTCATTCAGTGACTCTCGTAACGACTGGGCTCATCACATATGCGTCATACATCGTCATGCATCATTCATGTTGTATTTTAGCATGCCTTTATAATTATTTAAAACTTGTATATTTCCTATCAAGTGGATTTGTAATCCGAGTTTATTCTTCAGCATCATAAGCGTGGTGAACTAAATACCCGAGTCTTTGCGCTTTACATCCACATCTACATAAATACCCTGCTAGCCACCAAAAAAGGTGTGTCATTAGATTAAGCACGTTTCGGAACATCCATTGCATAAATATTATGAAATAGGATCAAGTGAAAAGTAAAAAAAATGACAAGGCAAGGTTAACTCTATCTGTCGTGTGCCTGCTGTGAAGGTAGAAAGGGCTTCAATACTAGTTCTCAATGAATAACGTGACTTCAAGGCTACAGGTGATCATGAAAATCTATATGTGATACTGAGTGTTAAATTGGCATCAATTTTCGAACAGAAAGTTAATGTACAAAGCCAAGCGACGGGATACCTTAGTATGTAAAGAAGACAGCTACTGATCTTAGCTCAAGTCATGAGAAAATATTATGGACTTCGCTGAATGAAAAGTCCAACTAGTGTCATGATGACGGTGCCATAACTTTGTTAATAATTGTTTGTGGCTCAGGGAAAGCAACTGGCCTACCTAACCTGAATAAGAAACTTCCATTTCCCAGAGGGCTAGAGTAAATTTCTAACCACAACGACCAAAAACACCTTCCATTTGAAAACAACAAGAAAAATTTGCAGTTAGGGTGAGGCTACGGATGTCGAAGGTAGACACTAGGCTTAAATCGAAGTCATTCCGTCATTATTCAAAAAATCTCATCACATAGCCAGTGTATTGCCATTTATCGAGAATTATAAATTAAGAATATTCACTGACTTTGCGCTAACGCATTAATGGTAGCAAAGAATAATGTAATACAATATTTTTTAACATGGCTGTGGAATAAATTTTATGTAAGATATTGACAAGTACATGTCATCTTTAGTTGTAACCACGATTATGATAGTAATTTTAGCCAGTCATAAGTCAGTGCGATACCTATCTATCCAAGGAATTTTCATAACTTAATAAATTAAATATTATCTTTGCTTTAATTTCTTAAGTTAAACATGGATTTCTACAAAGTTAAGGCCTCAACCATTCAGTGCATCAAGGAATTTTCGATTATATATGTTAATGTTTTAATTTATGAACTCAAATGTGTTCATACGTTTAGAATATTGAAATAATAAGTTAATTGACCAACCTAATATCTATAGTAGAACGATGACAATTGTTAATCACCCTCATGGTTAAATATAACTTATTAAGAAGTAATGGCAGCTTTGCGAAGTACGTACACCATGCATAAATTTCACACCATACCAGTCCAGTCATTAGCATGTTATAAATGTAACTATGTATTAATTTATTAGAACTTATGATCATATGAATTTATTAGTGACACATTAAATGACTCACATGCAGATTTTTGTTTTTTGTGGAAAAATAGTAAAAACATCACAAAAACGGAAAAAGTTTCTGCGCGACAAAAGGGAAGATCTTTCTAATTAGTGTGCTTTTAAAATTAAAGCTGGATTTTCAAATTGAAGCTCCATTTGAATGAATGCAGCATTAATCATGTGATATTTATGAATGGAAGTGGCTATAAAATAAAAATGCATTGTCACTCTTCACATAAATGATTGTAAATTCCGTTCACCTCCCAAATTTTATTACCAAAGAAACCATTGATAAACGTGGCGATGCCTCTGATTTTGTAGATTTTTAACGATGTCTAAAGAACTATCTTAGTAAAGAATGTTTTCGTGCCAATCCTCTAAACGGATATTGAATATTTAAGAAACACTCTCCATACCTATATTTTGGTCTACTAGGCGACCGTCCACCAGAGTGTAAAATTTGACACCGGGGAAGGCAACGAAGTATTGACCGTGGTCAAGTGAATGTGATCAAGTCAAAGGAGGAGCACTCCTACTCACCATAATGAGGGCAAAACTCTGTCAACGTTTTTTTTACGAAAAGCTATTAATAAACTATTAATGTTTAATTTGTTCACGCACCTTGAAATGCGTAACACACGCAATTTGAGTGTATTCAGTAGTGGGAAATAGGCCGGAAACAGGCTCCTTCCACGATCGCGATCGGGTAAACACTCTGAACAAACACCGGACCAATTTGTCCTTCCATGAACAAGAACGAGGTGGCCTGGATCAAAAGGGTCCAGGCGCTCTCTCTCTCACTGCTGCCGCAGCGAAGGATATCTATCTGTTGGCGCCCCTGCCTCTACCCCACCTCTGTCTCTCTGTTCGTTTGTCACATCTTTTGTTCCCTCCCCCTTATCCTTCCCCTCCCCTTCTGTCTAATCTCACTACTTTCGGGTGAAAATGACTCTTGGCGCACAAAGGCAGAGTCAATAGGGTTGAGTCATTCGGGAGAGTGACACAGAGAGAGAGAGAGAGAGAGAGAGAGAGAGAGAGAGAGAGAGAGAGAGAGAGAAGTGAGTCCGCGAAGTGAAGAGATGGTTGAGTTAGGTAAAATTAAAGGTTTAGGTGCGAGAAGAGTGAAAAAAGGGTACCTCACGGTGTCCAATGGCCACAACAGGAGACTTAGGAACGAATGATAAAATCTTCTAAGTTAAATTTTTTTCGAAAGAATGCCCCATAAATCTCCTGTTCACCAATTATTCACAATTAACCGTTGTGCACTATAATAGCAAATTGTTAATATATTATTATTAATATGTGAAAAATGATATTTTTGTATCTTCAACTCTCAAGCCCTCCAAATAACTAAACAACGAACAGCGTAATAAGAAAAAACGGACTAAAATAATTATAATCAGGATTTTAAGTTTTGATAGTCTTTATTGTGAGATATTTTTTACAGCATAAAAGGAATCGAATTTCAAAGTTCCAATATTCTCCTGTTCCATTCTGTGCATACCATTTCATATATTAATGCAATCATTAATCATAAATTACAATGCAACATCTTCCTTCGTTGTGTTCAGCCAATTTTTTATTGATACATACATTTTACATGCTGTGCTCTACGCCTTCGACGTTCATGGTGATTCAGGATATCAACTAATTAGTCCTTAAATAAGTCTATGTATGATCTTAGAAGTTTCCATTAATATCGAATGCATTTGTATTTAATGAAAATGCAAAACTGTATTCAATATTATGTTTCCTTCTCATATCAGACCCATTGTATTTCTTTTCACTTCGCTCCACCACGCATAGATTATATCATATTCATTACATATACATATGGAGCAATATGAGGTAGAGTTTTGTCCATTAATGTGTAACATTGCAACAATCGCAACTAAATACGGTTTATTGAGCCACAAAAAGTTTGGCTTTTCGAAATTTTAAACGATAAAAGTTACGAGTATATTTTAGGTTGAATCATTGGGTTAGAGTCAACATTATAGATAATTATTTGGTTAGATGTAAGGAAGAAGTTTGTGTGCTTGAGTGTTGACTGCATGCAGTAAATAGGATAAGATGTTCAAGAATTGTTCATGTAAATATGCTAAATACGAACCAAACTATCCTTAAATCGTGAGGTAGGGGAAACTGTAGTACAAGATTCCATAGACTTTGCAAAAGGTAGCTAAAATATAAAATGCGGATCAGTGGAACCATTGTAAGATTACGTATATCAGTTGTAAGGTGGGGGTGTCCCAAAGTTAAAAATTAAATTTCTAGCTGATTGGAAGGTATCTAATATGATCTGAGAAAAAAATTGTTACGGTATTTGAATCAAAAAGGGTTTAATGTTTAAAAGTGGCATATACCAATCCGCTTTCGTTTTCAAGTTCATCCCATTTCAAGTTTTATGATTGATTACCGTAGTTAAATATGGTATTTGTAGTACTTGTCGTTATGATTGATACTATAATATTATTTGCTTTGTTTCTTTACTCGAATAGGAACACGAAGGCGCTGAACTTATTCATGTATTCAGAAATTGATCATTACATAAGCTTCTGTCTTTTTGTCCAAATATGCTGAAATTTAATTGCAACTGCTAGGAGTGGCCTTTAATAGACATATTTTTGATAAAAATGTGGTAAGGTGCCCATGTTCTTGCATTTTAAGGATGAAACACCGGAGGCCGTAGCGTTTCGAACCATAAAATCCGTCCTTGTGATAATAATTAAAATTCACCCCTCTTCCTTTCATGAAAGACAAGAAACAGAACTCTCGTCTTTTAAAGGGATGTAGGTTAATGACTAAGTTGACCTTTATTAATTCCTCATATCTGTCTCCCACGTTTTACCTTTGTGATTCCCAACTTTTAGTATGTTTTTTAATTTTAGTAAGCTGTATCATCGATCCAAACATACAAAGAATAAATGGAAAATATTCAATAGAATATGTAGTTTTATGTATGTCTTTGTGTAGTCTTCACTTATTCATTTATTTTTTCAATTCCAAAAGTACTTTTCCTTCCTTAATTTCGCGGAGGTTTTAATGGGGGTTTAACCAGTAGTAGCATTATGCAGTATACATTAGCATTTGAAAATATTCGGATGTTTATTTATCTAAATTTGATGAAACAAATAATTTTAATTTACATAACTATATAAATGTTGGTTATTCTTGCAATGACTGATTATATGCTTTTTAAATAGTGACATCATCTACATCTACGTAATACCCCGCAAGCCGCAGCAAGGGCGTGTGGCGGGGGGTGAAGGTCACCTCCAAAAAAAAGGAAAAAACGAAAAACCGCATTCAGAACTAACACATACATGCAAACCCAAATCCACAGTCGTGCATACATTCATAGAAACATCCAATCGATTTACACGCATGCAAATACACATATACCTCCATTCACTCCACAAGCATGCAAGTACATATGCTTAATAATAACAAATAATTGTACCTTAGGATGCGGTAAGAAATTTATACACAAACGTGCAAGCTAGATTTTAGTAAGTAGCAAGGACATCTAACCCAGCCTATTTATAACTTAATTATTGGAATGCAATCAATCACTGCGAAGATTCGGGTTAACGTTTCGGAGGTTTGATTTTATATTATATATGGCTAGACGTCAGTGTCACATCTGAATCATATACCAATTTAGTGTTTATTTTTTTAATTTAACGAGGGTCATAAATTGTTTACTTTCCTAATTTCTCTTGCATGTGTCTCCCGAATATAATATACATTCATCTAACATTATGATATTACCCTGTACGGTTAAACCTTATTTCCTCTAATACGTTTGAAAATAGGAAAAATCAGAAATATAATAATTGGAAACATGGAGTCCGGTCGGAATAACAGCTTATAGAAAATAACCAGTCACTTCAATTGAACCTCCCACCGATCCTTAAATCTGTGTTGGGACTTACACCGACATAGTCTCCAGGTCAATGGCGCGGAACTTAATTTATTAAAAGTCAATCAAAACTCGTCCAACTTGTCAGATTAATTCAAGTGCGTGCTTGACATTGGATCCATTGACCTTCGACGCAATATGGTCAAAGATTACGAGTATATATATACATAGCGATGCAAGGCTATATATTTTTTCTTATCGATCATAGCTGCCACAAGGGTTCCCGAGGACATCATGTAAAAGGGGGAGAAGAGAAACGGAAGAGTAAAGGGAAGGAAGATCGGCGGGTGTGAAGAAGAATACTGCAAAGTTATGGTCATCCATAAAGAGTGAGGAAATGGCGCGAAAAAAAGGAAAGGGTGGTGGGAGCGATGGGGAGGGTGGGAAGACGAGGGAGATGGAACGAACGTGTGTGAAAAAAGGTGAAGGGAGTGGAGAGGGGCGATAATGGGGAGATGTGCAACGACATCTGGGGGCAACGACGGGAAAGGGAAGCGGGAGAAGTTAAGAGGGGTGAGGAGGGAAGGGGAAGCTGTAGGTGGCGTGGGAGCAGGGCAGTCAAATGCTGTTTTTTTTCTCCTGACCGTCGCCGTTTGATTGCGAGAGGTGTTCACGACAGCGCCAGAGGAAATTGCCGATCGCGACGCGATGGAATGGGGATTGGAGGATAGGAAGAAGAGAGAAGGACGAGACTTATTTTTGAAAGGGTAAAAAAAGGGCGAAGAATCTTGTACGTCTCATGAGCGGGACCTAATCCGCTCCGTGGGGTTATTCTGGAGCTCGAAAAAAACTGACCGGGGTTCATTGCTTTATTTGTGCAAATGTAAGGGTGGTATTATGATCGTGATTTATTTTCATGGGGGGACGAATTTGTTGTCAGATGTTAGGGTTTTCATCGTAACTGCTTCTCATTTGTTAACATGATTGGAATCCGGAAAAAATTTTGTGCAGAGGTCGGCAGTCATACGTGCAGACCTTAAATTACTATGTTTGATTCGAGTCCATTGTTAATCCATTAACCAATAATTAAAAGACATTAGGTTTTTTTGTTCTATTTTAATGATCAGATTAGTCCATTATATATCATTGCCGAAATTATTTTTCTGCTAATAATGTTGGATTGCATTTCTGTTTGAATGCAAGGTTTTTGTGTAAATGATTGAATATAATACTGGAAAGTAATCCAATTTGAGTGTATTATATCCGGTATTTTTTTACTAATATCATGTTAAAATATTGAATGAATAAATATGCCAGTAATATGACAGGTAGAAATATTCTCAGCTTATTAGTATAGATAAATGAAACTAGGTAATCCTAATAGTAGTGTGGAAAATTTAATTGATTAACTTTGCATTGAGCAATGAAAATAAATTCCTAGGATAGAGGATTAATTAAATACATTTTTGCACATAACTCCTTTAAAGTATCCTTTTTTCTCTTTAAGAGTACGAAAACGATGTAACTGATTTCAATGATTAGTGAAAAAGGAGTACGAGAATATCGTGAGGTTAAACCACTCAACTCTACCTAAAATATTATTTTTGATACGTATGATCGTACTTACACCTTTTTCACCACTTCGCTGTAATTTATTATATATATATATATATATATATATATATATATATATATATATATATATATATATATATATTCTTATTGGTATAGACGAATTCGTATTCGTATGTCACATAGACGGGAAAATAGAGCAAAAAATAATAGAATACATTACACGTAAAAGGACAATAACATTTCAGAAAGTTTAAGCTTTCGGCTTTTGGCAAGCTGACCATTAGTAATAAATGAGAAAAATGTTCCAATAAGTACAAGGTTTGTGTTTATGATATTGCAGGAATAATCAGAATATTGGCTCGATAGATGAAGGTAATGGAGTGTGAATTTTAAACATTACATTAAGGAGGCAATTCCTTTCCCTAGCCACTTGTGGTTTCCCAGGAAGATCTGAGACTCCCAAAAACATACATCTGGGGTGAAATTGGATGAATCACAAGGGTCATCCGGAATCAAAACTGGTACCTTCCAACCAGTAACCCCACGCTCTGCCCTCTAGGCTACCGCGCCCCTCTCAGTCGTGCAATAGTATTTCAGCTGTGGTAGTATATACCAAAAATAATATTTGTTTACATTAAAATTAAATGTAGATTATTTCTTTAAAATAGATGTCATGGTAGGACGAGTAATAAATCTTATGAACAAGTCAATGTAAATCTTTGCACTTATAGGTCTTCTAAATATCTGGACTTGAGGAAGGAAAATGGAGTATCATGTTCCCACACATGAAGTATGAAGTTATGGTAATTGGAAAAAATGGCATAAATAAAGTTAAAATTAATAAAAAATGGATTTGAATCCAATGAAATACTTCAGAATCTGAACTGTGAAGCACTAAGAAAAATGCATTTCATTGAGACGAGCATGACGTTTCAAAAGAAGAATGAAATCCCTGTAATCTGAAAATTATTTGCCATATGAGAAATACTCTATTGACAGTTTTCTTATTAAATAGAGAAAAAAGGAATGGATTACTAGAACATTAGGATTTAACGACCAAAACCTTTAGATGAACACAATTTACATTTCGAAATCCATCATCCATCAATGAATATTGGCAGTCTATCGTGGCAAAATTCAAAACCATTACAAATTAGAATATTTCTTAATTTATGTAACCTAGTACTACGTGAATTGTAATTAGAAAAAAAACAAATTCTTCTTCTTTGCTACCGAGGAAGAGTCCTTATAAGACTTTTAATAAGAAAAATGACAAAGGTGATGGGGAGAAAATTTCTCACGCTCCATTTTCTTTGGCCACATTTTTGATTCCATTGCTAGCCCATTAGGTCCAAACAGACCGTTTTTGGGCGGGAGAAAGATGAGAGAACTCTCTGAGGGAGCGCCAGGATGTGAAAAATTGTGAAAAATAAACGTCTCAGCGGGTGAAGGTTACTGGAGTTGGATGGTAAGGGCAAGTAACGAAAATTTGGTAACGATCGACATTTGTATTAATATTTTTTTCCCCACATGACTCCATTGAGGGAAGTGAAGAGAACGAGAACTGTAGGAAGAAAGACACCATAATTTTATATTTTCTCGCCGTGTTTCCAAAAAGAAAGACTCGATGATGAAAGCAGCAGGGGAAATCCGAGAAATACTGACGACTTAGAGAATAAGGAGGCAATAATGGACGATTCAGTGAAAATATCGGAAGTTGGATGGTAGTGATAAAAATAATAAAATATGAGATGTAATGGGGGTGAGGGGTTAAGTCCATATTTCACTTCACGGTTCGGTCGCAAGCATTTCTGGGCGGAACGGAGGACCGGAGAGAATGGAGCGTGAGGGAGAGGTCTGGAGGGCAACTGTGGAATAGCTTGAAAGGGGTGCGGGGGATAATATTGAGGAAATGCTTGCAGTAGAGTGGACGTCCGGTTTTGAGGGAAGTACTGGAGTTGGATTCAAGTTAGCCCTCTTGCTGAAAATGAGAGTTAACATGATTGATTTTCCAATACGTTGTGCATTGATAAGACTAAATTGAAGATTTAGCATACAGAGTTCGTCCGGAATATAATTGTACTGAGCTCGAGAAAAAAAAATTTATTACACTTTTACATATCTTAAGCTAATATTCCTCAAAATAGGACCCTTGTGAGTCGATACACTTGTTTCAGCGGCGTTCCCATTCCTGGAACGCTCCCGCGAAGGCATCATCGGGAACCTCTCGAAGACACGTCGTCACGGCCTCTTTGACGGCGTCCAAAGTCCCGTACCGCGTTCCTTTCAAACTCCTCTTTATCTTCGGGAACAGAAAGAAGTCCGGTGGTGCCAAGTCCGGGCTGTAGGGCGGGTGCGGCAGCGTTGCCACGCCGTGCTTGGCCAAGAAGTCCGACACGACAAGCGCGGTGAGAGACGGCGCATTGTCGTGACGCAGCCGCCAGATGTTTTCGATCGCTGGCCGGACGCGGGCGACTCGTTTTCGAAGCCTGTTGAGCACTTGGACGTAAAATGCAGCATTTACAGTATGTCGTTCAGGTACAAATTCGTAGTGGACGACTCCCCTTTTGTCAAAAAAGACAACGAGACAATGACACTTATTTTCCGGACGAACCCTGTACATTTAACTGAACTTTTGGCATCAATTATTACGTTTGTATTTTAATTTTAGCATCTTGTTTACAGAAATGTTTTTTTTAATGATGAACTCTATTGACATTCTTATTCACTTTCAAGGGCATAGAGACTTGGGGATTTTCAGTCTTCCACATATTTCCTATGTGACTTGTGTCCAGGGAACTAATATCTCCTCCACCGAGTTTAAAGTATGCTAAAGCTTTATTATTCTGCCTCTACATGTAGTCATTTCTCTTTCTTTCTGGACCTTCAGCCGCTTAGCTTGTGTCCTTAATTCGTTGATACATTGCGTCGTGATATTTCCGTTATTTTTATTAATGTTTTCTGTTCCTCACCTACTCTCTCCCGGCGTTCCTATGAAACGCAAATTGCAATCACGCTATTGCGATGATTTTTTCTATAATACTTTGCCAAAACATAGACGATATGTTTCACTTGGATGAGTTTCTCTCAAAATGTGGCTCATCTGGTGAACTATCCCGAAGGTCTGGCAGACTGTCCACAGGAAAGCGATCTAACGTTACCCAACCTGGGGCTTCATTTTGTTTGCCACCCGTGCTATTCTTTTCGCGGAAAGAAGCGCTATCATTTTGAATTCCTGTCAGAGCTCATTCTTTTTCTCTTGAGGAGAAAATTAGTTTATCCTATATAGCTTGGGCCTCAATGGACGGATTTCACATCAATATCCTTAGACGACGCATTTGGAAAACTATGAAAGTAGTTTTCTATTAGGAAACTTTCAATTTGTTTTGGTTTAGGTAATGAATTACTTTGGCTTCAATTTTTTATTTCATGGCCTTCAGGTTTATTTCTTGTAGGAATGAGAGAACAACGGACGCCAATTTACTGAGTTTTAGAGAAGTTCTATAATTGATGCTCTGTTCACGAGTTAGTTTCACGGTCGCTTCCACTTCGCATCAGGGTCATTCTCGGGTTACACTCGATGCAAAATGTGAATATTACCCTCGGGATGAAAATCGTATTCAAATTGCAGTCATAACATCACTAAAAGTTTCAGTAGAAAGAATAATTTATACGATGGGTACTTGCATACTTTGCTTCTTTATAGAAACTTTTTTGTACTTATGCTATGTATGGCAAAAAATACTAAATACAATATCAGCAGTTAGTTAAGGTGTTCTTAAGTAAAAATATTAAACCCCTCAATAAAACTTTGATTGCGGGAGCTTTTTGCCTCCTATATTCAACCCTTGTGGGTCAAATAATTCAAAGACATTTCTACGTAACTGCTACTCAAGGCTTTTAACGATTATCATTAAATTTGAATGTTTTGGTTATGAGAACATAACTGATGCAAGCACGTAACATAAAAATATTCTGGATATTAGTTCGCACCAACGTAATACATAGTTCATTAAGATTTATATATTCTCGTAAACTGAATACCTAATCGTTCTTATTGAACGGAAGTAAACCTCATTTGCCTAATACTCATTTTAATTTGTAAGTGCATTTCGAATGACAGATAAAAACTCATTGCCCATAATCATGGCTATTAACATTGACATTCAAATAAGTGGATTGTGTACATTGTTATACCCAAAGAAATTTGGTCACTTATTTAAAACTTACTTTCAGCTTAGTAAAACTTACTCTCAGCGCTCTGTAAAAGAAGTTATAGAAGCATTCAAAGTGATATCGTATGTACCGGAGAGGAGTTATTCTGATATAAAATATAATACTTTTGTAGATTTTCAGTGACGTTCAGAAAATTTGCACTACTTTTGTTTATTACGTGGTAGGTTAAGCTCTTTGGGAAATATGTTACAGTTACTGTCAAAATCCGATTATACCTGTATCTTTCAATTTGGTATTGTATCTTGATGAATAAATACATGCCAATTGAATTGTATTGACCAGAATAATCATAAATCAAACTATAGGCCCAGGAAGATGTAACTAGAGGGTTGCGCAATATGCATGTATACTGTCTTACTACAAAGAGAGTGTAGATATGATTAAGCAGGATAAAACTCATTAAAATTAATAAAATTTAAGTTTGTGTATACGTATTTTATAATAGGAAACTATGACTACTATCCAAAAACTTACCCATCTTCTTCAAATGCTTGATTGGTAATATTTCACAGTATAAAATCCTATATTTTCGTGATTACTCTGGCGATCTTCAATATTCTGCAGATTCAATTTTGAACAGATTTAGGAAGAGTGAATTGAAATAATATCGAACAAAAGAATTGAATGAATATATTGTAAATTTTTGCAGTATTTTCTATATTTTTCATAGTAAATTGGCGCTACTGCCGCAAGTGAAAAATTTTTAAAAATAAATCAATAGTGACTCATTTCTAAGTGCATTATATTTATTATAAAGTAATCATTCGAACATTCTTGGCAGAGAAGAAATATAATTTCTTTAAAAAAATAAGTTAAACAGAACGTAGGGTGAGAAATCTTAAGATGTAACATCCTTGCAGTCACCAGTAACTGAATGGCATTGCCTGCGGGGTTATTTTACTGAACGCTTATTCGAAAAAAGAAAACTAATATTGAAAATGGCTGAGAAAGATGACCAATTCCCCACGCTAAGTAATGGATATCTCGGATGGAGCGGAGGTGACAATAAGGGAAATTGGGAGGGAGACGAAGGAGAAAATATCGAGATTACGTAGGAGTGGCGTCATCCCGAAAGAAGTTGTAAATTATATTCTTGAGGCGACGAAAAATCATTTTTACGCTGGAGTGGGCTACCTGGGAGGGTAGAAGAAATAGTGAACTCCCTTGGCCGTGGGGATAGAAGAGTTTTGAAAGTGGGTCGGGGGAGGGAAGGCAAGCTGGAGGTGAAGGAGGTGAGAGGCACAAGGGGGATGGTAATAAAAATATGTGACTGGTGAGGGTTAAGTGGGGAGCGGGCGTTGGAGATATTTCATCCGACAACCCATTCTCCCAACACGAGCATCCCAAAGAGGCGGACGGGGGAAATATGAAGGAGTACAGGGAGTGCTAAAAGAAAATGAGAGGATCAGGCGTAAGAAGGCAAGGAGGGAGAGAGCAGGGCGACTAATTGAGAGGGGAAGAATTGTGATTTTAAACTACTACTTCAACCTGAATATGACCTATGCACTTGTGTTTCAAGGATGTTACCTTTGTTAAATTTGAGTACGATTTCTTCTTACTTTGCAGAATGAATTCTTGTATCTTTCTGGTACTATTTCAACTCATGAATCCATTTTTCCTTGGTTAACTTGATGACAGTAACCTACTGGGAATGGTTCTCTTCTTGCACCATTTATTCGTTGGATATGTTGGACCCAATGTGCGAGTCTTTTTCATGTTTAAGCATATGTCGAATTAGACTGTATATGTTGGGCATTTCGTTTTTTATGCTGATCCTTTCTAATGTTGCCATTTACTTCAATACTTCCATTTCTCTTATGAAGAGAGTTGCCAATTACGATCGTATCCATGTCTGTTGTCCACTACACATGAAATTATGATATAAAAAAATTGCAGACTTAACGGTGAGGAAAAGTGCGTTATCTATTTGTGTTATCTAGAAAAATTGCAGTTTTACTAGCAGTTTTTGTTTTTTCTATCGGCATCGACGCTATGGGGTCATTGATGATCTCGCTTTAACGTCGAAATTGATGGAAGAAATAAAAACCACGGACATATACAGTGTTTCATTACCTAGAACATCATTACTTCCAGGCTTCCCCTGATTACATGCATGTTTACTGTGTTATGTACTTGCACTATGATAATTCTCTCTGTACTTGGTCATATAGACATCCTGCTACACTATTTACTTCTATAATATCCTCGTCAGTCTCTTTTACTGGCTCAACGTGGCTGGTGGATGTCATAGAAATAAATTTAATTTCCGTTTCCTGTTCCGTAACTGCGCTTGTACACTAACTTACAGGTATTAATACTCTTACAGTATATATTATGCGATTAAACTTTAAGATAATTTCATAAGTCATATTTCGTGTATGCAAAACAGTATGATAGGTCGCAAGTCCATTATTTCCGGGGGAATGAGTCAACTAGTAACATGACATATCACCAAAATCAGCCATTCTATTCGTTTCTAGCATTAATACCGTCATCGGGTCATCCCAAGTGTTCCACTAGCAAGATTGCATGCGTGGATATCGGAAAACAACTAGTGTCCAAAGAGTCGGAGTTTGCGCTTCTACTTAAATCTTGAATTTGTGGGAGGGGTTAGAAATATAGAGGTTGCAATGGTTTTCCCATTGATTCATTAGGTAAGTCAATAATTTTAATGTATCACAAAAAATAAATTGTGATAGGTCTAGTAATAGTTAACCAACTGCAGAGTCTTCGTTAAAAATATTTGCTCGATTTCGTGACAAAATTAGGGCTGAAGCCGAAAAATAGTATGGAACTGAAATTTTAATAGATAAACATGTGTTCAGGTTCTCTTAGGTTTAGTTTTTCCAGATCCACTCGTCTCAAATGGAAGTGCCATTCAAAAGAAATACTATAAAGGAATAAATATATATCATATGATGGAATAATACGATGCGCAGTTGCTCGATTACTAGCGCTTGCACTTCGTGAACGCTATTTATCAGCTAATAGTATTCCTATGACAGTGCCTCATTGTTACCCTTTAGGCGCCATCTTGTAGTTTAAATTTTTCATCGCAAACATATTTTGGTATCGAACCAAGTTTAGCTTTTTCTAGAGATTATAATATTCATCTTTTTCGCTCAATTATAATGATATAATGGCATATTCTACATTGAAATTCCTCGGAGCTTGTTGAAATATTGTCATCTCAATTGTTTGCAACTTTTTAATTCTCATTCCTCCGTCTTGCGCCCATTTTCTATTTAACTTTATTGACGATTTGACTGTATTATGGAGCAAACCATTTAATGAATTGGCTGTCTGTCAACTGCTTCCACCTCGATAGGCTTTAACAGTAGATTATGAAATCTAGCATTAACCATACTTTATTTTTGTTTTCACATTTTTAAGGGAAATTCTCCTCTTATATGTAAAATTACTTAAATGTATCGGGTGAAGGTTGATAGCCGTTTGAACCAATAAAGTAGAGAAAAGGAAATTGGTTTCATCCCAAAGTAATACCTTAACAAAATTAGCATTGGAATAAAATCGTGTTTTATAGAATTCTTGCTGTTATTGTGTCAGTGTACCTGTTTCTGTATTTTTCATGAAATATTTCCCTTGGTTATTTTTATTGAGGCATTGAAGGGATGGATACCACGCTCATTCTGTGAGCCATCTATACTTCCTTAATTGAAACAAGGTGTATATTGGTCATTATAAGTGTTACTGGTTTCCCATATTGACTTCTGACGCAGCAACAGTGCACTTATATTCATCAACTTTTACTTTATGGTGATTGTATAATGTTAGGAATTGAATCCATGAAAAAATCTACATCAAGATATCAGAGTATTTGCCTGTTGTAAACTCCTGTGGTGCATTTTGATCTTGATGATACATTTTTTTGTGAGCAAAGGTAGTAGATTGGGATATTGTGGGTCCAATAAATGAAATATTATTAACTTCATCATGTAAAATATCTTATAAAATATTTTTAATAGCAAGGGATGTGTTCACTAATCTAATGTTTTATTTTGTGAATTTCTAGAAAGAAAAGAAACAAAATTCAGAGGCCGATGTTTGCGGACGTATATTCATCAACTAATATCCTGAAGATATCGGCATTATGAAATTTACATGCGGAAGCCTACAGCACACCAACCGGACCTGCAGCGACCTTTCTGTTGCAGATGGCATCTTTGAGGTAGGTTAGCGTGATATGCTTTACACCATGACTCTTGGCGCATATAAGTAACCGAGACTTTCCAATTTGTCAGCAAATTTCGCTTGCCTGCACTTGTATATTATCTGCAAGTACGTTCCGGCACATTATACAGTTCGCACGAACGCTTGTTATACTCTCATCCTTTCTTTTCATACGCTGTGGGTGGAAGTCAAATAGAGGAGTGTCATAGTGGAGCCAAGTTATCCCTCAATGTCATATGTTTGACGTTTGTGTATTTGATGTTGGTTACCTGCGAATAAAACACTCGTGTGCACAAAAACTTTAATTATTTCGCGAAACACCGCTCCATCGATGTTGTTTCCAATTTATTGGGTCTTATTTATTCTTGCTTTATGGCCCTAGTGTTATTTTAAAGTTTCAAAAATTGCACCGTTAAAACACGCTGGGTTAGCGTGATGGGTTACGCGCACGCCTATTTTGTAATGCTCAATTTCTACGCCAGGCATGTATTTTGCACCAAACCTTGGTATTAGGTTATGGGAAATTCAGTTGAAAGCCGAGGGTATCGGGAGTATGCGGGTCATGTGGACTGCCATAGGTTGAAGTGACTCATTGGCGTTTGGCTTTGTCTTTGTTTGTTTGGTCTATAAGCCAATTTAACATTCCCAACTGTTAAATGTGTACCCTATTCATGCAAGAAACTCAGACAATTGTGCCCGAATTAGGTTCTTCCCTCTGATTTGAAAAACACGCCCAGACAAGTGTGCTCGTATATTTGATGTGGAATGTTAGCGGGTGTTAGTCATACTCATAGCTGTCGGGACAGAAGTAGAGAATGCATGACACGATCGAGTTTATGAACCAAGGGTCTAAAAATTATCTTAATGGAAACATAAAAATGCTCACTTATCGACAGTGAAATATGCTTAATGCAGCAATTAATTGAAACGGCAACACACCGGCTCTTATAAATGATGAAAGATAAATTTCCAGGGATAAGTTTACCATTTTGAGGGAAAAATTCTTGATACTCTGCGAATTAGTTTTCGGAATGAATTAAGTTCGAAAACCCACAAAAACCGGGTTTTTTGATCTCGAAATACTCTAGTACAGAGTTTGAGCGTTGCACTACTGACCGGAGGGCCCAGGTTTGATTCCCGAGCAAACCTCTCTGGACACCTGCAACTTCACTCAAGCTATGTGATTTTTCGGGTCCCAGATCTTCCTGGGAAACCATTACCGCCACTGGGGAAGGAACTGGCCCTCCTACCCGATGTCGAGCTTAGTACTAGGTGAACTCTAATCACGTACCAAACCGAATTTCGGGTTGATAATTGTGTTCATGGTTTTTTTAAATTATCGTATAACAAAATTACTTTATTAAAACCTGATGCTCCTTATGACTCAATAAGAATTTTCATGGAAAGAAAAATTCGAATTGGTGAAATGGGTGCAAGTGACTTCTTTCGGTAACTGACGTGGAAGAAGAGAGCGTTTTGGAGTCACCGCTTGTAGTGAAATGGTCTGACCTGACGGCATGGCGCTACGAGAAATACTTTCCCTCAAAACCGAGATTGCATGTGGTTCGGTTTTACAAGAAAGAAAATACACAGTTTTTTCAGGTCATCTTATAAAATTGAATAGTTACTGATTTTATTACTTTTGATTAGTTACTGATTGTCATTTTTGTGAGTTATGATTCTCACATTAGAAGAAATCATTTTTCTAAATTCATATGAAGTGGTAAATGCTTACCATCGTGACAGCGAAGTTAAAGCAGTTCATTTAATTCGTATACAGCCTATGAAATCCTAGCGGATATATATGCATCTGTATCTTTATAGTAATAAAATTAACTAAATGTATGCACTAGGTCAGTGTGGCATACACAACGTCGAACATAGGGCGATATTAGGGACATAGTTCAAACGTTATCACACCGTGCCTTGCGTTAAGGGATACACTTCATGGTGCAGTAGAAATTCGTTTCCGTATGGGCGGCAATACATGAAGAACTTGCAATGGACACTGAAAAGAACTAATTTTGAAACTCGAGCAAGGCAAACCCAGAACTTAGGTTCAGGGTTAATATCATAAACTCTATAAAAGTTTTAAGTTGATAAATCAACAAGCTTATCCCGCGTATTTGTACATCAATCACGTACACCATTTCAAAATACAGTCTTAAACTTGTTTGATGGAATTAATTTTGAGTAATATGGTGACCAATTCTATAAGGACTGATATTAGCGTATGGGGTCAAAGTTGAGCCGGAGTGAAATTTCACCCCTATGATTTCCAGGTCATCTTGGAGAATGTTCACAGTGATTAGTTACCGGCAATACATACGATTGATTACACTCGGCTCTCTTTCCAGCTTTTCTGTGTGCAAAACTAGTCAAGCTAAATCATCTCTCCTTCTATCACCTATTTTTCCACCGCGTTAGAGAGTTTATTTAGACTACCAAGTGACTTTTCCATAAGCCGGGCGTCGAAAATACATTGCCGACTCTTCTAGGACTATCCTTCTTGGCCCTTGATCCACTTTTTTTCCTTATTTTCTTTTCGATCATTCCCAATTATCTTCTTGACTTTACCCAACAAAAATGTCTTACATCTTAAGTGATACGTTTTATGTGCTGATAGTAGATTCTTGTAATTGTGCTGATAGCACCTATTTCTGGAAAGTTTTATTAGCTAATTATTTAGACGAATTTTACTCTTTTTTGTATTTTCCATTGCCAATGATCGATCTTTCATGAAATGATTTAAAATTTTCAATTACTCTGGATTTAATTTGGCTAATTCAATTAATTACCATCTGCTTTTTTACCACAGATCATTTTATTGCTTAAAATATGGCTTTAAATTGAACTCAGTTTGGTATTACGAGTTTTTTTAGTTTATAACTTCTTTCTGTACAAATTAGCAATATCGTTTGAAAAGCTAAATGTTAGTATTTTTCCCTCGAAAATTTACGAAAGCAATTCTACACGGAAAGTATCCGGCTTTTGTAAAAAATGTGAAAAGAGCTCAAGAAATTAATTATTATAGTTTTATATGTTTTCATGGACTTAGACTAGGTACCCCTATTTTTCAGAGCCTTGCTTAACGAGACCAAATCTGGCACTGCCACCTACAATAAACTAGTCTTCGTTTCCGCATGCATTCTACTTCCCTTCATTTCATCCAACTTGTTTGTCCTTTTCCTACCCAACATGTCCAAATTTCTCCCATCAAGAAAGATACAGAAAAGTAATTTTACGTGTTGTGATTACGCATTTTGTATTTACATTACACATTGTTCAGTTAAATGAATTCTTTTTAACTTTCAGCTCAATGTGTAACGTATATTAGGTGCATACGTCTACTCCGAAAAGTTTTTGTCGTCACAATAATAAAAATAAGTCAATGAAACTTCAACTAAAAGTGCAAAACCGTCATCTGAAATCGCAAACATAAAATTTAAAAGTGTGCACCATAAATTACGTGAGTAAAAATGTTTTTTCCAAAGACCGAGGAGCCTTTGCACTTACTGATTTAGGAAAAAAGCTTAAAAGTTTTGGTTTGGATTACTGTTAGTATTAACTCACGCATTATTTTTCCGACTGAAATTATACCAATGAGCTGGGGAACAGAAATAATTGATAATAATACTTGGATTTGTGAGTAATCTGTACTCTTAGTTGACATTGTTATAATATGAAAAAATAATTAGCCATTGAACAAAATTTCAGTTTTTTTCCCTATGGGTTATTAATTTTCTGGGAATATGTGCATTAAAAACCTTCAGATTAGTAGATTTGTCACCTTAATTTTTAAATTAAAGTTTTTTTTTTGACTAAATTCTTTAAATTCCTCACGTTAAAGGATGTAAAATGAACTAATCATACACCGAGTGCTTGAAAATAGATTTGAAGAGCATCACAAAAGATGCATATGCTTATAATAATGTTGAATAGGTACGAAAGATTATTAATTTAATAATATAATTTTTACTAATATTAGATATTTAAAAATAATGCAGAGCAGCCCAAATATGTATTCTAATTTGTAAGCCAAATTACTACTAATACCTATTATATAATTTAGGGTAAGAATTAATACATTATTTCAAATTTTAACGTATTTCTAATTTAATTGCGACATCTAAAATATTATCTACTTAAATTATCAGTTCTTGGTGTATTCTAAATTGATATCAATAGTATTTTAAATGCTAAAAAATATTTTATCATTGTGGTCAAAATAAATATTTACGTAGTCTCAAATTAGATAAAACAATAAAAAAAATAATTATTATAATTTTATATGTTTTGGATGGACTTAGACTATATACCCCTATTTATATATATATATATATATATATATATATATATATATATGTTTATTTATGAATATATTTATGACCGTTCGTTAAGGATAAAGAGAGGGTGAACGACAACGCCAAATATAAACACTAAAAAACAAAGAGCAATGCATCAGAAGAGAAATGCATAGTGTTTGCTATAGCGTTTCCAAAATGCTGTATGGCAAACGTTATCGAGGCATATGTTTCTGTGAAATGTTCCAAATTATCTCAATACAATCACTATAACCATGGTATGGCATGCATGAAAAATGAGAGTTTGGTAATGCATGCATACGGGCATGTGTATGATAGGTTATACGGTTTTAATAATCTTCCATAAATCACGGGTGGGCATTAAAAGCATCCCGGGCATCACGATGGACGGTTTGCGTTTCTCATGGAAGGACAACGCTAATCATTCGGGTTTGGAGAATTGGTGTGTGATTCAGTACTCATATTTTTGCGCGCCCAACAATGACTATTTTCTGCCTTCCTTCGCACGGTGTGCAGTTTTATCTCAAATGGTGATTGCACATCGTCATATGTGTGACTCCAATGTCAATATCTAATTTCGCTTGGATGCCGTCAAACGAATTTGCTATCTATTTCCGCCGAATTCGCAATTAGGATGGTGTACCCACCACCTTGAGCCCCACAATGAAATCCTCTGGATCGGAATTCCAAACGGTGAAAATTTAATTTAATATCTGATCTTTTGTCCGCTTCTGCTTAAAATCGGGCAGCATATGTTACTTTCCTATATTTTACAGCATAGAAATTTCAAAGTTTTTTACTGCCGTAAATAATCAATTCAGAGAAATCGTGAATCTAACCTGGATTACTCAGAGACCATATTGAATAAAAAGGTTCTCACAAACTTCCACAAACCCACCACACACCTTCCCAAAACAAATAGCGCACCCTCTCCAGCTGCACCATCTATCGTACTTCCCATTTACTCCCTCAAAGTTATCCTCGAGAAATTTTTATGTCCGACCACAAACGTACGGCCGCCTTATTACTAAATTTCCCTTCGTAACTTTTAAATAACCCGCCAATTTATCTCATGCTTATGGGTTGGGGGCGTTCATCTTTACCCCCTATCATTTAGGAAAACATTAGAGTTTTTATCAGACATCTCTTACATTACTAAGGTGAACGAGTGCCTGGAATTCGTTCATTATAAATTACAACTCTGTTCTGCTTCATTTCGTAAAAATGTTTTAACCCACATGTTCATTCCAACTTAATGATATATAGTATTTTTGATCTACGTGCTGATATAGAATTCAATATACGTTTATTAAAAAATTCATATAAGGAAAACTTTTACAGATATATTTAGCTAACTATGAATAAATACAATAAGTGCCTCACACTATAAAGTTTATTTCAAAGAAAATTTATTTATATTTTTACGGTAACATTTATACATCCATTAGCAGTAGGTTAATTATTAAAGTAAAATTACACCTTTTAAGTTAGACTAATTAAAATAGCAGCATGACAACTGGCCACTTAATCAATGCAAAATTATCTAAAGGAAACATTAATTGCTAAATATACCTTGTCCTTTCTTATGAACTATTTATTTTAATTATGAGTTAATTTTATAAAAAAGAAACACAATATCATATTTATTAATTCTTTTATTTAAAAGGAAAAAAATATGTATTCAAATTTCTCAGCCAGCCAATCAGTCTTATGCAACAGCTTCATTGTAGCAGTTGCCATCCATTACATTAAAAAATTTATATACCTTTTTCTCCCTCCATCTGCGGTCTTCACATCTTCATCAACTCATTCTCTCAAGAAATGCAGCTTCAACCTCCGTCACTCCCTCTTCAAGAACTGAAGCATGCCAAATTTCATATCCATCCCAAAATTTCCTATGCAGCAAATCATTGTCTTAAGTGGTTTTGTTCCGAAAAAAATAACTTTATACTCACCATTTTCCCTGCTAAAAATAAAATGAAAGCAATGATAAATTAACCAATTCCTGTATTAAAAATGATAAACTGGAATCCCACCTCCTACCAATGTTGCCATCTACTTCTTTCTGACCACCGGCGAACGTAGGCGATAGTTTTACATTGAAAAACTATAACCTTTTAATACCACAATATTTAATTTATACGGGATTTCGACGTTCAGTGTTATCATCAGGTCAAATGAATCAATTCCATAAAATCACGCCTCAAACAATCACTTATACGTGATAGTCTAAAATCAATTAAACCGTTATTAAACCAAGCCAATATCATTTTTTTTTATATTCACCTGAAAGCATCATATGGTGTTTGGTGAATGATGCATGTAACATGCATCACTCAACAATGAATACTACCATATTCTTTGCAAGTCAACCTTTTTCTTCTCACCAAGCCTTCATCAAAATAGTACAAACACCAATTGACTATAATAATGACATCATTTTGATACATCTACTTCTATATTGCGAATTGTTGATGCCTTTTTCTATCTCCATAAATAGCTATCCTCATTGCACCATATTCCCTACTTTCTCAATATTCCCCTTATATTTGCCTCTACTAACTACAAAAATTGGGTATGCCAATTTACGTAGCCCTCCCGGGCTGTATAAGCAGTAATTGAAGTGATACATTGAAATGCATCTGGCTAATACGAGCATTCGAATCTCCCAGGTTGAATATAGCCCACACTTACTCTGTATTAAATCTTTCCTCCCATCTCTCTTTTAAAACCTAGTACTTACCATGAAACGTCCCCCTAAACTATCTTTTCCACTCCCTCTGTTACTCATTTTCTCCTCCGTTTTATACACTTCTATGGAAAACACCGTCAGGAGAACCGGATAAAAATCAAGTTTTCCTTTATCCACCTTTATAAACTATTTTAAACAATATTAAAATATAGCTTTAGTTCCGAAGAAATTTTGAAGAAAAAATTGAATTTTTTTGTCCTGGTCTATAGCCATTGTTTCAATTACTGTGCCTTTCACGAACAATTAAATACTAGGCATATATTTATTAAATAATAATTATATATTTTGTTGAATCTTAATGTTTACTGTTTTGTTAGCCAGATGGTAGGAGAATGATCTATTTATTCGGGTTTACGGGAGAGTTTTTTCGGAGATTACAACTACGTCTAAAGATTTCATGTATTGCATGAGCACAGCATTTACTTTCCATGACCATGTATGCTGAAATTTGCATGAGCAGCGTTACAAAGTAAGCCATTCATAATTTTTCATATAAAAGCGTCCAATTTCGCTTTTTAAGATACGGTATTTGGGTATTTAATTTATTTGATAGATAATTGCAGCGACTGCATAACAATACACAAAGTATATTGTGCTCAACCCACATTGACTTCAATATTTTATGTCATGTTCTAATTTGAGAAGATATTATTATCCATTATTATATGGCATTTATATTTTACTAACCGAGAAATATATATTCTTGAAACTTCGTACCTTGTCAGACAAAATTGCCAACAATAGTTTTATTTTGAAATATTTAATGGTCTGGCACATCCATCTGGTAGTGAATTTTACGTTTGTAGAATTGTAGCTGGAGAATTTCATGGTGTGCGTCTTATACCACGGTATTCTAATGGCATATACTGTAACTAAAGCCTGAAAGATGTCAGTCTGATACACAACATCTCCCTATCACATCGCACATCTATTCCTTGCAACATTTATTGTACATAGAGTATATCGCCAATCTCTTCATCAAAATGCTTGACTGGTCATAAAATTAAGATAAATAATTAAATTAATAACACTTGACTCACAGTTTTTAGTAAAGAATTTCTTGGTTTATTTATTTGGGAACTGTGTTATATGCCATCCAGTCCTGATTTTTTGGCAGTAAGTTTTTAAGTTTAGATTTTTTCAATAGGGGCTCTAAAATTTTTTAGAATCTCTTCATAAGAAACAACTTTATTCTTGAGAAGAATGGCGAGAATTTGTTAAAAAATGACTTTGACAATAGATGTTACTTCCAATTATAATACTTTTAGGTTAGTTTTGTTTCCATTTACTTTTATGCAATCAGTCCTTTCTCATATATATATATATATATATATATATATATATATATATATATATATATATATATATGTACTTAATGTCTCTATTTACAGTATTAATGGCATTCATTTGGTTCGAAAGTGAAAAATGTTGGTTTATTTGAAACTCGTCCGCATACAATTGATATGTTGAGTATGCAGAGAAGTTTGGAAAGTCATTTATATTGAGAGAGAACAAAAGCGGACTCAGCAACGAGCCTTGAACTATGATATTCCAGTTGAAACGTTTGGCCAAAGTGAGACCACCTGTTTTTTCCTTCCTGTCCACTCAGAAAGTTATAAAAGGAGCCATTTAACGGTACTTTCCGGAAACAAATACCCTATCAACTTTTGCTATGGAAGCTCATGATTTACTGATTCAAATGCTTTGAAAAAAATCACACAGTATCAGCAAAGTACGTTGTGCATTGCCAATGGTCCGTAAACCGCAATGATACAGTTTTTATGATTCATCCAGTACGATCTCGTGTGTTGCTAAACTCTTTTTATAATATAAGAGTTGATTTGATCGTAATAAATTCACTCAAAAAGGTTGATTGAAGCACATATTTTTCTAATCAGTTTACAATACCTAAGAGTAATATATAATAGAGGCTCGGTGAAAGAAGAGACTATCTAGTATCAATCTCACTCCAATGAAGACTCTCTCTTATTATTATTTTAATTACCGGGATTAAAGGGATTGATACACTTGAGTATAAGTCGAAGTAAGGTATAATCCCAAATCGTTAATGTACATCTGTTCTTAACGGATTATGAAAAAACGTGTAGTAGACAAAAAGGCACTAGTATTATATTTATAAACTCAAAGCTAAATTTTTGTCCCTTTTTCGTTAGGGTTAATGCTTTTACAATAATAATGCCGGTTTTGACATATATAAAAAATAAGATATGGCCGGGGATAATTTTTCTTTCCAGGGGTAGAATTACTTTTGCTTTGTTATCAGAATAAAAATAGTAGTTAACAATATAGGATAATTTTGTAGCTCAACCTCTTTCGCTGTTTTCAGTTAACCTGTAGTTGGGAGGTTTTCTATGTGATTTTCATGCCTCATCGTTTTAAGAAGATTTTTGAGAGTATTGATTCTTAACTACCGGTATCTTTTTGATAAACTTCCTTTTTATTCTCTTATGTTCCCCTGTTATCTAATGAACATTTTTTCGGAATTATTAAAAGAATTAGGAGGCTGTTTACTCTTAAAAAACGTAAGGGGGCATTACAGTTTAATGCTTCGATTATATATGATTTTAAGACATAAGTTTTTCCGTCTAATGATTAAATAAAATTTAGAAACAATATACGCATATTTACCATTAAATTCAAATAAGAATTGATTAGAGTCTAATCACTTGAAGTACTCAAAATTTAAATTTAATTAAACATGAAGCATGCAACGGTGCATAAATTCTTAAACTAGAAATATATTCCCATGACACGCCATATTTGGTTAATCATGCTGACTCCCTGGCACTACTTTTTTAGGATCATCAACGCGGAAAATTTATAAAACCCCTTAGGCACATATAGTATAAGAGGCTCGTACATGTGACATGTTGGCTTAGAGGATTGCTGGTCCTAAATCCATGTCTAACTTCCAATAATAACTCTTTTTCTATAGAATGGTCATATCGGTAGTGAATTTCCCAATAACTAATACATGTTTAAGCGTCGAAACTAAATGAAAAATGAAATGTTAATAATCACATCAAAGTTTAGTTCATTGATAAATGTTAGAGCATCTTCAACCAGTGTCTTGGAAGGAGGAAGAAGAAAGAGGGATGTACCTCGATATATGCACACCCAACCTCAGTATAATAAACATCAGGATAGGAACCAATAGTTTTGGCTACAAAAAGTTAATACATATAAATGGTCCCTTCAGTTCCTCATGTTGCTCCACGGTCATTCCTAAACAGTTTATCGTTATTAAGTAATCTATCGGTTAAGGTAGGTTTTGCTTTTGGATGGACACAATTACCAAATAAATATTTTGTTACTACTAACAAAACAACATCCAGCTATCTACTATACATCAAGTCCTACATCATCTATGAGTACTTCCTTCATCCCTTCATCCTGTCCCACATCCCTATCCTCTTCCTGCCCTTTCCTCGTTTACTTAAAAGTCTTCCCTCTATTACAGTTTTCAGCATCCACTGCCGATCAATACGCCCTTCATTCATTTATCCTACCTTCTTAGAATTTCTCCCATCAAACCCCTCTCCTCGCTCACCATACCTAGTACTTGCTCATTTATTTTCCTTTTGGTCCATTTAACCTTCTCCATCCATCTCCACACCCTCATTTAAAAAACCGCCAATAACAGATATTGTCCTGCTTCAGTGACCACGTTTCCTATATGAACATAGCTACACTCCAAATCAAAGTTTTGGCGGGTGAAATGTTCTTTCCCTAGCGCAATCCTTCTCCTTACGTCCCTAGTATTTTAACCACGTTGGTCCAAAACACTTTTAGGAGGGGAGACTATACCCAGGGGTTTTACCCAATTCGCTTTATCAAACGCCTTTTCGAAATCTACGAAACATGCAAATACGTCCTGATTGTATTCTATATTCCTCTCGATTAGTGATCTCATTACTGCAATGACATCACGCGTACCTCTCCCCTTCCTAAACCCAAACTGATCATCCCCTAAGTAATCATTTGCCTTACTCTCTATCCTTTTATTGATGATCATGAGAATAACTTTAGCTGCGTGGGATATCAAACTTATTGTTCTGTAATCCTCACATGATGTAGCCTTTGCCTTTTTTGGAATAGGAGCTAACACTGATCTCACAAAATCTTCCGGCCAGATTCCTTCCTCGTAGATACTACGAATCAGTCCATATAGGGCCTTCTTCCCGCATTTTCCTAAACATTTCAACAGTTCTACAGGTATGTTGTCCACCCCCACGGCCTTATTTGCTTTCATCTCCTTTAATGCCCTTTCTACTTCATCGTCGAGTATGCCTGGACCTAAGCTATCTTCTTCTACGTCATGTTCCTTTTCTATGTCTAACCTTGTCGGCCTAAGCTCTTTACCATGCAGTGTTTCTATATATTCCTTCCATCTCTCTTGGATTTTTCCTGGTTCAACTATTATCTTACCCTACTTATCTTTAACTGTTTGCACAGATCTTGCCTTCTTACTTCCCGATAATAACTTAACCTTGCTGTATAGCGCCCAAATGTCACCCTTCTTCTGTAAACTTTCCATTTCCTCGCATTGCGTTTTCCACCATTTTTCTTGGATGGTTCTCTTTGAGATGTACTGTCTATGCAAGTGTTTGTGATGACTACCCACTGTCTCCTACAGAATTCCATTGCTTTCTCCCCGCGGTCATTACTCGTGCCTAAACCATAGTCCCCCCCGCTATCTTTCCATATCATCTCGCATAAACTTAAAATATGTGTTTCCTCTCTCCATCTCTCGCTTACTACTCTCTAATTTTCCTGTCCTCAACATTATCCTAATATTCCAAGCTCTTATTCTATCTACTTTGGTCTTCTTCTTTTGTGTCTTCTGTTCTGCTGCTGTCGGATTTCCCTTGCAAGGGTTTCGTGAGATGATGACCGGGGAAGCCTTGTCACTCCCGCTGCTGGGCACTATACACGACCAATTGGGCATAGTCCCGTTGTTGTCCAGAACGGGGTTCGTCGGAGACCTCCTCCCGTTCCTTCTTGATCGCCTTGTGTCACCTCACGTACTTTGACCTTGAAATGCAGTCGTCTTTGAAGGTTTCTTGAAGCATCAGGAAAGCTTCGGTTGGATTCCTTCCAAGCTTCACGCAAAACTTGGTGGCGTTCAAATGAACGCTCCTTTACCTCATGTTATGAAGTCGAGAAACACTTCAGTGGAGGCACGTCCTTCTGCTCAGACTCCTTGGAGCAAACTGGCAACCGGCTTCGTTGGAAGGGCAGATCCCCCATCAAATTTGACGACCGATTATAATGCGCTGGCATCTTGTCACAACGAAACTATGTGCATTGCTTTCATAAGAGTCCTTTATACCGATTGTGTTCCTTCGGAGAACTCAATAGGATACCATTCCATGTGACTTTAGAAAATACTTTTTAGCATGTTTTTCGTGATAAGGTCGTTCCAGATACTCTGCCATTTGAAACTGACTAAGATAGGGGGTTAACGCGATGCAATGGTGCTAACTTGACGGGGTTTAGGCCTGCATGCATAATGAATAACATCGACCTCACTTGGGATACTAATAGTAGCACTAAATTTAATACAACAACGTCAACCCCGTGTGAACTGCCACGCCTTTCGTCTGAACTATATTTTTAATTGAATCTTCATCTAGATTCATATTTTGGTATCCAAAGTCATTCTCCTGCTCATGAATCCCATTACTGAATTCTTTTACAATGATTAACATTTGCTCTGCCATAAAAAATTTCAAAAAAGTTTGGATAAAATAAATCGAATGGTTCTTACAGTTCACACTAACTTTTTTCGATAATTAAAACAGTTTCTGGCGTAACTAGGTGGAAAATTTTCATATTGACGTTTTTTTTAAATAAAACCACTTTGCTTTTCCACATAAACTTTTTATTCTCACGACCCAGGTTTCCTTATATCATAACATCATCAGGTTGTGACCTGACATCAAATTGATGATGTTCTGCTATAAAGAAACCTGGATCGTGAGAATAAAAAGTTTATATGGAAAAGAAAAGTGGTTTTATTTAAAAAAAACGTCAATTTTTCGATTATATTATCTGATCTTTTTTCAACCAATTTAGTTTACTAGCCCTTTTTTAATTTCTTAGAAGATCATCCGTACCGCTGCCGTTGTACTTTGGGGAGTCTCCGATATGCCATGATACACAGGCTTATTGTCCACTAGTGCCACTGTATACCGTTACGATGGCAGCAGTGCTAAATATTTAGTATTTATGACGGGCATCGTAGTATCGTTGGCTCTGTTCATCACCGTTTTGCAAAAGTCATGCGAGAAAGTTCATCAAATGCTCCAGAAGTTCATCTATTATGAACTATGGAGGTGGCTATCCTGCTGCCGCATAAGACGAATTTGGCTGAACCTTAAGAGGTTGCAATGAATCAACTTTCAGTAATTGATAGACAGGCTTTCAGTTTTCCTGACCAGAAATGAAGTGAACTAAATGTTCTCCGCTTTTGACCATGTAGCCACAAGAGTCGTGGACATTAGTTATTGCTGATAACGAGGAATCCACGAAATATACGTCCGATCGCTACGAAGCCCAGGCAAAGGACGATGCATGATAATGAATGTAAATCATAATAATTTTTTAAAGATTTTATTCTGTTTTATACTTTTGCAGTTTTTAATTAATTGTTTGTTTCCTATATGTCTTTAAAAATGAAATTAATTAAATTGGCATCACTATAGATGGAAGTTCTCCATTTTCGTTATGATGATATGCTCGGTGGAGAAGGCCAAATTATAAGCATGTTCGTTTTGCTAGGTGGAAGCGATCTATATGTAGGAGGTTGAGGTGAAAAACTCTCGGCTTGACGGAGAGATGGCGTTCCACGAATTGTAACCAAACTCAGAGGAATTTAAAATATCTGAACCAACTTGATGATAAACCCTTCTTTAATCTAAGTATCTTCTCTATCTGAAAATATTACAAGAATAACGATCATGAACTGTCTATACAATCTGTGTTAATTATTATTCATGAATGGATGAAATTAAATATTAAACACATATGAGATAAAATCCTCGAAGAAAAAAAGATGACGTTTTAATGCAGTGACCGCAATTAAATTTACGGGAATACGACTGTATTTCTGTATATAATAAGAAGAATGTAAATTTTGCAAAAAGCGGGGAGTCATGGGAGTGAGGTACGGTGGCAAATATAAAGTACGCTTCGATATATTGGGTGTCAGAATCATATGCGAGGAATGATGAAATGCGTGGAGGGAACATCTACTTCTGCTTGCGCCTGGAATCGGGAATGAAGTGTCGTTGGGACCCTTTCCAAGGGCCTCTCCTCAACGCTCCGCACGTGCCATGGTCCCGCGTGGGCTGGGTGCGAATTTAGGTACCCCCGCGGAAGATGGGGGAGTTAGAGGGTAACCGACGGACAGGCATACGTGACGTGAGGCGTCAAGGGACGTCTAGTATCCTGTCTGTCCTTCCGAATTTCGAAAGGACAGTTATACGTACCATCGTGAGAATTGCGAAATTAATGTTTATGGTTTTAGCTTTTTTAAGCCATTATTTTATAATATATTAACATATAGGTAATGATATTATGGAAAATTTTTGTTATAGCGTCTATGCGCTATAATACAATCAATAAAACATCGAGGGCAGCATAGTGTTAATCTGATATAACTTCGCTAAGGAGTAATTTCGCTTCTGAGAAGGAAAATGTGGGTGAAAACAGTTAACGCGAGAGTAAATGCCGTATCACAGTGGAAATGAATGAAGCTGTAACCTTGAACTTTATTCCCATGGGAACCGTAAGCGATTGCGTTGGTATACGATGTCTATTCCGTTTTGAGTGATTTTTTAAGCAGACTTTTATGATAATGATGATTATAACCACAGGATATTAGCCCCAGTCATTTCATTGGAGTTAATTTAACCCTACTGATGAAAGAAACAATTTAATTAAAATGTACCGAGTTATGTTTTCTGGTGGAGAATTAGAATTGAAACATCATGTGATATAACATTTAGGATTTTATTTTCGATGGTCAATATTTCAATGCTCGGTAATTTTTGTGCAGGCGTTCATAACAATTTTATGTGAATGATGTCGAACCTATGAGCGCTCTCTTATACAGGTCATCTAACGTTCTCACTCATAATTCTGTCTATTAGTAAAATTAATGGCATCTGAGAAGCGCATAGAATAATTCTAAAATGTCTGCACTGAAATGTCTCAAAGGTAATAACTAGTGCTCATATCCAAAATTTCATAGCCTTTTCAGTTGATTAACCTAAATGTTTTCAGATTTTTTATGTCATAGACACAAATTATGTTTAAAGTAAAATAAAACAGTTTCTGGCGTAACTTAGTGGAAAATCTTCATATAGTATTGTATTATTTTAATGACAAGTGCACTTAATGACATAAAAATTTGGATATTAATATCGTTTTAAAATAGTTTTAATTTTTAAAAATCTCTAGCTGCTACGCGACTTAAGTGGCTGAGTTGAATTTTCTATGCTTTCTTACAATACCTAGTGAAGGTTATTTACATCTTCAGTTAGATATTTTCCTCATAATTTCGTCTTGTACAAAATGTGTTATTTTCGCAGTGATCGTATTCCTAAAACACGTCCGGATAAAACACGTACTGAAAATGATTTTTCATTATGGTCATGTGGGTACTCATCGTGGTAAATTATGTATCACCAGTAGTTTATTTTGTAGTTAAGATCACATCTGTCGTAGAATTTGAGAAGAGCTCTTTTCAGAATTGAAGTTACTACTTTTTTATTTTGTATAAATAATTGCATTAATTTATCCAGTCAGGGATGTAAACTTGGAAAGGGTACAGGGTATCATTTTACCACAAAAACAAAACTCGGAAAACCAGAGGGTAATGGGACTATTGGGATAGTAAGTACGTGGACGTGGAATGGCGAAGATAAAGTTTGAAAGCCCCTACAGCTTTATTGTTCTTAAAAGTTACGACTAGGTTACGCCATGGGACTGTACTCACAATCCAACGTTGGTCAAAGTACTATTCCTGCAATCGTTCACACTGCCTTGTTGTTTGCCTATGTTGTCCACCGCGCCATATAGGACACGCTTCCCTACTGGTGAATTTCCATCACAATATATAGAAATTAACTCTCTGAGCCTTCAGCCATTTATATATAGTCAGTAATTTATATACCGTCCGTCCTAACTAATCTTCCGAGGAAGCGTAATGTATTGAATTTACAAATAAAACCTTGCCCTATTTATAATTGATAATTGCTTGAAAGATTTGCCTTAATTTTCGTGTAGTCATTATGAATTATTTCCAGCATATGTATCCTTAGAGTTCAAACAAAAATTTTGATCTTTTTAGTAGTCAAATTAAATTTAAACCGACATTTACCTAGTAACCCTTTTCTTATATTTTGAATAAATGCCTTTTTTCATTTAATTAGCATGAAGGAGGGCGTAAACAATATTTTTAGCTGGTGGAATACCATTTATTTTCTGTGATGAACCCAGAGCCTTAAATAATTGTTGAAAACTTGTATCAGTCCTCAATTTTGGAATGCCGTATCTTGCGAAAGTAACAAATGATCGCTGTTATCGTGTAATGATAATCATAGTCATTGGAAAGTATTTTCTTCTCAAAAATATTAACTTGGTTCAAAGTCGTCGGAGGATGAATCTTGATTTTAGCTGATGTAATGGGAACTAATTTTTGTAAAGATAAAACGGAAAGTCATTAGAATGATTGAAGCAGTGCCTTCAATTTGTAGCTGAATTCGGTAATTGAGCATTGGACTCAGCAACCATTCCTTATAGAGTCATGTCAAAATAGGGCTAGAAAAAAAGAAGAAAACCGTGATACTTTTTGCTTCTAACAGAACCTAAGAATAAAAGATGATCAAGAAATGAGAATGATTGGGCCACAGTGATTGATTGTATGAGGAGCGTGAGAAGGAGATGGGAAATCTAAGTGACGTTAACCCACTGAGACAACGTAGTTTACGCTAATACATTGAGGACATTTTTGAACGTGAAGAGTAGATGAAAAAGTAACAATCAGAGATTGATGGGGTATTAAAGTGGTTCTTAAATGTTGATGATGCACTTACACGCATCCGGTATGCGAAAAGAGATGATTAATCTGTTTCAAGTGGATGTAAGAAAAAGAGTTTGTGTAAAACTATGTAAAAGGGATCCGTGAAAATATGCATCAATAGGACCAATAAGATCCCGAAAAATTGCAATGAAACCACTCAACCAGGGTGATAATGTTTGGAGTAGTAATAGTAATCATTAGGGTAGGCAACAGAGAAGTGAGATCTTATTTTCTTTAGGGATAGCGGAGTAATTAGGTGGAGTTTTTTAAGAGGATGGAGGGGAAGGTTGGAGAGAAACCCAGCATTGAAATTAACCTACTCTTAACAAAAGGCGCCAAGGGTTGCACAATAACTTTCCCATATGATGGACAGCGTACTCCTACATAGTGTTCTACAAATAACGCCAAATAAATAATGTATGGAACAGGATAATTCTGAAAATTTCTGCTACCACCGAGATTCGAAAAAAATGTTCGGAGTGGAAAGCCAGTCTATTGTATTCTGCACTTACCCGATCCCCATTTTGAATGTGGTGCCGCTTGACACCTAATTTGCCAAAAATAATCATTTTATTTCAATAAAGTGTAATTTCTTTAAGAAAAAGAGAACCTGTAGTTTCAAATATGGTAAATAATGTTTCTGGATAACGTTTCACATTGTGAAGTTTAAAAATGCATATATATATATTACATACGAGTATATTATATATATATATATATATATATATATATATATATATATATATATATATATAATGCAAATGGACTAGTCGACACAAACACAGAAACAGAAACACATAGTTTCTGTTTATGTGTTTGTGTCAACTAGTCCATTTACATTATTGTGCACGTCCGTGGGATTTTCAAAAAAGTGACAAAAGTGTTATATATATATATATATATATATATATTATTATTAGGTAATCTACCGGTTAAGGTAGGTTTTTGGATGGACACAACTATCGAACAAACATTTTGTGACTCCCCATCTAGCAAACTAATCTACATCAGGTCCCTCTTCATCTCTGCGTACTTCTTTCCTCCCTTCATCCCGTCCAACATCCCTATCCTGTTCCTACCCTTACCTCGCTTGCCCAACATTCTCCCCTCTATTACCCTCTTCAACATTCCACTACCGCTCAATACGCCTTTCATCCATTTTTCTTGCCTCCATAGGATTTCTCTCAACAAACCCCTCTCCTCCCCCACCATTTCTAGTACTTCCTCATTTGTTTTCCTTTCGGTCCATTTCACCTTCTCCATTCTTCTCCACACCCACATTTCAAAAGCCTCCAATCTACGTCTATCCTCCTGCTTCAGCGACCACGTTTCCGCGCCGTACATAGCTACGCTCCATATCAGAGTTTTTACGAGTCTTGTCTTAACATCCCTACTCAACGTCCCCGTTATCAACTCCCTCCTCCTTGAGAAAGCCTCCTTGCCTAGCGCAATTCTTCTCCTTACGTCCCTACCACTTTGACCGTGTTGGTCCAAAACACTTCCGAGATATGTAAACTGTTCTACCTGCTCTATTCTTTCCCCGCCTATTTTAATATTTAGCTTAGTCTTTTTCTTTCTGGAAAATCGCATAACCTTTGTTTTATTAATATTGATTCTCATCCCATATTTATCGCACTGAACCTCCAATTCACTTAACAATGCTTGCAACCCCTTGGCTGACTGAGCAACTAATGCTTGGTCATCAGCAAACCTAACCGATTTTACGAATTCCCCTCCGACTTTCATTCCTACCTCCAGTTCTTCCCATGCCTCTTTAATCATCTTCTCTACATATACGTTGAACAGTACCGGTGACAATGGGCAACCCTGCCTTACACCTCTTCCTAACACTGCCCATCCGGACTCTCCGTTCCCCACTCGCACCTGAGCAGTCTGAGACATATACAGGTTGCGGATCAGTCTCCTGTCCCTCCAATCCATTCCTATTTTCTGCAATACACGCATTAATTTTTCCCAATTCACTCTATCAAACGCTTTTTCGAAATCTACAAAACAGGCAAAAACGTCCTGATTGTATTCTATATTCCTCTCGACTAGTGCTCTCATTACTGCAATGGCATCACGCGTACCTCTTCCTTTCCTGAACCCAAACTGATCATCCCCTAAGTAATCATTTGCCTTACTCTCTATCCTTTTGTTGATGATCCTGAGAATAACTTTAGCTGCGTGGGATATCAAACTTATTGTTCTGTAATCCTCACATGACGAAGCCTTTGCCTTTTTTGGAATAGGAACTAACACCGATCTCACAAAATCTTCGGGCCAGATTCCTTCCTCATAGATACTACGAATCAGTCCATATATGGCCTTCTTCCCACCTTTCCCTAACCATTTCAACATTTCTACAGGAATATTGTCCACCCCCACAGCCTTATTTGCTTTCATCTCCTTTAATGCCCTTTCTATTTCATCGTCGAGTATGCCTGGACCTAAGCTATCTTCTTCTACGTCATGTTCCTTTTCTATGTCTAACCTTGTCGGCCTAAGTTCTTTACCATACAGTGTTTCTATATATTCCTTCCATCTCTCTTGGATTTTTCCTGGTTCAACTATTATCTTACCCCATTTATCTTTAACTGTTAGCACAGATCTTGCCTTCTTACTTCCCGATAATAACTTAACCTTGCTGTATAGAGCACCAATTTCACCCTTCTTCTGTAAACTTTCCATATCCTCGCATTGCGTTTTCCACCATTCTTCTTTTGCCTTATTTGTGGCCCTTCTCAATTAATTGTTTAACTCTTTGTACTTCATTTTGCCTAACTCTGTGTTTACATTTTTCCATCTTCTTCTCTCATCCATCTTTGCAATCATCTCATCCGTTACCCATGGTTTCCTTATCCTTTTCTCGTTAACGGTTCCTATAGTGTCTTTAGCGGCTTCCAATATTCCTTTCTTGATACATTCCCATTTTTCTTCGATAGCACTCAGTTCTTTACCGTCATCCATCATTTTCTCTACAGCCTCCTGATACTCCTTCCTCGTTAATTCATTTACTGCTTCTAAATTCCATTTTTTAACCCGCCGCCCTTGCCTTATCTTCTTGAAACGAACATTACATTTCATAACAACTAAATTGTGGTCAGAGTCCGCATCCGCTCCTGGGAAACTGTGCGAATTTATCACACTGTTCCTAAACCTGTGCCTAACCATAATATAATCTAACTGATACTTTTCTGAGTCACCTGGCATTTTCCATGTATACCTACGCCTTTTGTGGTGTCTAAACCATGTGTTAGTGATGACTAACCCCTGTCTCCTGCAGAATTCAATTGCTTTCTCCCCGCGTTCATTTCTCGTGCCTAACCCATAGTCCCCCACCTCACCCCCATCTCTTCCTTCGCCCACCGTCGCATTCCAATCCCCCATCACTATCAAATGTTTCCCTGCAGGAACACTCGCGACTATATCCTCTAACTCATCATACATCCTATCGACTTCTTCCTCCTTGTGTTTGCTCGGTGGCATGTATATCTGAATAATGACCAAGTTCGTCGGCTCTGCTTTAATCTCTACGAGTAAAATTCTATCTGTCGTTTGCTCTATGTTGACTACGCTTCTTCCTACCCCTTTATTTAAAATTACGGCAACCCCTCGTTGGCTCTCGTCCCCGCCGCTGTATATTACTCTATAATTGTCACTCCAGTAATCCCCGCTATCCTTCCATCTCACCTCGCAGAGGCCTAAAACATCTATGTTACCTCTTTCCATCTCTCGCTTAATATTTTCTAATTTGCCTCTCCTCAACATTGTCCTGACGTTCCAGGTTCCTATTCTAACTACGTTCGCCTTCTTCTGAGTCTTCTGTCCTGCTGAAGTTATTTCTTCCCTGCAAGGGTTTCGTGGGATGACGACCGCGGAAGCCTTGCCTCTCCCGCTGCCGGGCACGACGCACGGCCTCTTGGGCCGAGTCCCGTAGTTGCCAGGACTCATATTATCTATAGTGCCCATCATAATATTCTTGGGAATCATAATTGAGGTGGTTTCCCGTTGCCTTCCTCAATAGTGTTTTTAACGTGACACCATCACTTAATGGCCGCCCCACTGGGGTCAGACGCCATATATTTACTTGCGGCTATGCCCTGAAAAGATGAATGAAATTATCCTTACAGCTGTAACTGGATTATTTATTAATAATTATGATATGTTTTGTACGAGTACGTGAGTAATTACTTTGTCACGTTGTCGGGTACAAGTAAGAGTAAGCGATTTCACAGATGCTTCGGATAAACCCAATTTTATTGCATAGAGCTCTGAATCAACCTTTCCTGCCTCTTAGGATTTCTTTCACCAGTCCCCTCTCCTCACCTAGCACTTAGTCGTTTGTTTTCCTTTCTTTCCATTTCATCTTTTCCATCCTTTTCCACACCCGCATTTCAAGAGTGATTCAGATATTTGCCTATTATCTCGCTTCCATTGCCATGTTTCCGCGAGGTAAATAAGCAAAATCACAATTTGTACAGATATATATTGTAACTCAAAACTTAGAAAAACGTAATTTATTATGCAACGCGCTTAGTACGTTATCACCCCATGTACTAGCCCTATAAGTGGAGGGAAGTTACCATGTAGGCACGCGGATAGAAATTGAGGGTGATCAGTGGCGTCACTCGGAGTAGGACCCAAGCCATCATGGTCAGTGGCTCAGAGGTCTCTCCACTGGAATTACGCGCCCTTGGAAATTGGGAATTATATCGAAAGAAACAGTTTGAAATGAGTCTTAAAAGTATAGAAAAATTTATCCGGCCATATTTATCTTAAAATTATAAATATTATTAATTATTACAAATTATTATAAATATTTAAAACATATACGAGACGTATCGTATAACCACGATTCTAATTCAAGTAGGACCATTTCGATGATTATTGATGCTGATTTGTTGACTTTATTTGTATCTTGGAAGAAGAATAGACAAAAACTGTTGATTTACAATAATATTTAATTAATTTATTTATTATTACAGCCCGATTTTTGAATCCATGAGTCTTCATCTTCAGACTTCGTACAATTCATTTGACATGCCTATACTATATACCCTCACAGGATGTGGATGAGTGGGTACGGTTGGATTGGTGGACAAGGGGAGTTGCATGCCGATGGGATAGGTGGGAGAAGTAATATTAAAATTTTAGTGGAAATTACCAAAGGTTTGCCTATCATTTTTCCAGGATGATTAGTTTCCATAAAGTGAAGCCTGCGATTGGAGATTTGGTTTTACTTCTGTAAATTGTGTGGAACATCTTAGCGTACAAATTATTCCCTTAAGAGTCTTGTATATTTGGAAGAATATTTCTCAGATGAATTTCACTCCTTGTTTGAGTACTTCTAACAATTTACACGCATTCATCGTTTGGAGGTGCATGGATTATTTGGAAAATTTGAGATTCCACAACGCGACAGGTGGTTAATACTCACTCTCAATGCTTAATTCCTTGCCTCAGACAAGAACGAAGCATGAATACATGAGAAAGGACACCGGAGGGTAGGATTTGGCGAGAGGACGGCGTTATTGGAACGGGGACGAGTCGGCCAAGTGGGAGATGGTGGTTGAAAATAAATGCACTTACGTGAGTGATTGCTGCGGAGTATAATGGGATATAGCGCAGGGCGAAAAAGATTGATGTAGGGATAACCAGCAAAGTCAATAGGAGGAGGGTGGGGGAAGAAATGAAGCGTTGAAATATCCAGAGTCCGTAGAAATCGGAATAAGGGAGAGAATAGGATGGAATAGGGAATGCGGCAGTGGAGAGGCGTAGAGGGGGATGTCAAGAGAGGGAGATCGGTGGATTGAGAGAGGGAAAGGGCGAGAGAGAGTTAATGGAGTCTGGTTGATTGTTGGGGAGTCGAGTGTTCGCAGGGCAAGAGGCCCTAAAGGGAGGTAGCTGGGCGATGGGAAGGGCGAGAGTAGTCGCCCGCTCAGAGCTGTGAGGAGCGGTATTTGCGGGAAAGGAAGTAAGGGAGGTGTAATGAAAATGAGATTGAAAGGGAATGGTAGCGTATGGTCAAGCTAACGGGAGTGGAAGGGTTGGGTGATGGGAGGCTGGTTTGGGCGAAGTAAGGGAGCTTTCGGGTTCGCAGGAGAGAAATGGTAATATGCGGAGGGGAGCGTAGGAATGTGATGGATGTAGGCGGTCTTGAAAGAAGGGGTGTGGGTGAAACCTTTAGGGAGTTGGGAAAAAAACAAAGATGAAATGATGACACAATGAATGACTGAGCGAGCTGGAGTGAGTTATGATTTTTATCTTCCCGGTGAAATGAAAGCAGATCGGAAGTTATACGGAGCAAGCTTAAACGAGGTCTGGAGAGTTGTAGATGAAAATTAATTTACACGCCATTAATTGATTTATCACTTTCAAATACGCGTTGAAAACCTTCCCTTTCATCCACCTACAATAATTCGTATCGAATACTGAAAATAATTAGATGTAAGTGTAAAGATGCGTATTGACTTGTGATGCAATGTCGTATAGATTTTTATCTATCCATCTCTTCTATTTATTTGGGAAAACCATAATAACGGCGAATTTCAATTAATCCACAGAGAAATATACCTATTGAATTGTTAGTCATTTATATGGTAAAATGAAAATCTTTAGATTCAAGGGGCTAGTGGTTTCATTCGATTATTTCAGTCATAATGTCCGTTTTTCTTGAGTTATTGTAACTTGATTTTCGCAATCCTAATGGTATAATAATGCTATTTAAATGTATGTATCACTTCATACCCGTCTCTTTGGAAGTTTAGAAACTGGTTTATTATATTGAAACACGGTTAAGTAGACGAATGGATTTTTCCGGTAGATCACCTCAAGCAGTGTTTCACGCTCGGCTCAATTTTGATTAGTTTTATGTCTCTCATGTTTATTACCTCTCCTATTAATCTATGTTTTCAGTGATATTAAACTTCTGTTTTCTGTGGAAATGGTAATATAACCTAAGTGACTGATTCAGTGTTTAAGATATCATTTTTATCTAAGTTGGAATTTAGCGCAATGGCTATTACGTTAATAGGTCAAGTTGATAACCCAACGTTAATACCAGCCCCGAATCTCTTATTTACGGCGTCAATTGGTCTTAGGAGACAGAATGCTACCAAAATAGCTACAAATGTAGAATAGACTGTTAATCTTATATAAACAGCTTTGTTGTTTTGAAATATTTCTGCGTAAGTTGTTAACAATTATCTTCGTAAAATAATGCCTTCACGTAAGAGAATCGAGGCTTGGTCCCAGGATTATCGTTAATTTATGGCTGGGTGTTTTATTAAATGTCTGCTACTACCCAATGATTTTCTACTTTTCATTCCATGTGGTAGACTTAGGGTCCCTCTATATGCATTAATTTCCAATACAGGTGATTAGAATGAACAATATTTTATTTAAATTTTAGCGTGCTTCATTAAAGAATATAAATGTACTTGGAAAACAGTACAATAGACGGTAAAGTAATACAATACACAAATTATATAATTTCTGTTTTAATTGTCTACTACTCATGTTTTCATACTAAGAAAATATATTTATTTATTTTTATATGCTTACAAATGCTTCGTAACATATCTAAGAATAAAAAAATATATGTACTACAGGCAGTACTTCTTCTATTCCTATGAGCATGCAGCATATTTCCGAGATAAATAAATCAATTTAAGTTATTTTATTGCGAAATGCATGCTTCTAATTATACAAACACATACAATCGTTATTATTACAATATTATTTTTCTTTTCTTCTCGATTACTATAAGTTTTTCCTGCTATTATTATTAATAAACGTATTTCTGTCGCCGAAATTTTTATTACGAATTCAGTTATTTTAAACTTTATGCAAAATACAAATAAATGTCATAGGTTTATTTGGTCAAACAATTTGTTTTAGAAACTTGACGCATTTATAAGAAAAATTCACAGTATAAATCTATATTTTACACTTTGGATGATTCGGATTTTAGCACCTGGGAGCCAGAATTACATCCCAGTTGAGTTTGCGAATTTGTAATGTTACAACGGTCTTTAATCGGTCGCTCTAATGGCGCTAAATGGTGTATCATGCTGTGAGCTCGTTGGCGCATTTCGTAAAGAGTATTTGACATTTACCTCTAATTCCCTCCTAAACTTTCCCTCGTTTACATTTACCTACTTCCAATAACTCACCAAAGAAAACATGAGAACTAAGGAACAGTGAACGGCTCACGTTATAACTAATAACTCTTACCCTTGAAGTATATATTTCTCCTCTGAGAAAGTTTACAAAACGCATATTGCGTAGACTAAGGAGCATGATTTTGATCAAGCGGTAGTAGCCAACCAACGCAGAGATGTGGTTATTTTGATAGGCGGTTTATAGTTAGAAAGGAAGAATTTGGATAGTCCTTCCTTTTTTTATTTCGAATCTAAAAATAAGCCCTGTAACTTCTAAAATTGACACAGACATTAACTCTTTTCTCCACGCCATATGGTTGTATAATCGAATGCTCTTAGTTACCAACGTAACACGTCTAACGTTGTAGCAGCACGTTGTAGGGAAAAAGATTAAATATTCCAACATTAATATGTAATAAAATACTTTAGCTATTCTAAAACGAACATTGTTTAAATTAATATTAACAAATATCATTATTTAACACCTAAACTGACCTACCAGTTTACATTCAATTTATTAAAGTTAAATATTTTTCATTTTGCATTACATTTAACAGCTAGCATCTTCGGGAAAGTTGGAACGGTCCTGCTTACGTCTTAAACAAGTTTACGAATGTTACCAGAGGAACGCTACTGATTAACGGCGGTGTCCTAAGGGCATAGTGTCCTACTTACTACTTGCTGCCTTCAGAGGACTAACAAATTACAGGTAAGATGTTCCTCCTTTAAATTGCAGCCTTAAGGGAATTCAAACCTGAGATCAATGTGCTTAAGGTGAATTATTCACTGTTGCGTCAGCCCTCTTCCCTCGGATTTACTAAGTTAATGAAACTTGGAGAGAGAAATGAATAAAGAGCCTGTTTCAGGGAACTGACTTCTTAAGGATAAGGTGAAAATGTGGGGAAGAAATTTTCGTTTCCACAACAACTTCTACCAGAAACAATTTCGACAAACCTGTTCGTAACGAAAGCTCTGGAGGTCATGTGTGACAATACAACGGATTTGAGCGAGGCTTTAGTTAGGCCATAATTTGGCAGCCGTATTTCTGCTACGTCAGTAGTCCTGCCTGCTAATTTTATCGTAGGAAAGCGCATGCTGTTGTGCTTAAAACAAGTGTTTTGTTGTGATTACACCATGTCCCCGGCAGAACACTATTGCTTTATCCCCGCTGTCATTCTTGTTTCTAAACCATAGTCCCTTACTTCAATCCCCGTTCTCTACTCACCCAGCGCAGCTATGTTCTCAACCATTATAACTGCCAAACTCGTTCTCGCAGCTAAATCCGAAATTATTTCCTGTGATTAATCGTACAACATATATACGTATGTATTTCTCCCTATGATGAATTGATGTTGTTTAGACCTGAATAATGACCATTTTATTTTGTTAAACTTTTACCCCTTCTCATAATATTCTACGTATCCCTCATCTATTTTATTAGGAATACAATTCTTCCTTACATTTTCCTCAGTATTGCTGGCAGCTCTTGCAAGACTCTTCTCCCATCCGCTGTATATTACCTATGGTCTTTACTCCAGTAATCCCCGCTATCCTCCAATTTCACCCCACAAAGCCCTAAAATATCTATTTTCTCTCCATCTCCATATTTATATTTTTTAATTTGCCTGTCCCTAACATCGCACTAACATTTCAAGACTCTTTCAGACCGGTTTAGGCCTCTCCTGTTTCTTATTTCCTTTGCGGCTCGATCGATTCCACATTTCAAGGATTTCATGTGATGACGATGGCGGAAGCCTTGAGTTTACTGCTGCTAGGCCCGAGAAACGGCCCTGTGGGATGGGGTCTATAGTTGTCCGGGCTCCTTTTTAAATTTGTGTTAATAAAAATTCATTCAAAATTATTGAGGATATTTCTCGTTCCTTCCCTCAATAGTGTTTTAAAGTCCCTCAATGAACATGAGCCGCCCGTATGGTTCAATTGCCTTTTCAGCTGCCTCTTTGAGGAAGATATCACAGAAAAAATATCCAATCAAAAAATCTTCTCTTTAACTCACCACTATGTTATCTTCAGTGAAAAAGGTTCCTAATTGCAGTCAATTCAATACCATATTATAGATATATTGCAAACATTTCCAGATTTTACTTCACTAATAACTTCATCATTCTCAGGAATACCTCCAGATAAAACATTTACTCGTAGTAAAACCATCACCGAGGCCAGAGAAAAGGTTAACACGAATCTAAGATCAGCAATCACTGTAATGCTAACTTTCCTTGGTTAAAAAAGGCGCTAGTATAGTTAAAGTAGACATGCTGAATGAAAAATAAATCACCAATTGAGAATGGAATAATAAACCAATTGATCACATGGAATGATATATATATATATATTCCAACTCATATTCACATGGACATTTCATTTGGCAAGCCAGTTAGTTAAAAAATCGAGATTTAAAATTAGAATAAGTGACTGATTATTAATGAATACTCAAATGTCAGCACATACCATTAAATTGATATGAATATGTAAGTAATGGCCAAAACTCAACTTTGAAACAAAAAATAATCAGAAAAAACATTGCCTGAATCAATAGCTCTAGTAATTTATTAGATAAATATTAACTTCCCGGTGGAACTAAAAAATTTTATTCATAATTCGGATATTGTACAATTAACCAACACTCTTCTCATAACGGCCGGAGAGTTCAGTTACTCCAGTATGCTTCGTGGTGTGTGCTACCAGTTCGATTTCTTCAGTATAATGTATACATAAATTTATTCTACGTTAATGTAGTCACTTTAGGAGACCACAAATGTTCCAATCATAACTGTCGATAAATTCATAGGATTCCGTCTTAGTTTATCCTAAACAACTCCTCTCTTAAGGTTCCGTTACACAATATGGCCCCTTAAACAATGTCGCTAAATATCCAAATCCACCCTGCTTGCAGGGGCTGTAACTTGAATCATTCTTTGGCTTGCAATACGCTGTAATTGGCTAGAGTTTTATAGATTCCTAGGCTACAGGTCTGTATGTATTAATGTCATTTAGAGAGTATATTCATTAGATATATATTTACCACATACTATATTAAAGAAATAGGCTCGTCATTTAACAGCTACCAAAAGGGAATACTATGCGATAAATTACGAGTTAATTTAATCAACTGATACTGTACATGTAAGAAAGAAAATGTTTTAAAAGTCAGAATAGCTGAAGAAAATTTGTTTTTAGTAAAAATAAAACTATTCATCAGAGATTTTCATATTTTAGAAATTTATACTAAAATATGAAAGTCAGCTCTGTTTCATTCATGACTTTGAATTAATTGTGATTGGGCAAAAGGCAATAAGTATAGGAAGAGCAAAGAAAAGAATTGCACAAAGAAATTATGTGCAAGAAAAAGAATCGCTATTTTGGAGGTTTGTGGTTGTGCTTTTCATAAGAACGATATGTTCGGGCATCAAAGGAGCTGAAAAGTTAGAACAAATATTAAGTAGAGCATCCACAGACTCAATTTCAAATTCAGAAATGATGATTTTAAGATTTGGAGAGAAAATGGGGTGCGGGAGTAATTTTTTTGTGCATGAAAAGAGAATTAGGGAATACTGACAATTGGTAATGTGTTTTAGCAGTTTTGCTAAATATACCGTATGTTTGGGGTACTCTATTCATTCCGCGAGTTGGACGTAGTAGGTAAAGACAATAAATATCAGTAAAATAGAGCATATACCTATTTGATTACATATTATAACCACAAACATGGTAAATGCTATTCAATGCATACTTTGCAATAAAATATCTTTCATGGAGAAAATCAATGGAAGGTGCCAATGAAACAAAAATGATATAATGGAAAAGGAAATATGTACGCCTGCTACGATTCTTGTGAGATAGTAATTATACCGTGTATGATTAGGCTTAGCGAAATAGAAAGAACGATGGCTGATAAACCATACAATAACGATATTTCGACCCTTTTACGGGGATTGTACGTTAGGTGTTTTCTGTGGTTAAGTAATTAATTCAATTGTTGGTTTGAACCAATAGCCTAACGCATTGATTTGATTGACTTACCAGTCGTTATACATAAAAGGCTTGTAATGCAGAATGATTTCAGTAATATGATCATGTTAAAAATGCCTCTTCTAGAAAAAAACTAAATTAGCTCTTGATTAGAAATGTTCATTTACTCTCCTTTACTGATACAAAATGCCATTCTTAAAGGCTAGTATGAAAAACTGTGCCAATGTTTTTTCAATTAATATTGGAAGCAATTTATTTTAATACTGTAGGCAATGTGCGCTAACATTGGGGAAATAAAAAAATAATGCTAGTTAATATGCATATATTATGAACGTATCAGAGAAAATTTAATATTTTACTTAAAGCCGTCTTCCTTGAATTCTCGTATTTAGAATTATTGGCTCATTTTTAAAAGATAAGTATGGACTCTTGGGACATGAGTGAAGAGGGAAAAAAGTAACGATCTGGATATAGTAGATGACAAATGATAGTGTTAACTAGATTGTCGGATAAAGAATATACCCGTAGGTGGTGAATTCGAAAAGTATTGTAAATTGATTGAATGCTATACTGAGAGGTAGAAGTATGTTGAAGGCCTGAGGAGGAGTCGAAACTACAAGGATTAAGAAAGTTCATCAGGCAGAGAAAAACGTATTTAACTACGGAGACATTTTTTTGAAATGAGTGAAATTTGCAATAAGATTTCAAGGCTCAGAAAAGTTTACCTCTCTAGGATTATTCTCTGTGATAAAAACGTTTCAATTCTTTCTTCTGAATAGTACTGAACGATAGTTGTTGCGCTGATTTGGATGAAAGAGACTTTACGAGAACCTGGTCCTTAGTTACGGAGTAAAATATGAATAGGTGAGTGAATTAGATGTCTTAGAGAGGATATGAGAGCATAGAATGTGATATGAGAATGGCATGAAGTGTGCGCGAGAAACCGTCGGGGATTAAGGAAGCGGGCAGGACAAAAAGAAGGTTAGTCGGTTCGAAGGTTCTCGGAAAAAGTCGCCTTTCGTTGATCTCAGAAAACCCACATCGTCCACACCTTACTTCCACCATCACCCATCTCGTCTCCCTCTTCATCCCCTCTATAACAATAAATGCGAGGGAAAATATTTCCTCGGCGGGCGGGCTTCATGAGTTATGGCGAGGGCATGTTTGGATACGAGGGAACGTAGCTTGGTCTGCAGATGATTTTTTCTTCTGCATGAGCGAAGGCGAAGTGAATGTGTTCTTGTGTGTAACAAGAGATAGCGCCAGGGTATCTGCCGGAACGAAACGCCGAATGTGCGGATGAGGGCTGCAACAGACCAGTGCGGGAAAGGGGTCGATTTTTAAAGCTAAATCGATTTTTGAGACCTACATTACCTAAAAGTACAAAACGCGTTCTTATACAAAAATATGAATAAAAGGAGGATAAATGTTAATAAAAGGGCCAGACTACTCATTTGGAACAACTGTGAAACTACTGGAAGACCTATTCATGTGATCTCGTTTGAACTAAAGTAAGGACACTACTTCGTCTTTTTTTAAGTCTTATTAATTAAATATTCATTTATTCTATTTCTCAATAATTATAAATAAAATTCCATTGGATGATTTTAGCTTTATTGGGCGCAAAATTAAGAAAGGAATGACGGAGACAAGAAAAATATTGCCTTTACTATTCAGGCTTGATATATCACGCTCATTTAAGGTAGAAATCCATTGATGAGAGTTTTGTTATTTTTTTACTTTACTGAAAATGGAGGATACAAAACACTACAATTAAAATAATATTCTATTTTTACGATGGCACAAAATTTGCCTATCTAATAATAAATAATAATTAAGGAATCTTACAGCATTCGAATTCAGCGAGAAAATATTTTTATGCTAAACTTCATTTCGTAAAACATAAAGCGTAGGTAGGTAGGAGAGCCAAAAATCACTCAGAAATATAGTATTCACCGTTGTTTATTTTTAAATTATGAATTATCGCCCATTTCTTGATGTCATTGGTGATTACGGACCCGAGGCGAATAGAGTGAGAAATGTTGATTGAAAGCACAGAACACACCATCCAAAATAAATCGTTTATATGTCATTAGATCAATATGCAATGCTGGTAACAATCAGCAGTTAACGTGAATTTCATGAAATATTGCCTGTGGTCTAGTAAGCTCTGTAGGGTACTGGTAAGCTCTGTGCGACGATTGATTGGCCCGCCAAGAGCATGCTCTTCCCCCGATCTCACATCTCTTGATCGTTCGGGAGATCACATGGTCTGCAATGAAGTTAAGAATAAAGGATTTCGACCCGGTGGTTCGGAGGTTTGCCGGGGCGTACGGCTTGGACTGTGGGGTTAACGGGTCGTGCCATTAAGCGAAGGAAAAGTAAGTGTATACCTTATATCTCTCCATACAAGCCCACTTCCATATTCTCTCTTCCTTGTCCACTCCCTTCCTCAAACCTCAATGTCAGTACTATCAGAGATATGTGCTTTCGATCAAAATCTCTAACAGTTCCAACTGGTACCGGTACAAAGTAAACATACTGCGACTGTTCTCATCTTCGATTGACAGGTTAATAAATTAAGATCTCGGTATTTTTGGCATTTAATTGTTGGTACCACCAAATTTTGATCAAGGTAGTATTATAGGAAATGGAGACAATGTGAAATAATGATGACTAGAAAAATATTGTAAATTCCGAAGCACTTCGAAACAGTAGGTTTCAAAATTACTAATTTTGTCGTTTGAAAGCCACTATGCCATAATATTTCATTGTGATTTCTGTAATTGTGCTCAAAATGATAATTTGTGAAATGTGACTAAACATTTTAAATTATTCGTTCTATTCATTCCCTCGTTAGCGAATCACGAATCAGTTATTTATAAATTATCGCGAATAGTTCCATTTCGTAATTTTCTGAAACATGACTCATTTTCACATAGCTTTTGCACAAATATTCTGTTATAGTCCTCCGGTTATCTTTTATTAACATTATTTTGCCGTAGTTACTGTTTTGTACCTATTCGTATTTCCTGCTGGAAAATTTATAATAACTCTTAGGGTGAAATGAGGACGAGCTGGAGTTAACCCAGAACTCGTTCGTTTATTGGAACAGCCACATATGTGTATAATGCTTTTGCCGAGTACCACAATTAGCGCCGAGAGCAGAAGATGAGGGGAAGACGGTCTGATTATCGAGATTGATACCATTAAATAATGTAGTCCTCTTTATACGAGGCGTGTTCATAAAGTAAGACTCGTTTGGTCACAGGAAAAAATATACTCATATGAAACACATTTTATTGGCACTTTTAGTTAGCTACAAACCTACTTCACTTATCTACATAATCGCCGTTCACTTCTAAGCATTTTTCGTACCGCTGCGCCAGCTTCTTTAACCCCTCTGCATAGAAACTCGCCGCTTGAGGGTTGAACCAATCGACAACGTCATTCTTAAGTTCCTCTTCGGTTTCGAAACGTTGCCCAGCGAACCACTGTTTCAAGTGCATGAAGAGGAAGTAGTCGCTGGGTGTAAGATCAGGACTGTACGGTGGGTGGTTTAAAGAGTTCCCAACGACCCAAAAACTCTCGTCCACTGGACATTCTTTGCTCTTTGTGGTGGTCGGTGAGCATTTTCGGTACCCACCTTGCACGCAATGTGTGGTATCCGAGGTTTTCCGTAACAATATTGTAGACAGTAGTGGGTCCAAGTTGAGGAAATTGTTCAGCCAGGCCATTAATTGTCAATCGACGATCACATCGCAGTTTTTGTTCCACTTGCGAAACAATTTTATCGGTCAGAATACTGGGCCTACCAATTAGCTCTTCGTCATGGACATTCGTTCGTCCATTTTTAAAATCACAGCACCATTGTCTAACCTTTCCTTCACTCATAACTGTGGGTTTATAAACTAGGCATAATTCCCGATGAATGTCAGCAGCCGACAATCCTTTTGCATACAAGAATCGTATGACAGAACGCACTTCACAGCTGACGGGATCAACGATTGTCGCGGACATTGTTGTTTCCATGCACGGACAAGCAAACGACTTCTGAAACAAAACAAATGCTGCTATAGCTTCTCATTGAATCAGTAGATGGCGTTGCAGGAGCAAAACTGTGTTCTGAAGCGCCAATATTTAAATAGTATAAGCAAACGTTACTTACTTTAAGAATACTTCTCGTAGTATTTTTTGCTCTACTTTTGGTACCCTAATTTCCCCTTGCATCTCTTGTCCCTCTTCGTGGGGGAGCCCTCCTCCTACCTGCAGCATTGGATCAAATTCCTTACCTTGGGTAGGAGAGCGTTTTATGTTGCACGTTCTTGTGGGGTTGGAATTTCGCCTTGCAACTTATCAAAATCTAGCTTGTACATTATTGGATAAATTTCTTACTGCATCCTAAGATGCAATTATTTGTTAGATTATAGCATATGTTATTAGATGCGTGTAAAATTAAAGGAGGTAGACATGTATTTACCTGCGTGTAAAATGATAGGATGTTTCTATGAATGTATGAACCACTGTGGGATTGGGTTTGCATGTATGTGTTGGTTTTGAATGCGGTCTTTCTTTTCTCCCTTTTTTGTGTGGTGACCTAACACCCCCCGTCACACGCCCTTGCGGCGGCTTGCGGGGTATTATGTAGATGTTGATGATGGAGCATGCTCACGAAGTGCTAGAATAATTTCGACCGAATGCTTTCTTATCTATGGATTTTTGGTGGAATATGACAACCATTGAGTCATCATTTTATTGGTGAACTTATTGAAAAAGTATTTGTAAAAAGGTTAAAACATTTACCAGGACCACTGGTGTTTAATCACCGTTATATTTTGGATTCGGTCATTTCAGTAGTATGTCGTCCGTTGAGCGCCTTCGGGGATGATCTGGCAAGTAGAACCAACGTTAGGGTGGAGCTTTACATACTCCTTTGAAGTAATTTCCTGTATAATTAACGCGACTATACTATGTTGACGATTATGATACGTTTGAAACCCCTTTGCATGCATCAAGCTTCCTGGCTTCACTAGTCTCCGCTGTCCTTTACGTTGTTTGTAGGTGTAATAAGGAAAAAATGACACTATTAGTATACGAAGGAAGAAATTGTGTATCACGATGCCAGTTTTCTATTAAAATGAGTTATTTTAACCGATCCTTTAATCTTATAAAAGTATCCTAATTTTCATTCCTTGAAGAAAAATTGTAGCATTTATAATATATATATATATATATGATTTCTTCGAAGTAACACGGAAGTGTTGAATAAAAAACTTAGACAGTAACACACAGCACGAGAACACATAAAAAAGAAAACTCACTATATTATCTTGATAATTTCGACGGACTTGAGCTCCGTCTTCTTCGGAAGATAAGATATGACTCATATTAGTCATCAAAAGCAGACTTGTCTATCAATATGTTGTGAACGTATCCTGGTGATTTTTATCTTCGGGTGAATCAATGTTAAAATTATTCTAAAACCCATAAATTTTATTGCGAATTGATGTTTTCGAGGAAATACGAAGGAGACCAAAATCGGTTAACCTTTACAAATTAAATCAGGATCGTGGTAAGAAGGGTGCGTAGTTGGTCAACGAATTGTTGCAAAGGGTTTTCCGAAGGGAAACGTAAAAGAACGGTTAGTGGTAGCGGGAACTGCTAGTCATAGGGGGCTATAGATGAGGGTTCGTGGGTTCCTTTGGTTTGTGGTCTGAGCAGGAATTTAAGGATGAGGAAAGGGAAATAAGGGGAAGGACGACGAGGAAAGGATGAAAAAGGCGAAGATCGAAAAGAGAAGTTTTTCCTGAAGGGGATGAGCGGGCAAACATTCCCGGCGATCGCCGAAGAAAAGATTCGAGACTTTTTTGCTTTTTGTTTTTACCGAGGGTGATGTTTTTTCTCTACGCGGGGACCAAAGTGGATTTCCCTCCTCCTCCGTGGTGACGAAATCCGATTTGTAATGAGAGAAGTTGGGAGCAAGGATATTTTTTCGCGGAATTAGGTTTAGCTGAAGGATTACTCTGGTTGCTTTTCGAGATTCTAAATCCATTGTAGTGGTGAGCTGATTCATTCGTAGTGTATCCTCTCTTCCAAAGCAAACAATAGTATTATATACTGTGTGTTACTTTTTAGTTTTTATATTTTTAGCAAATGCATTTTTTTCGTTCTATGCACTTCAACACAGATTTTATTAAGAGTTTTCATGAATTTTGAAAATTTTTATTAAGTTAAAAATCAGTGATCGATGCATTAAATAATATAACAAATTTTTTATCTTTATATTATTTTAAAGGCGTCATTTATTTATTTTTTAGTGTTTTTATCAAAAGTTTACTCAACTTTTTTAATTTGAGTGAACGAAGTAAAGTAGAAATTGTGGCTGGATTCTTATGTACAACGAACATTTACGCGTACGACTTTAGGACGACTATATAAGGCCTGAAATATTTTGTCATTTTTAAGATGACGCCGGGGCAGATATTCTATGCTTAGATAAAAATATTAAAACATTTACAGTAAAGAATTTGTGCCTATATTTGACCTAGAAAAATATCCTCTGCTTTGTTTTATTAACTCACTTGATACAATTATGTATTGTACTTTGAAATTTTTAATTTTTTTCCAATTCATAATAGGTGCAGTGATACCGCTTTGATAGAAATTTAAAGAAGGCAGGACAAGTGAATGAAAGAGATAATTTTTGACAATAGGATACCGAAGACTTGGCTATGTATGGAAAATTTGGTAAAAGCGAAAAAGAGAGAGGAAAGGAATAGGCACATATGATGAAATTAAGGGAGTCCAAAGGTATGCGGAGTTGAAATTGAATTATTTTAATTTAAAGCGTGGAGTTTAAGAAAATTTAGACTCACATAACTTACGACCTATGAATATAGAAGTGTGTAGTGCCCGGGTCTATCCAAATTTTAAGCCACTAACAACAAGAAAATTTTCGAAAACATTTTATAGGAACGGTAGGGAAAAAATGGTTCGAAAAATTGGGAAATATGTGAAGTGATAAGAATCATTCTACATCTCTAAATATCAAACAATCTGTATCACCCTCGTTTACGAGCAGCCTTGGGTCCACGGTGGTTGAATCAATATTTCTATCTGACGTCATGGGCCGGGCCTTTTCAAATAATGCAGGACGACAACGACGACGGGCGGTGCCTTATTTGTCGAGCGCTGGGGAAAGAAAACAACTTTTGAAGCGGCAATCACATTGTGATCCGAGAGGCGACGTTTTATTGAAAATTGCGAAACCGCCGATGGGAGGTGTCGATTATTCCTCGAATGTTTACGTGCTCTCGCATTGCCTTGGCAAATTCCCATGGGACTCCTTGGAGGCGATTGATGCGACGGTGACGAGTGAAGCGAGAGTGTGTATGCGCGCCTACTGGTGAATGCTATCAGACGTTCCTAGGATATTCAGTGTGGAAGGACGAATGTCGGCTTGGAGACTTTAAGGGGTTTACAAGAGAAGGAATGTGCATGGTTTTCTGGAAAAGGGAACATTTCATGCTCATGATAAATAATAGCTGAAAACATACAACTTATTTCAGCTGAGAGCAAATGCTTTTTTTTATTATTTCGCGATATTTTCCCTGATTCGAGTTTCTTTGTTCGGCCTTTCAAGCAAATATATGCCAGATTCCCGGTTGGTTTCTGTCCAAACAATGCTCCTCTTATCCCTCCAAGTCATCGAGAATTTGTTTCAAATATCACTGCCTCACGAGATGCGCTGCATTCAAAAAACCCGTATGATACTACATCAGAGGGGCCTTGGAAATTGATTTCTTGTGTACATTGAAGCAGATAGAATACCGAGTACTACTTTCAGGTTTATTCCGACCCCTTGTATTGGTCTAACTGAATTTGTTGACTGAACATATTTTTCGAAGCTGAAATGACTTTAAGTTTGAAAATAATTATTAAGATTATGCATTTCTTTCAAATTTATTTCTTACCTTGAACTCTCCATTGAAATAACCACTTTCAGAAATTTTATTTGAGCGGTTTAGGTATTAAAGAGAATCCATATGACCATTTATTTTACCTAGTTTATTTAAATCCAAATTAGACCATTAAATTCAATGTCAAGTAATTCAGAAATTTTTATTCCAATAACAATTTGAATAAATGTCAACATAATAACTCGGCAGCAAATACAGGAGCTGTTAAAGCAGTTGATACTAATTTATTGTTTTTTTGTTAAGGAATTGTTATTTCGAGAGTTTGCTTTTCCATTCTCACCATATTATTAAAATTACAATTCCTTCTCCACCTTAGAAGTTAAATGGTAATATGAAGAAAATTGACAACGATAGAATTCTTCTATTAAATTCTTATGTCAAATAGTTACATTATTAGGGTTACCTCAGTAAACCCCACGTACCGTTTACACGGCTCAGAAGTTGAGCCGGTGAAGTTAATAGTTAAGCATACAAGCCCAAACTTGCTGTAGGAAGTTAGTTAATACCACTCCTACACAGTCAAGAGCGCGATCCATGATAAAGTTAAAGGGAGTTCACGCTCATAAGTTAGACGCATTAGAAAACTGCAAGAAATGGCGCATAGCTATCCTCAGCTAGTATTCATTAAGTCCAAAAAATAATACAATGATATGCTAAATATACATTATGGAACATATTTGACAATATTTCGAAATAAAATATTTTCCCTAGAGTTTATATGTTACATGAATATTTTAAACAAAGAAAATATATAAATACATAATAATGAATACTACCTTGATCAAAAAGTTCCTTAGGTCTGCCACTGCGTTCATCATCTTCAATTGACTCACGACCACTTCTGAACCGCTCGTGCCACTGGTAAACGACCGTTTTTTTTAGAGAATCGTTGCCGAAACCCTTTTCCAACATTTCCAACGTCCGTGCGCCACTAAATCCGTTTTTTACGCAAAATTTAATACAAGTTCGTTGTTGCAAATTTAAATCCATTTCTGCTATTGTAAAAAATCGCCAACACACACAGAGATAGATGTACTCTTGGCTACGTAACTTTTGCAAATGTCAAGTTATGACACTAAGATTTAAAGGGAATATCAACAACAGATGTACCAATTTAACAAAAAAACAGAACTCAAATCGGAACGATGGGAGCGCCACACGGTGGTTATTCCGGGAACTTTTTGATCAAGGTATTATATACAGGAGAGAGCGGTATATAATGGTTTTTTAAGGTGTAGGTGGTGTCGGGTTGGGAATTGGTAGTAAGGGAGGGGGCAGGTCTTAGAAGATGGCAGCATTTGCAGCGTGGGTGGTTGCAAGGTGCGGACAGAGGCGGAGAAGAGACAGGGGTGCAAGTACTTTTGTCAACTGGAAGATGTCTCGCAAGTTCTACGGGCGTTTGAACGAAACGGAGGGACAATGTGGGAATAAAAGTTATATTAACTGACAGCAATTAATAATGAGGAAGAATTTACGGATTATATGTTCAATTTTGTGACTTCTGGGAAAGAAAGTGGTGATAATGCTAGGGCATGTTGTGCGTTTTTGTTTGGGGAGAGGGGTATATTGCGTTGATACCTTTATTTCATTTCGATCTAAATCGTCACCATAGACAATGTATTTTAAGTTGGATGGGGCGTTTAAATTGGTAATCATTCCAAAAACATTTCTGAAAGATAAAAAGAAGCATATATGGAGATATATTTTGATAGGATTTTCTAATTTACACAAATTTCATCCAAAAAGTCACCCAGAGGGACACCCGGGAATTGAAACCGGGCCATGTGTTAAGTGGCCCAGCGCTCTACTCACCGAACTTTTACGTCCTATATGTATATAATATGAAATTTGAGGCTACCTTCCTTGCTTGTTTTGTCATCGATCTTTGAGAAAGAGTAATATATGTTATAGAAATACTATATATATATATATATATTTATATATATATATATTATTAGGTAATCTGCCGGTTAAGGTAGGTTTTTGGATGGACACAACTATCAAATAAATATTTTTTAACTCCAAACGAAACCCAATCCAGCAACCTAAACTACATCAGGTCCCTCTTCATCTCTGTGTACTTCTTTCCTCCCTTCATCCCATCCAACATCCCTATCCTGTTCCTGCCCTTTCCTTGCTTGCCCAACATTCTCCCCTCTATTACCTTCTTCAACATTCCACTACCGCTCAATACACCTTTCATCCATTTTTCCTGCCTCCATAGGATTTCTCTTAACAAACCCCTCTCCTCACCCACCATCTCCAGTACTTCCTCATTTGTTTTCCTTTCGGTCCATTTCACCTTCTCCATCCTTCTCCACACCCACATTTCAAAAGCCTCCAATCTACGTCTATCCTCCTGCTTCAGTAACCACGTTTCCGCACCATACATAGCTACGCTCCATATCAGAGTTTTTACGAGTCTTGTCTCTACTCTTACATCTTACATCTTACGAGTCTTACATCTCTACTCAACGTCCCCGTCATCAACTCCCTCCTCCTTGAGAAAGCCTCCTTGCCTAGCGCAATTCTTCTCCTTACGTCCCTACCACTTTGACCGTATTGGTCCAAAACACTTCCGAGATATGTTCTACCTGCTCTACTTTTTCCCCGCCTATTTTAATATTTAGCTTAGCCTTTTTCTTTCTGGAAAATCGCATAACCTTTGTTTTATTAATATTGATTCTCATCCCATATTTATCGCACTGAACCTCCAATTCACTCAGCAATGCTTGCAACCCCTTGGCTGACTGAGCAACTAATGCTTGGTCATCAGCAAACCTAACCGATTTTTCGAATTCCCCTCCGACTTTCATTCCTACCTCCAGTTCTTCCCATGCCTCTTTAATCATTTCCTCTACATATACGTTGAACAGTACCGGTGACAATGGGCAACCCTGCCTTACACCTCTTCCTAACACTGCCCATCCTGACTCTCCGTTCCCCACTCGCACCTGAGCAGTCTGAGACATTTACAGGTTGCGGATCAGTCTCCTGTCCCTCCAATCCATTCCTATTTTCTGCAATACACGCATTAATTTTTCCCAATTCACTGAATGCGTTCTTAGCTTGGGCTATCCTTTGCTTGATGTCAGTCGAACTTCTTCCATTCCATGGGATCCTAGTCCCGAGGTAGATGAAGTTTTCCACTTGTTCTAGTTTCACCCCTCGTGATTTCTGTATTTAGCTTCTCTCTTCTGCGCACAAGAATATTAGTTTTCTTATTGTTGATGTTCATATTATATTCCCCCAGTTCTTGATCCAGAGCACTTAGAGTTGCTTGCAGTCCTCTCGCGTTTCCACCACTACTACGATCTTATCTGCAAATCGGAGCACTTATATTTCTTGTCCATTTACCTCGACTCCTTTGATACCCAATTCTTGTGTTTATTCCATTGCCTCTTCCAAGTATACGTTCAACATTTCGGGCGAGAGGTTGCATCCTTGTCGTACTCCTTTGTTTATTTTGGCTTCTATTTTTCTTCCATTTTTCGTTTCGCTTGTGTTAAGCTGATTATTATAGAGGTTTTAAAAATTTCTTCTGTCGATTTAGTCTGATCCAACCTCTTCTATTATCTTGAACATCTTCATTTGTTCCATTCGACGTCGTCGAAGGCCTTCTCCAAGTCCATAAATGCCACATAAAATGGCTTATTTATGTGTCTCATTTTTTCGGCATGAACTCTCATGCGGAGATTGGCCCCTCTTTGTCCTCGGTTTTTCCTGAATCCGAATTGGTTATTTTGAGAGGTTTCCTTCTATCCTTCCTTCTATCCTTCGGCTAATTATCCGAGTTAGGATTTATGATGCTTGATTCACATGGCTCAATGCTCTGTGTTCTTCACATTTATCTATTTTCGGTTTCTTCGGTATTGCATTCATTATACTTTTCTCGAAGCCTTCCGGTATCTTTCCGCTGTCGTACTATCTTTGATTATTCCATAGAGAGCATCCTTCGCTTTGACCCCGGTTGCCTTGATTAATTCTCCGTTTATTTTTTTAACCCTTGGTGCCTTGAGGTCTGTCACAGCTATCTCGAATTTGCTTCTTAATATCTGCGGACCTCGATCGTACGATTTATTTACTTATTATGCTTTTATCCTCGTATTTACTTATTATGCTTTTATCTTTAATTAAGCCATCGTCTATTGGTTTGGGAGCTTAATAAATCATTTTAATGTATTCTTTCCATCTATTCTCAATTTTGTCATTTGCGATTTGTTTTTCTTTCCCCGAATTACATATTCACTAGTTTATAAGCCATCTCTCTCTTTCCCTTTTTCATGTGGTCATTAATTTCCTCGCAGCAACTGTTTATCCATTCTTCCTTTGCCTGGATTCTTGCATTTTCTTCTTTCGTCAATGAGACCTCTTATTTGAGCTGTTATCTATGCTTTCTTAGATATTTCCGCCTTACTCACGAGGAGCTCATCTGTAGCTTTCGTAATTATGTTTTTATTTCTTTTCATCGACCATCAGTGTAGTTATATTCATTATTTCCTTCTATTTCCCTTTTGACAGCCGTGGTGAGATTTTTTCTTACGCTTTTTCTTCCAGTATCTTTGTGATCCATCTGGATTGTTGTGTCTCTTTCTTCATCTTCTTGTATCGCAAAATGCTCTCCATGATTACCAGGTTGTGATGCCTATTTATTTCTGTGCCGGGGTAGTTCTTACTTAACTTGGTTCTTTAATCTCTTTCTGACAAGGATGTAGTCAATTTGGTAGAGTGTTTTGTCTCTAGGCAACTTCCATGTGTATCTTATTCTTGGATTTTGATCGAAGATGGTCTTTGCAACTACCATGTTTTTCTCGTTGCAGAATTCTATCAGTCTCTCTCCCGCGGCGTTTCGTTTTCCCTATCCGTAGTATCCCACGCTACTTCCCTCTCGCCCCTCGCCGGCCACCACGTTCCCAACTCCCATTTATACGTGATTTTCCTGTTTCTAGAATCTCTTTCAGTTGTTCGTATACTTCTTCTATGTCCTCATTTGAATGGCTGGACGTCGGCATATATACCTGTACTATCACTGTACCCGTAGGTTCTGCCTCTAACTTTATCATCACTATCCTTTCATTATGCTGCCAGCACGATATTATTTTACTTTCCTATTTCTTCGTGATTATTATGCCTATTCCTGCAATATTTTGGTCGTCTCTCGAGTATATCACCCCTAAGCCCAACCGGAGATTCGATCTGGGGACTAATTTACCTCCGGAATATTTTACCGGGAGGAAAGTCATCATGCCACATTTGAATGCAAGCCTGCATATTCTAGGGAGACTAATGTGGCGGTTTCCCGTTTCCTTCCACATCACATACTTGATAGTAAGCGTTTTTACTATGTAGCGAACCTCAATCATCTCATCAAACCCCATTCACCTTTGCTCTTGTGCATATTATGTGGATTTGCTCCAAGTTGCTTCACCCGCCGGGACTGACCTTAATTCGGGAATGTTGGAACCTGATAGGATAAAGATAGCGCAGTGCACGATTTAAAATAAAAGTGGTACAAGAGTTGCGAGTAGGAGAGTTTTCACCATCAGAGTTATTTTTACATTCCAAAGGATGTGTTTTAACACTGTACATACTGTTAAGAGTCATGATTCTGTAGCGAGTTTTTAGAAAAACTCTGAGAGCGATTATGAAGAAAGTGGCATATTTATGCGTTTATATAAGAGTAAGTAGAAATCATTAGTAAGAGCAATGGATTGAATTTTATGCAAAGAGGTATCTTCAGAGAAAAATATTCCGTTGAGATTTATATAAATAATTAGTTTTAGAACTGGCTGATCCGATCAATTTTCCATCTATCGATTGGAGGACATACTATATTGTTTCAAAATGGGGGTCAAGACAAATAAATCTGCAATTCACTATTGAATTCTTTGACATTGAACTCCTTGCATCAAATTAACTCTTCATCAACTAGAGGGGATAATATTCTTCATTTATTAGCAACGAACAAGCCTGGAAAAGTCTTAACTATGGAAACTATAAAAAGAATTAGCGACCACATGGCAGTAAATGCTAAGTTTTCGCTACATAGAGTCAGAAATAAGAAGCCTAAAAGAAAAATTTGCTACTATAAAGAAGGGGACTATAATGGACAAAAATGCGAGCTACAGAGTTATTTTGCATATTTTAAGAAATATACGAATCATCGAAATACTGAAAATACGTAGAATCACTTCTTTGAGATCACGCGCTAAAGTTATAAAAGATAACACGAAACCTAGATGGTGCAACATAAAGAGTGTTTGAAAAGTATCGCGACCTCAAAGGTTATGTCACGCCAACATAAAAAGATGTCAGGGATGATATCTCTAGCTAATAAAAGGACGAGATTACTTATTATACTACATATCTAGGGCGTATGCCAAGAAGAAATTCCGGAAAGTGTTTTGCGAATTCAGAAGGAAAAGATTAGCGAAATATTTTAAAGAAAATCCGAAAGCATCATTTTGGGAAAGGTTAACTTTATAAAATCCTTCTTTCAAAGTGTCTCCAGCAATGTCTCATCGAATATCTCCGATAGCTTGACAAATCGTGTCGGTCAACCGATTCCCAAAAATAAAGTATCTTATAATGGAGTAGAATGTTTGCTAAAAAATATAAAACCTAATAAATCCACCGGACCCGATAAAATACCCGCTCGTATATTTAACGATCTAGCGTCGGAAATTGCACCTTATCTAGAAATCATAATCAAGGAGTCGTTAGTATATCACAAAGTTTCCAGATATAGGAAAACGGTCAACGTAACATCAGTATTTAAAAACGAGGACAGGGAGGAACTGATCTATTATTCACATCCATTTTATGCGAGGTTATGGAACATATAGTTGCTTGTTCAATCGTGGGACACTTCGACAGTCAGGAGTTATAAAGCAAAATTCAGTATGGTTTCCGAATGCTGGATACTGGAGATACAACTGGAATAATGGATACTGCGAGATACAACTCGTGCTTTTTCCAAGGGACGCGGTTTATCTTTTAAAGAAGGCTTTCGACGAAGTACCTCATAGGCAACTACTTACAAAGCTAGAATCATATGGCAAAGATACAAATATCCTGTGGAAATAAAATGAAATTATTGACTTTGTAATTCCACACACGTTTTCTACACACAAAAAATGCATCTTGAGTTGGATTAAAGGCTTTTTGAATGGTCGGGTACAAAGAGTAGTCATACATGTAGTTAGCTTAAATGCAGTTAAAGTTACTTTAGGTGTTCCCCAGGGAAGTGTTATCGGACCTCTCTTATTCTTACTTTACGTTAGCGAGATTGACTCCGTAGTCAATGGTAAGATACGTTTATTTGCCGACGATGCAGTGATTTATCGTGAAGTCCGTAATCTTGAGGACACAGCAGTTTTGTCAGACAATTTTAAAGCTATAAAACGCTGGTGGGACACTTGAAAATTAAAACTACACTTAACAAATGCGTAGTGATGAAATTTTGGAAAAAAGAGCGATTCCTTCCCGAACGTCTACGGTGTCGGTAACACCGAAACGGAATGTGTAGACTCGATTAAATACTTATGCGTTACCTTCATCCACGATCTCTCTTTGGTGAAACACAAAAGGGGACAAGCTAACAAAAAATGAGGACATTAGAAGAGTACTAGGTGAATGTGATGAAAAGATCTAGGAGAAATGTTATCTTGCTGGCTAGGGCCCATTTAGAATATTCGGATGTGGGATCCTGTCGAAGTTGGATTGATTGCTGAGTTAGATCGTACGTAGAAGAGTTAGATTTGAAAAACGTTGTTAATAAATTTCGTACTGTATCCAAAATATTAGAGGAGCTAGACTGGGACTCACTCACAGAGCGAAAGTAAAATTACAGTTTAAATCTCTCAGTTCTCTCAATTCTCTCTTTCAGTTTATCTCTTTTACAGTGATGCTGAAAATTGCCCCCATCGTACTACGGTAGGAGAGATTATTTCAATAAAAGTAGAGAGGTTAAGTGTAGGATAGTTAGATTTAACATGTCAATTTTACCCCGAACGATAAGGGATCAGAATAACATTACTCGACCGCTGTAGGGTCATATTCGGGTCAAAATTAGCCTAGTGTGTATTCACCAGACATCCTACCGGTGGCTTGCAGGGTACTAAAATATCAAAACAGATGAAAAGCATCTAACTATTGTGTTCAGAGACAGAAAATGATGAGAAAGGCTAATAATCTTCAAAGTTACTGAAATATTGTCTTAATGAGAACGGAGGAAACTCATGGAAATTGATTACTTGCTAAAAACTGGCTCGGTAAACCTAACGACACGAAAATACAAAATAATTTAAAGCTGATAACCCTAAATCTAAATTGGTTGTAATTTCAATAGTTTTAGTAGGAACACCACTTGCATAATCGTATAACGTAAAACTAGCGTTTGAATAGAAAATTGTGGTTTTTATGTAACTAAAAACAATGAATACAAGAACAGAGGATTAAAAATTGTGCCTACTCCTAGAAATGCGGTTTAAACCCCAAAATTAATGGTAGTTTTCAGGAAACGTGAAAATATATTGCACTGTAAAATATATTGAATAACATTTTGGTAAGATATTAAACAATTACCATACGAGTACAACATATCTGCAAATAAATTTGGTCTTTTAAAAAACACAGGTACAAGTACGAACAACTGTTTCAAAAATAAATTTATTATAGTTCTCACGGAAATATAAAAAGAGACAGAATGTATTCATTTGGACATACGAATTTGGACGCAATTTTTGAGCATCGCTCTAAGTGTTTATTGATAGAACTGATAAAAGTGTTTATTTACAGACAAGCAGTTATAAGCCTAATTATATGCTCATTTATATGGATTATAAAATTAAATAATAATTCGAAAGTTACTGACCTCCAAGCAGAGCTTAGATGATAAACAACCCTGGCAGGAATCGAACACATGTCCTCAAAAGTAGCAGCTAGGAGCTTTACTCCGCCGCCCACAGGGTTGTTAAGAAATGATGGATATTGTTTTTCAGTTACTCTGAATTCAAATCTAGAGTAAATTACTATACAAATTCTGTTCAAAATTTTCCTGAACCTTTTTATTACAAAAAAATACTTCACTAATTAATTACTGGTCAGTGTCATCTTTAAGTAGTCTCCTCCCCAATCTATACACTTATCCCAACGGTTTCCATTTTTTTTAAAAGGTCATGGAAAACTTCTTCAGGAATTCTCACAAGCTCCTTTTAGAGAGAAATTTTTCTCTATCTTTGGATAGGTGATAGATCATTTTCTTTGTACGAGATTACTATTTTGAAGAACAGGAAAAATTTACACTGGCTCAGGTATGGTGTGTAGGGAGGGTGGGGAACCGCAGCGGTCTTTCTTTTGTCTAAAAACTGACGGGTTCAGAAACACGAATGAGTTGTCGCGTTGTCGTGGTGACAAAACCACTCGCCACTCCCTAAAGTTTGGGTCTTTTTCGCCTGGTTTTACCTCTCTTAGGTTCTTCCTAACATCCAGATATCACTCCGTGTTGAATGTCTGACCTTTAGGTAGGTATTTGTGATGCAATCTCCATTTGCATCGAAAAAACAGTTAACATGACCTTGACATGCAAGCGAGCTTGTATGGCTACCTATCTGGGGCCTGGGGGTGTTTCGCCAATCCATGTTGAAGTTTGCGCTTTTGTTTAGAAGTCATATCTCTAAATCCATGACTCACGACCTGTTATGATCATGGACAATATGCTTTCATCCTCATCAGCTCGATTAAACAGTTCCTGACAGGCTTGAACTCGATTTTATTTCTTGTGTGCTGTCATGAGGCGATGAACAAATTTGGCGACTACTCGATGCATCCTCAATTTTTCAGTCAGGATTTCATAGCAGAAACAAGATTCTCGAGATGCTACGCTCTTCTGCAAGTTCCTTAACAGTTAAATGTCAATTTGTACGAACGAAATAGATACCTATCTCGATGTGGGGATCATCAGTCGATGTTGATGGTCTTCCGGACCGCTCATCGTCTTCCACAGAATATCACCCTTTTTTGAAACAAGTAAACCACTCATAACGCGCGGAATGTTTCGTAATATCCTCACCATAAGTCTTGTTAATCAACTGGAAAGTTTTTGCGAAAGATTTGCCGAGTTTCACGCAGAATTTGAAAGAAAAACACTGCTCCTTCGGAGAGCTCATTTCCGCGTATCCGATTTTTCGTCACACTCCAGAAACACTCCGTCACATAAATGGCCTAATCAATCAACAGAATAAGATTTCAAGAAAGTGATGAAGTCAATTATTTTTTAAGTTTCCGCGGTCAAAACGACTCCAAGCGAATTACAGAAAAAGCGGTTGGAGACGCGTTATTCAAGAAGTTCGTTTTCAGGTTTCGCTCTGTGGAAATCCATCATCATGGAAGAAAAAAAACAAATATCTTTTTACCAATTTTTATTTAGAACTACTAGCTTCAATGTCGTCACCAGAGGCAGTCTTACACACAGGTTCGGGAACCTTATTTGACTCATGCTTTCCTTTACGCCTTTCTTCTGATTGAATATTTTCATAAAATTTTACCAAAATTTTAAAATCTGCCATGAATATTTCTTTCGCTAACATTTGCACCAACCAGAGAAAATTGTGGAAAAGTGCAAATTAAGAAAATATTTTGAGTCCTAGTGCTCCAATAAGTAGAATGAGTTGACCAGTTATTTTCCAATCTGCGGAAAACTGGAATCGGAAAGCTCCTTGAAGTAATCACATAAAATATGCCCTAGTAAACAGCAGAATTCCGGAAATATTAAAACATTTCCCTTTTATTAGGGTGTATCCTTTGCTTTCGTGAATGAGAACTGAATGAGGGTCCAAAAAACAGTCATCAATTTAAAAATTAAAAGATATTGAATTTCGACGTGACCGTTCTGGTATATTCACTGCGAAAGGGCATGGTCCACGAGGGAGCCCCACATTTGATCTCCATTCGACAAATTTTTTTCTCCTTGAATCCCTTGGGCAGGGTAACATGACAAACCGATTGCCTTGCTGTAAAACGTACCTGGACTACCTCGGACAGTTAGGGGGTGGGGCGGAGGTGGGAGGAATCTGGAGCAACATAGGTTCGGGGATGGAGAAGAATTTGGAAAGAAGGACGGGCTAGGGAAAACTGGGTGGGTTGTTTGGGAGGGAAAGGTTTAGTTGGGAACGGGGGGTAGGGTAAAGAGTGCAGGGCAGCGGGAAAAGGGGGTTGGGAAGGGGAAGAGGGTGATACGTGGACGGAGAGGAAATTGAGGCACGCGGCGAGAAGGATTGCCGGCAAAGTTTGGGAGTGGGATAAGACCTTGAGGGAAGATGGGATGAGAGAGGGGAGGAAGAGGCTTTGGGAGTACCGGGTAACAGATTCGTGCGTGTATGTGTGTGTGCGCGCGTGCGTATGTGTGTAGGCGTGGCAGGGAACGTGGAAGGAACCCGACCTTCAGAGATTCCCGCCAAATCTCTTCATCCTGTTTCTTCATCCCCTCCTTAGGAACTAACGCCGTCCCTCACTCATACACCCCGCTATACCTTCCTTCGCACCCATTTTCCCTCTCTTTCCCCAACCCTCTCCCAGCGGAACCTCCTGCAGAGTACACAGCCCTTCCGTCATCCTTCCCAGGATCTCTCACACCCTTAATACCACCTCCCGATTCCCAGTCTCCTTTTCCTTTCTCTTACTACCTGCCTCCTTAACTCACTTCCCGCGCCCACTTCCTCCTCATCCTTCCCCTTTCCAACATCCCTTTCCTTCCGAAGAACAGATTTCTCGTCGCATCAGCGATTAAATCCATTGTATTTTTTCTGCGCCGGGTGAGAAGGCGTTTTACGATAGGAGGGAGAGCCGATCTCCCTTCTTTATCTATTCTTTTTACTCTCGCCTGCTTTCACGAGTGTAGGATTAGAAGTTCGCCGCTGGAAATTAGACTTAGGTTATCCCTGCTCGTTGGCGAGTGATGTTTGGTGAATGTAGCCTGTCTTTTCATACAAAACAGATATTCGAATATCCATAAAATTCGCCGTGGCAACGGTTGTTAACAGTTTTTATGTTCCTTAAGCGTTTATAAAGCGTATTTTTTATCCCACCATTTACTTTTTCCTGGAATCCTTTTAAAAGCTCTTAAATAGTGTTTTAAGGATGACATCAGGTGCTTTGGACCCACCTAGATTAATTTTCAAGAAACTGCGGGAGATACCGCAACAGTAACTTTTAACAGATTCATCCGCTGACATGCATTTCAAAGCAACAATTTCAGAGAAAAAAAATCATTCACCTCCCTCGTCATCCCGGTCAAGGCGAATGATTTTTACCTTCTGAAATTGTTGCATTGACTTACCTAGATTGATTACATTTTGGCAGATAAGTAAGTCTACTGCATGCAGTTGAAGACAAAAGTGAAAAATATTTGTGTCTTATGAATGAATAAAAGTGAATAAAAATATTTAGTGTATTTAATTTTAAGTTTTTATTGATATAATTTAATAATCTCAAAATTAAAAATATTGGCTTGATATTAGCTTTTTAAATTTTTGCCGGGAAGTCATTCCCCACGTGTAGGTAGCAACCAATTTTTTTCAATTTCAACCTGAATACTCTGACCGGTTATGCTGAAGCAGTTTTAATTAAGTTATATGTTAAAATCAATTGGCAACTGGAAGTCATAGAATCATAGATATTTATAGGGGAGTTGTGACACAGAAACTATGGCAAGATAGTCTTCAAGCAATTATTAAGGAATGAGTTCAGCGAAACACACCGGGAAATAAAGTGTCCTTCATTATACCAATCATCTAATAGCTAATATCTCTAATCAAACATTTTCACTATTTCAATTGGTAGTAACACTATTTTTCAAGCTCTGCACGTAGTTGATCGATCTCCCGTGTGAAAACGTTTAATAACATAGATACATCAGACTGGTTCAGAGTTCGATGATATATTTTTACTTGAATGCTTTTGTTAAAACAGTATGGAGTCTAATGAATCATAATCCTGAATATAAACCAGGCTGGATAACTAACTATATTACTGAGAAAAATTACGCAATTGTGTTGAAAGTCTCTCTCTCTCGAAAGGATCTTTCTCTCAGATCTTGAATGAATGACCACATCTACAATGGTATTTTTTTATTTTTACAATGTGCTGAACTGAAGGAAAACTGAGTGGTCTCAAATTTACTTAAAAGTCTCGGTCTGAAAATTCATCGGTTATAGAGGGGGCCTTACTCCACTTTATACAATATTTTTGTCACACCGCTCTGTGGGTCATATAAATCTATAAGAAATGTCTCTATCCTACATTGCAAGCTATCTCTTTTATTAAACCCACCTCATGAGGCTCTCAGTCAATTGACGAGTACTGCACACAAGGTTAACCAGCTAGAAGTGGCATTGTTCTTTAAATTTTTCATCGCACTGTCCCAATTCATTCTAGAATACTCTTAATTTTCGCTTCGTTCTCCACACATTAGTCGTATGTGGTTACCTAATGAGAGATCATGGGTAAACGTGATCCCTAGATATTTTGTAAATTCTACATTCTTAATTCGCTCTTATTAACACTATAAATAGTTTGGGGAGACCAATTCTTTTTACATAAGGTACATTCAAACAATTTTTTTAATATTTGATTTTAATTGTGATACTTTTCACAACTCCTGTATAGCCCTAAGGTAAATAACCTACGTAACGGCACCGGGTTGGTTACAAGCATCTTTATTCTGTGGTAGGTCGCCATAAAACAGATGAATATGGCTCTAGACTATGCTACCTAAGTTATTATTGCATAATAAGAAAATAAGGGAACCTATGACTCTTCTCTGGCAAACAGCCTAAGTTTAGTAAGTAAGCTGTATCATTTCTAATTTAGAAATGTCACATCAACCTGTGTGTTACATTCATTCGACACCACACCGTCTTGATAGCTTAAAAGAGCTAGTTGTGTCTTGCAAGATCTTCCCTTTGGAAGTCCATGCTGATTTGTTATCAATATATATCCTATCTAATGTCCAGACAGAGGAATGACAGTGATTAGATTGTATAATGATAACCTTGTATGAAAATAAAGTTAGATTTTTCCGTGATGAAAGGGGTCTTCCTTATCACCACTCTTAAATTCAGGCGCATTTCTAGCTACTTTCGATTTCTTAGGTACCTTGTCTCCAGCCAGAGACTCATTTAAAATTATTTATAAATATGGGGGTACCTAATATAGAGGGTTGGAGAATAAAAAGACTGAGAAATGTTAGAAAAACAATAATTAATGCTTTTTATGCTTGTACTCGATATTTTCAGTTTTTTTTCAATCGATCTTTTCGATTCGATTATTTATATTTTTGGTTCAATTATTTCACGCTTTTTATGCTTGTTTAGATCAAAGTATTTTGAATCCTATACGAAGCCTGTCCAATAAATATGCGAACTGAGGCTATAAAAACTTTATTTTGCAAAATTTAATCTACATCGATTTTGTCCCCTACAAAGTACTCTCCAGTCGTTACTCTGCACTTATTCCTTCTTTTTTTTCATTGTTTAAAGCACCCTTGGCAGTTATCGACAGTTAGGATTTTTTGTTTTCTTGTCGTTTGTTGCTTTATTGCGTCCACATCTTCCTAGTTATGTCCCCTCATCATCTTTTGCATTTTGGGAATAGGAAAAATTCGCAGGGGGCGAGATCTGGCAGATGAGGAGGATGATCAAGGATGATGATTGATTATTTTGCCAGAAGATGGCAAAATATCAATGCTGAACGTGCAGAATTGTCATGGTGACCGATTCATCCATCGCCTTGAGTCACATTTGGTCGCACACGATGCATGCGAGCTCTCAAACACTTGAGAATGTAAGGTAGAACTCAGCATTTACGGTAAGGACAAGAGAACGCACACGATCAATGTTGTCGTCAACACAGGTGGTTGGAGGTCGTCCCGGCCTTGCATCATCCGTTGGCATGGCTTGTCGGCCATCTTTAAATCTTAATGCACTTAAAAATGGATGTTTTCTTCTGAGAATTATCATTGTTAACAGCTGCCAACATTTTAGTAATTTATTGATAACTTTTACCCCATTTCACCAAAAAACTGGATTTTGAGTTATTGCTCCGTGATTTCGTCAATTTCCATTTTCGACAACAGTAAAAATAATGACAACAGAGACTAGCGTAACTGGCACCATGCGCAAAGCTCGACGATCCGCAGAGCACAGACGGCTCATTGGGTCTCAGGCAAATGGCGCTGCTAGTGGGCGGGACGATAGTCCACGTCATGGCCGCCAGATTGCACCAGTTCGTGTATTTATCGTACGTGCTACGTAGATGTTATGCGTTGATCCGATTCATGTATGAAATACTTATACACTAATTTTGTGGAAAGTAAAGTATTTAATCATAGATAGTCAAATATTTTAATTACTATTTCAAATTGGAATGCAATTTGAATTAATTAGGGGAATACTTTTCTTAAATTTAATAACTTATTTAAAATATTTAACATTGAAGAGAAAGTACAAGTATGTTGTGTGCTAGCGTTTCCGTCACTGATAAATTTTAAAAATTAGGAATGAATTTTCTGTCAGAGTTCATAAAATAAATATTAATTTCCCAGGAAATATTAATGCACATTATCAATAACGGAAATACTTCATTTTTTCTCTGGAAACATTTAATAAGAACGCTCTTCGCCTGAAAATTACCTGGAAATAACATATTTATCTGGAAAAATACTATTAAAAAAACAACGATGTGTGAAAATGTTTTATGGCAAGAATTTGATTATTTCTGAGTAGGCATTTTTGATCGGATAACAAATTTAAACTTACCATATGTTTTATATGTACTCTCTGGAGTAGTTTTGTAATAAGAACGTGGCATACGCACATGTAGGCTATGTTGAATGAGTTACAGATCTCAATGATAATAATACCTAATCCGTCACATTTTTATGATAACTTTTCTTTTACATTCGTCGATATACGGAATTGAAATTGTCCTTTCTGAGAGAACAAAACTATACATATATCAAAGCAAATCGTTCTATTGAGTGAAAAACAGAAAATATTGCGCACAATTTGCACTCATCAGGTGCTTGTTCAATGACGTATTTTTCCCAATTTCGGCCTCCAAAGCCAAGGAAATTCTCTCGCCCTATTTCTATGCTAATTGTAAACGCGTTAGTTTTTCATAGCTCGGTGATACGACTGAAGTGTGAACTCAGAAGCGAGGTAACCACCAGGCTTCCAACTCTCTCTGCTACCCACTTCATTAGAGTGTCACAAAATCCTGAAGAGAAAAAGGATATCCTTTGGATCCATGTTTACATTTTTGTCTCCCCCCCAACATTTTTTACCCATTTTCGGGGAAATTTATTTATTTTGCATATCCGCCGTTTTTAATTGCAACTTTCCGCTTGGACGATCTCCCAAATGGGTTTTCTTCATCCTCTTCCCCATCTCCATTCCTTCACTTCCTCAGTCTCCCATCCCCTAATCTTTCGCCTCTCCCCTGACTCCTCCTCACCCCCCCCCCCCTTCCAACCATTTCTGAACTCCCCCCCCCTTCCTTTATACTTCCAGCCTTCCCTCGCAAATATGTCTCACCCCCCCCCTTTTCCCCTCTCTCTTTCTCGCTCCACTCCTCGGGTCACCCCTCATTTTGCGATTTTATTACTTTCCTCCTTCCTCTTCAATCCCATTAACCACCACTTCCTTCCCTTCCCTCCCTATCCGCGTCTCTATTTTTCCTCAGCCGTCCTCTTGTGTTCGCCAACGCTTTCAAATGGCAAGTTGATAGTGTTCGCGGGGTCGTTTTTTGTTTTGTTTGGGGGACCTGAGACGCAGTGAATGATATGTGAAACACAGCAGAGCTGGCCCGGATGCTCGGGGTGAATGCCGAGCGACATTCTGTATATTTTTCGATTTTTTCATTGCCTCCAGTAAAATGACACTGTAGCAGGAAATAATTTTCTCTTAATAACACGGAGTTATAACTTTTATATTTTACTTTCTATCTTAAATATATCGTTTCCATCCCGCTTAATTTTCAATTCTGAAATATGCATCTAATTTTTTTCCTTCCGTATGCATACAAAGAATTTTCTGACAAACATATGATTTAACTTTCTGTAAATAACCACACAAAACTTCCATAGTTTTACTTTCTTGGTTTTTGAAAAGGTTTTTCTGGTTATTTTAAGTTTCTTGATGTAGGAAGTATCTCAGGGAATTTCTTTATTTATATTGATGCACATTCTAAAGTTTTTTACTTTTAAATTTTGGAAAGAAACTGAGCCATCCAACCAACAAAGGAATGGCCACTTTTTTGCGAAGTACTAACTAGTGAAATTACTGTGAGGCCTTATGCCATATAATTATATGTAGTTTGCAAGATAATGAGTATTGGCATTCTTACGTTAGAAATATGAAAAATATGGTTATATTTAATTCATGATTTAGGCAGTACTATCAGATAGGATATTCATAAATTATACAAAACGTTTATCTAATGTTTAACAATAATAATATGGTAAAATTATTACGACTCAGAATAATACAGGGTCTATCCCAAATATAAGTAGCATGATTTTTTGCCATAAATTCAGATGGCTGGAGTGGGGTGATTTGTGGTGGGAAAGGTAATGGTAGATGTTGGGAAAGCAAGGCAACCCACGTCAGTTAACTGTGGGTATTCACAATGTGCAGATTGCTACAAGACTGGACCTCTGTTCGACGGACACGTCACGAATCTACGATGCGACTATCCATGGAGCAATTATATGCGATAAAAACGTGCGTTAAGCTTGAAAAACTGAATTTTAAGACCATGACCATGGTTAAGGATACTTATGGAGATGGAGAAACGCCCCAAATGATGGTTTTCTGCTTGCACAGAATGCTCAGGGAGGGTACCGAGGAGGTTGAAGATGAGGAATTCTCTGGACATCCATCAATAACACAGTGAGATGAAAATGTCCGAACAGGGAAGCATACGCTCTGTTCTTATTAACCCCTTAATGTCAGGATGTTAACAGAAGAGTGCAATATTCAGAAAGCCAAAGTGTATTACATTCTTACAGAAAGGTGTGTCAAAAAATGGCACATGAGATAGGTGTTCCAAGATGCTGTCAGAAGACTGCTTGGTGACAATCTTGCCTTGGACCTCTTGGACCACGGTGAAAGCTACCCGAATTTTTTAGATTAGGTGGTTACCGGTTACGAGGCATCAGCCTTTGAGTACGACCCATGTATTACCCCTTCGAGTACCACTTTGGACCAATGAAGTATGTCTAAGAGGCCATAGTAAGGTACCTGGACGAGTGTCCTGTTGATGCCTTAGAGTAAGCATACGACAACTGGTGGGGGCACTGGCTCTGCTGTGTCGACACATAATAGTGCTCTTATGAAGAATGTTAGCAATTTTTTCTTCGATCTGCAAAAAATTTCTCCCCAGATTTATTCTACTTATTTTTAGTACAGGCCTTTAATTTTGGAAATAGAGTATTATTTAATCAGGTGAAGGATGAGTGAAAAGTCAAGCTAATAGTATTAATTGCTATTAGAGTTGTAAATGGAATTTTGTATCGATTATAATGTTTTAAAATCATTTTATAATTCCATCTTACCGTAATTATTATGAGGAAGGCCCTATCCTTTATGTGGATGAACGTGGAGAAAAGAGTTATCGGTTTACCGACACTCATCTCACTGAATGCGGGAGAAAATACACTTTAACGGCTGCATTGCTGTGACATGGATGGAAACAGGAAGTCAACATATTAACTATCATGAGTAGCCCACCATTTTTTTCCTTATTGGAATAAACGTCAGCCATGATGGAACCTTTTTAAGTAAAATATTTTTTTGGTAAATTAGTCTTTCATTTTGATCACTGTGCGGAGACAAGTCGAAATAGTACAATAGTCAAATGTTACAACCAAATTAGGCTCGGAATTTTGGAATACTAAGTTCCTCAGGGTATTTTGGAGGCTAGAGAATTTAAATAAATAGATGCCTAGAATTGGGTTAGACCTTAGGCTTATGTGAAATTAAATAGCTCAGAGAAGTTGACGAGAGAATTTTGGGACGGCAGCTATAAGATCATTCACGTAATATTTACCAATGAATGGAAATGCTTAAGTGTACAAAGTGCTGCAATGAGATTGAATAGCTTCCAAGAGTGAGGATCAGGTTTTCATGCTAACAACAGATTACGATGATGACGAACTGGAGGAGTTGTATGACGATAATGCCGTAGTATTAAGAAAAGTAAGGGAAGACTAAAACTTTATTTACTCGGAGACTGTAGTGCAGTCGTTGGAGATTTCCAGGAAGGATACAGAAAGATATGGCCTTGGAAATAAAATGAAAGAGGAGAACGGCTATTAAATTCAACAGAAATAAAAATCAGTAGTGGAAAACATTCCTTCAAATTACATACGAAGATGACACGCATGCATGATGCCAGGAGATGTGAGGTGTTACCAAACTACAAACTATGTTCCTATGAGAGAGAGACTTAAAATTCAAATAGAGGACTAAAAACCTACCAGGAAAGATAAATCAATAGCAACCACGGTTTAGTACTAATAAGGCGCTATCGAAAATTCAAGAGGCTAAAGAAGAGAATGAAGCCCGATGTGAGATAATTAATAAAACTGGACTACTAATTCCAGCAAAAATGAGAAAAGGTAAGGAAACTCACGAGCTCATAAAGAAAATAATATATTAAGAAAGGAAATCAACAGAAAAGGGAGAGCAGTTTGGAAAGAATTGAAGGAGACTCAGTACCAAAAAGTGTCGAGTGACATTTCTAGGGGAAAGGTTTAAGTACCTTATAATACAGCGAAGCACCATTTTATTGAAAGCACAGAAAATGTTCATGTCATTCGGGACAGCGATAAAGATTTTTACTAAAAATAAAGGCAATGCAAAGACAAGGCAAGAGTATTGCGAAAATCTTTTCGACAGAAAAGAAAGTCATGCAGATACACTGAAATAAGAGGATAATGTCGATTCTGGGGAGAAAGGAGACAATATCCTGGGTCTCCATGTGAAGTTGCAGTAAAAGACATGAGCAAAAAGGACATCAAGAATCGACAATATGGCCTCGTCATTTGTAAAATATCCAGGAAAAGATATCGTGACATCGCTGTGCATTCTGAAGAATGATAGTTATTCAAGAGGATAACTACCCAAGGATTTTAAAATTATTTTCCCAAACCAAACCAAAAATTAGAACGGAAGAAGAATGTGAAAACTTCAAAGCAATCAGTCTGACGACCCATGCACCAAACACTTCGCCAAGAGTAGTACACGAAAGAATGGAAAAGGAAACATTAGAACGTTTAATTGGGGGCCAATTTTAATTAAGAATAATCAGAGGAACAAGAGAAATACTCTCCTAGCTCTTAAATTGATCTTAGAGAAGATAATACTGGAAGGTCAGCCGACCTATATTGCATTCATTGATCTGTAGATAGCCCTTGACAAGGTCGTGTCCTGAGATATAACCCATAAAGGTACATACTTTAAAATTAATTGGAATGAACTGCAACTGGAGGAAGTTGATATACTCTCCATAGAGATATAAAGTAGCAGAAATTAAATACGAAGAAAGCTAAATTACAGAAAAGGGTAAGGCAGGATAACTCTGTACCGCGCTCGATTTTAATATTGACATTCAGAAGGGAATTAGTGAAAGCAAGCAAAATATAAGATTTGGTATGCATACTGTAGGCGAAAGGATGACGATTTGAGGACGACGGACATACTCGCAGAAAATAAAGAGTACCTTAAGGACAAAACCAAATATGGAGAAGAAAAACATAATCAAACTTTCAGTCTGTAGTTCTACCTCCTTTGAACACAGCAGTTGTCTTTTCATTGTGAATGTTCTCTTAGCTTGTGCTATTCTTCGCTTGATGTCTGTGGTAATTCTTCCATCCCATGTGATGGTACTTCCGAGATAGGAGAAGGAATCCACTTGCTCTAATTTTTTGTCCTTTCAGTGTGACTATTGTATTTCGGTTCTCTCTACGACATGCTAGAGTTTTATTCTTCGTCCTGTTTATGTAGTATCTTTGTAGAAATTAATCAAGTTCTACAACATAGACACGAGAAAGTGTTCTTTTAAGAGTTATGTATGTTATTTAAGAGTTATATGTGTAATCTATTTTTTTACGGATGTGAGACTTCGACGAATGGAGCGGCAGGAAAAAGAAGATTAGAGGCGATGACAACGTGATGCTAAAGAAGAGTTATGAAAACATTCTGGATGCAAATAATAACACATGAATAACTATTTCGAAGAGACGGTGAAGACAGAATCCTACGAATGAAACTTACACAGGGAAGAATGAAGTTGATTAGACGATAGCTTAGTGAAGACGAAAATTTAATGAAACATGGGGGAAAGAAAAAAAAAGCTACGAAAAACAGGTAATAGAAATTGCCGGTTTTTTCTTATTGTTGAGGAATTTCATCCATTATAGACGTGTTTCAGAGGGCATTTAACGAATATTGTCTCCTACGCATTGGATGAACTTCCTCTTTTTTCCATTATTTCCCAACTTTTTTCTTCTTAGCTCTCATTCTTTCTCAAAAGACCATTTTGGCCCTTTCTAAGCCACACACTCAACATTCTACCTTCTATCACGTTTTGTATCGTCGAAACACCTTTAATTAGTTCTTCACCCAATATTTTTGTCCATTTTAGTTTTTGCTCTAAAAACTTCCTGCGTTCACTCACTATACTTACGAGGGGGTATCGTAAATTTCTAATTGTTACTAAAAACTAATCGATTCAGAAACTGAATTGTTATTTTTTATTCTTAAGTCTTCTCAGTCACCATCCAGAGTTATGCATGAAGGCCGTATACCTCTGTACAACTCAGCAGATTGTGTCAAAAACTATTGTTCCATCTCTGAATAACGTCATTTGTGGTATCAAATCTCTGACTCATCAATGGATACTAAGTTCTGGGAATAAGAGAATGTCTCTTGAGGCGAGATCGGAGAATAAGGTGGATGTGGCTGAATTTTAGAGCCACATAGCTTTGATTGCGGGCGCGTCGGGTTCGCGATTTCAGGTCGCGGCGTGTTTGCATCTGGAAAGGAGTAATCAGTATTCCTGGAACCAAGCGTCCTGACACCTTTGATGTGTGCAATTCTCCGTGAATAATTTTTCACACACTGCCGTTACTAAGATCAGTCTCATTCATGATCATTTGGATGCTTGCTCTCCGGTCTAATAGGATGAAGTCCTCCATTTTCTTCGCTGTGGCCGTATCGTTCGTGAGTAATGCTCTTCTACTTCTTGGATCGACTGTGAGTTGCATGTGGCAACTTTGAAATTTCTTTTTCATCTCAAAACTGCGTCGTATAACGGAATATCATCTCCATAATCAGTGATGATTTCACCTTGGATTAGCCGGGCACTATAACCTTTCAAATAAAGGAGCTTTCTCTCACTGTGAGCCTCTAACTTTCCCATATTGCGAGTTACTTCTACGTGACTTCCTGAAACCAAACAAATCAACGTGATGAGGTGTACTTTACTAAATTATGTACATAAGGATTTATTAATGTGCATAATAAATTATGTCCAGATATATCATTTATTCATTATAACAATTACCAATATACATTACCTCCAATTAACACTTAATTGTTTGCTTTTAATTTGACCTATTTTTTACATTCTTTTCACAATCATTCAGAGAAAATTTCTTTCATTTTTTACTCTGATTTTACCCTATCAAAGACCAATTTCTAGAATCGCACGGTATTACTGTCATTATTAAAGTTTTAACTAATCCTAAGGCCCTATATATCCAAAATACTATAATGTTACTGTCATCAGTTGTTTTTCTGTAAATATCTCCCGCCTAACAATTTCAATCCTAATATTTTCACCTATTTTCTCCAAATTCCTATTCATATAACCAAATTGTTCCTACCCGCTCTTAAAAAATCCTAGAACCCGTTTTCAAAATCTCAAGTCGCTTTACAAATACTTTGGATATCCTGAAAACTGATATAAAACTTTCGAATTATCATGTGTATTATGTATTCGTATGTGTATTATAGGCAATTTACAAGGACTGTTTTATTCATTGACACCAGTACTTTCCGAACAAGAAAATCGTAACGAAGTGAAAATTGACTCTTAGCTTTGAGATATGGTACCGTTCTAATTAAGTTCCTTGTAATTTAAAGTAGGACTTATATTTCTTTTTTTAACGAGAGTATCATTACTCACCTTTTATTTTGTTTGATCTTCTTTCCCCTACCTGTCGCTTTAAATCTCTTTGTTACAATACTATATTGAAAAATCTTGGCTGACTAAATAAGCGTTTCTTGATCACCTGACAACCTAACTTCAAGTTAATGGACTACCTCATATTGCTTATGGAAAGGGTATTCGGAAATTATTTTCACTTTCACCCTATAATACTGCGGAATGAATCCATTACGACAGAATTTGGGAATGTTTGTTTTAATTTTCTTTAACTAAGCTCTGCAGGCCAGAGGTTATGCTAAATGATAAGTTTTGACCTGAGAGATATGTTAAGAATATATTTTCTACTTAAAAACAATGAAATATGAAGTCCATTCTCAAGAGTTGTAGACTGAGCCTCAGAACGGAATCACTTTAATGCACAGTTCAACAAAATTGAAAAGACAGCAACTTTTTATAATATCTAGTTAAGAGAATTTGAAATGATTTATATAACTTATATGAAATTGCATTATAAATCTCTTATATCAAATTATGACCGAATGTCATTATAATTAATTGACGGTAGTTCTCAAAAATGATAATTGTTCCCATAGTAAGATGATTTTGAACATCAGTGACTCAGGCTTTTTCATTAGGATGTAAATAAAAAAAAACTCCTTCTGATCTATAAACTTTTTCAAGTACATGAGCTTGATGATATATATATATAATACATACATACATACATATATATATATATATATATATATATATATATATATATATATATATATATATATATAGTATATGATATGTGATGATATACGTATTCATTAAAAAAAAGAACACAATGCATATATCCACTGCTCTTAATTCCGGTACAACTAGTTTCAACGCTTAAGCGTCATCATAAGGTACCTGATTTAAAACTAGTTGTACAAGAATAAAGTACAGTGGATATATGCATTGAGTTCTTAATTTAATGAACATGAACTTCCACAAAGTTGAGCCTGAAACAATAGAAAAAATGATATCCGTACATTATTCGTGCCAAAATGGAATGCTGGGCTGAGTGATTCACAGTAAATAATTCTTTGGATTAGTTGTGGATGGTATTATTTCCAATCAACTTTTATGTTACAATAACGAAGGGAAAAATGCTATGTTTACGTATATATTACTCAAAATAATAATATTTACAGCTTAATAACCATTATTTTCACCATATAATAACCAGTGATTAGGCAATTCCCTAGAAGAATTAAGTAGGCATGACACCTAGTTGGTGATTTTTGAATTAGTGCCTGCTTAAATGCGGTTGTAGAAATGAATGGTAGAAATGTTTGATAGAATTGTAGAATGTTTGATGCGAACCATTTTATAAGAAATATGGTACCTTCATTTGATATAATGGGTAAGAGTAGTACTTGAAAAGTAAAATTGAACTAAACATATTGGAGTAACTCTGAAGTTCTGCCAAAGAGTAATTTATGTACTTATTATTTCATTTTACATTTTGAATTCCAAATCTACGTAATTATACTAATAATTTAAATTGGTTTTCGATACAAAAAGGGGGGAAAGTGTTTGAGTTTTCGCCTTTAATGGGAATGAATGTAATTTCTTTTATTTTGATGTTTGATTTGATGATGATAAGGTATGAAATAGTGCCTAACAAATTAATATAAGGATAAGTCTGTGATGTAATAAATCTAATTAAAGGTCTTTGAATGGTTGTATGGAATTGGTGTCAAGAGAAAGGTCATCTTAGGTCACCAAAGGATACTAAAAGAAGAACTTAATGAACTTATTGATATCATAATGAGAGCATAAATTCTTACGTGTCGTAAAAAAACTCCCAAGTATTAATATCTGAAAAGTTTTTAATCTATCTAAAAAGCTAAGCATTTTAATCAGAGAGTATTTATGCTTCGACTCTATGCAAATTTTGTTAGTGACACACTCGTAATAACACTAAAATTTTATGTGATTAACGATAGATGTTATTACTCTAGTGGAAGATACACCCTGTAACAATTATCAACAATAAATATAATACGTCCACTAAAATTTTTTTATGATACTAATTGCGGTTGTGAGCTTTGACCACTATTTACGTTTAGCTTCAGAACATCTATTTTTTCGTAATTTCCTAATGTTATACTTGAAACAATTTTTCTAACACATAACTTTAATGTACATAAAATTTACCCAATCATAACTATGATTTCGATTATCAAACAATATTTTTCATACGTAGTAGGTATTTTGTGTTACGATGAGATTGGGAAGATATATATTGTCGAATCAGTACGGTTCCTTGCACGGCGTATTGCTCCAATACTGCGATAAATCACTTCAAGAGATGGCTCACGGCGATATCATGTCCGTCTTCACTCAAGCCAATAACCTGTGACCTCGCTACTCCTTTTTCCATCATCCTTCCCCTCGAGCTGTTCCTCTGCCCGTGCGGCAATCTCTTCCCCTAGTGCAAGGAAAAGGAAGGGGAGTGGGGCGAAAAGGCGAAAGGCAGGGAGGTGGGGGGGAGGTTTGAGGGTGCTTGGGGTGGAGAGAGGTCGGCAGCGGAGGGGAAATATCTGCAGATGCCCTCTCTCATCAATCAATCGATGTAGCAGACCCCCACACCCCGAACACATCCCCCCATTCTCATCTCCTCCCCGACTCGCCCGCTAACACCCACCCAAACCGCCCTCACCTTATTCCCTATCCCCCGCCGTCTCTACCACCCAGAGAGCACTCTTCCAGCATCCCAAAGACCCGATCCTTGACCGCAAATACCCACCTCCCACGGATCCCGGAGCCTGCTCCCGACCCATACCCTCCCTGCCTCTCCACACTTCTGCCTTCGCTCAGGATTCTTCCTCCATCCTCCTCCACGTCGAAATTTCACCTTCGTTCAATCGCCCCCCGTCTCTTTTCTTGTGCCTTTTCTTTTCCCCACTATTTCTTCCAATCTTCGTTATCCACTCAGCCCACGCTTCATCTCCGCGCCAGCGTTTTTGCTCTCATCGTTCTATCTTCTGCTTTTCTCCGAACCAATATCGTTGTGCTTACTTTCCGTTATCGGCTCAGTCGTCTATTTAAGAATTAATGATCGTGCTGACAGTTTTTGAGAGAATACGCGTTCTTTACCTTTCTAGTTTCCATTTTCACTTGTTTACTGAGAAGTTATTGAAGTGGAAAAATATATTATTGTTATTAATTAAAATACTCTTCTATAGAAGGGCTCAATTCACGATGTTAATTACAATTACTTAAAATCTGCGAAACATTTTAGTACCCTAATTCAATTTATTTCATTGTTTGCTAAGGAAAAATGCGTTAGCTTTAGGCTGTGAATCGGAGTGTTTTTTGTGGCACATACAGTGGCACTTTTGCATTGGACGAAGCTTACCATTACGGACCCGATTTCGATAATTCTATCACCTTTACAGATACCTGAAAGTAGATCAATTACATAAAAGCCTGATCGGTAATAAATATTAATGATTATTGGGGATAGGCCCTTATATGTTCGTTAATTTTATTCCTTCGGCACAGATATTTTCCTACTCACACCGTTACGTTATGCATGGCCTTACTTAGAGATAGTGCATTATATAATTAACGTTTTATTTCTAAGACATGAGATCAAAGCAAAACGTATATCTCTGGGTGATGAATTTCTGGATGAAGAAAGTAAGCTATTTTTAATTTCGCTAATAATATGTCAAATTGCATTTCTAAACATCAAACATTATTATGATAGATTATGACTTTTATTTAGATAATTGGTCATTTGATGTGTGCCATCAAGTTTAGTTTTGTTTCCGCCCTTTACACAATAGTAACCCCTATTAATAACCCCAATCAAGTGATCCCTATTAATAAGCCCAATAAATAATAATAATGGTTCCTATTAATAATCCCAATCAAGTGACTTCTTGCAGAAGTTCGCACATGCTACTGGTTGAATTTACGTCGCTGTCATTAAGATTGCTTCAGTAAAAATGTTGTAGCTAGTAAAATCTCAATTTCAGCACATAATATAATTTTTAACCAAATTTTTCTTCCATTGAAACTTAACACGAATCATGAAAGTATTAAATGGGAGAATTCACATAAGTTGCCCAAAATATAAACATCATGCATTACAGGAGATAAAACATTATGTACACATTATAAAGGGTGGAAAGTTCCAGAATATGCATATAATTTATGATTCATAGTTACGTACCACGAACGTAAAATGTCCTCCAAACATATCACAAGCGTTAAAAGTAGGTACTGGGCATTATTCAATAGGAGGTGCATAGTTGCGCTCCCTACTTGTAGTAGATAGTACTTGCCCGGAATAAAATAAAATTGCTTACGCAAGTTCAGGTAATCATGTAGTGTTCGGTAGACGCTTTCCTGTATTCCTTTTGAAAATATAATATTCTCATTTTAAGTAGCAAAATGTTCTTGTGATTAGAGAACGAGTATGGTTTAGAATTATATAAATGCGATATAATTAGAGTATTTTCGTTGAAAATTAGGGCGTAATACGGCCCTCTCTTACAATTAACCAATTAATAAAATTTTAAACAACAAGGAAAGCCCCAAACACCCAAGGCCTAGGTGGGTGTGGAAAGGCCACCTATCCGACCATCGTGTTAGCATCGGCAAAGCGATTTCTGGATTAACCGGTGAGGACGTTATCCCACGGCACCCGAGGTCAACATTATAGTGGCGGGCGCAAATATCATTTCATTTAGCTCAGCGGTCGTCGGTAATCTGCGTTTTTTTAACGGTTTAGTTTTTTTACTTCTTATCACTTTGAGGATGAAATTTGAGCGCTCATGAATTGTAGATCATAAAAATATTTATTTTAACCTAATTTTTAACAGTCACTCTTTTGTTAAAATCAAATCCCTCAGAGAGGGAAAACTGACCTGTGACAGAGGCATTACAGTCGTGGATGACCATAGTCGGTTTTTAATGTCAATTTGGTTTACCTTAATATTTCAAGTGTTTTCATCAATTTCGTTCTTGCGTATTACTAATTGCCCAGTGTAAACTTCAGTTTAATAGAGAACACCCTAAAAATTAACCTACGAGCGTGAAAAGCTAAACATTCGTGTGTAGCAATCACCAATAAAAAGAAAGAATGCAGTCAGAACTCCTAATCCTCCATCAGAAGATGAATATTCAAAGATAAAAATGCAATGATCATAAAATGCGGTGGGTAAAACAAAAAATAATTTCATATAAATTAACCGATGAAAATGAAAAGCAGCCGACAATTTTGAGTGCATGGCGTTAATTAGTTAAATTCAATTTTCACCCACTTTGATTGTCACCAGCCAACAGTGCACCTCCAATGAACTCATAACTCAGTCATTCACTTTTAGTTCGCAGTCCAGCGAAAAATTAGTCCCATCAGACGTTAGCATATTTATCAAAATGACAGAAATCAAAATTTGATTCGAAAACAAATATTTTAGTAGCATGATCAGGTGTGGATTAAATGTGTCGGTTAGAAGCGACCCACCCTCATTCCCATGCCTCAACAATTTTAATACTTATTTTCCTACAGTTTGATTAGGATTGAAAACGAAAATATGGGATGTAATGGGAATGTCCTTAGGTTTACCATTACATAAATTGCTTGCCATTAATTGAGTGAATTAGAGCGATGTTGAAAATGGACGGTGCATTTCCTCTGATCATTGAAACGTCTGCTAATTGCTCTACAATGTGAATGACTGACTGATGCATGTCTAGGTCTTACCCAACAGGCATAGAGCTGTAACTCTTTAAAAGCGTACATTTATTTTTCAATTCCAAAAATGCAGTTTAAATTGAATTTTAGAGGATTCAGGAAAGATTAATAAGCAACATTGAGATTTTTTGTAAATGCTGAGACAATATTCAGTTTATGCCGAACGAAGCAATTCTCTACTCTAATTTCCGTCCGTAATTGCTTGTCGTACCGTGCTTCTAAATATGCAACAGCAACTGAACAAGCTATTATGGGCCTCCTGCCACCCCTCTTATAATGCAGTAGCGTTGTTCTAACTTCATAAACGTGCCTCAGGGCACTCTTGAACAATGATTCGGCCTCTTCTTGACTACTCTCTATTACAGCAGAGCGTGGAACATGATCCTCACTTCTAAAAAAAAATTAATAGAAATCTAAAGGCAAGTTAAAATATGCGTGTTGATGAAGGTACAATGCATGTTCGCAATTATTCTTCCTGCAAACATTATATACTCGTATGTAAATGCTCTTGCAACAATTAACGTTGTTGAAATTACAGATAAGCATTGTATGCACAGTAGCATTGCAGTGGGATAAAAACAATTGATAACAAAGCCAAAGGAATTTTGCCTTACACAAATAATGGGTTTGTAAAATAGAGCCCGAGTTACTTTCGTGCGCGGATTCTTTGAAAATCGAACCTTCAGTCCATCTAGACTATTATCAACTCGTTGATTTTTATCTAATAACTTCGTGGCGTAGTTGCTACAAACTTCGTTGGTGACCTTCAGGGCTTGGTATCAGTACCAAGGCCTCTCTCTCCAAGTAACGACTTCTATCGTAACCGATTTATTCACTGAAAGTTGGCGTTTGAAGATTTAGAATGAAAGTTTTGTTATAGATGCATTAATTGACCGTAAGACTAGAGGAGATCGGGGAAGTATACATGACTTCCACCTAAGGTTTCTATAGTAATTTGCATAGTCCGTAAAATGAAGCCAGTTTAGATAATTTTAATGTGTTGTAAATATATGAGGAGTTTTTAACGCTAGGTCTGACTTCAGACGCTGATCTAAGATACCGTCAAACACTTGTGGCTCGTACTGCTTACATCTCGTGGCTCATCTTGCCTTTCAGTAAGCTATCGTTTATTTTATACATCCTGAAATATGATTTATTCCTGTTGACGTGGTGTATTTTTTTTCTTCAGCCAGGAAAGCGGGATACTGAACGTTTTGATAGGCCTTGGAAGTTTAAATCACTGATAGAGAGGGTGACTTTATAAAAGTGAAGTGGGGGGAATGAAAGGGAAGGTAGGACGGAATTCAGGACGATAAAATGTTTGCGGAGCTGAAAAAGACTTTATTACAGTGTGAGGCAGCTGTCTTATTAGTCTCGAAGAAGAAATGTAGGTATGTTTAGTGTGTGTCCATTCAAAATTTACCTAAGTTGGTAGACTACCAATAAATACTAATGAAAATGAAACGAACAGAGACGTTAAATGAGGATCTTTCGGGATTTATATCTCAATCAAATGTTATCTCTTATATTTAATGGGAAATAGTTCAATAAAACGTACATGATATGATGATATTTTGATGATAATAATCCAATTTTTTTAGTTTTTTTTCTAATTTTGGATATGAAATACACGTACATTAATTTACTGAAATATCTTTTTTTCTCAATACAATGCATTATGGCTCAATATATTTGCGAAGGTACGATAGCATGCAAGGAAATATTGTGTACCTATATTTGGGAATCAAAAGTTTAATCTTGTATTTTCCAAGGAGACTGTAGAGGAAAAAGTTTTTTAAAGAGATTTCATTTTAAAATTTTCCGTACGTGTTAAAGATAAAAGTATTTCTTTCAAGAAAAAATATCTACCTCAGGATTTCATCCAAATTACGTTTCGAGGTTCCAGGATTGGTTGTACTGTGAAATGAATGACATTCTTCAAAAAATTTTGAATATAACATAGTAATTAAGAGTAAACGAACTGACATCATTAGTATATTCTATTGTTTCATGCTTCACCTCGTGGAGGTATTTAATATCCACACTAAAATGAAATACTTGTACTTTTTCACAGATTTTATTAATAAAAACTGTGGAAAAGTACAAGTATTTCTTTTTATTATGACAACATTAGGTTTGGCAAAACTAATCTACCTTTCGAACTCTTTGAAACGTGTGCAACTGGTGCCAACGAAAACAGGTGAAACCAGTGCCTTCTTATCAAGAAAACTTTTAAAAAAGAAATTCTTGGAAAAAATGGAGAATCGTTTTTGTTAAAAATTGAGCGTTTTTCCCTGAGGGCCCATCTCATTTTTCACATTAAAATTGAAATAATTGAACTATTAGCGTAGAACGAGAAGAATTTTTTGGATAAAAATTTGAAATTACATAGTATATTTAGAATTTACCATATTTTTTAAGGCAATTTATAAAGCGTTGTTTATATGCGGATTTTAAGTGTTTTTCGGCATTTTTAATGTGGTAATTATTGATAACCCTTTGTTGCTATCGTTTTATTTTTCTTTAGGTGAAAATTGTATTGCAGGGCAAATGGAATTATGAACTGCTCTACCATAAGTAAATCTAGTAGGAATATATTGAAATATACAAGGATAAATGCATGCAAACAGATTGATGGATAAATGCAAAATAAATGCATAAATTTCCTTTGGATTCTATAAATAATGAGACTTTTCATGAGGAAACACGAGGAGTAGGAATCGCAGGTATTAACACAATTTATGTAGTTTTAGAATAGGGTTTTCACGAACTTAAAATAAATTTAGAACAGTTACATTAAATTTAAAAATACTATTTATCCTTGAAATTTGAAACTACTCTCCACGTTTTCCTTCAAATTTTCAAAATACGTTTCTAAAAATGTCATTGATCTAAGTATTCAATCTTTGTTTTATCAAGGATATTATAAATATCGTTGATAATTATTCAATACTAGAACATTTCTGCACTATTTCTTTAAATCGATCTGTAAACATCCAAAAAGTGTGTTCATAGATCAAATTAATTTTATCAAAACTTATCAAATCTATCATTACCCTTATTCGTATAAACAAAAACCTATAGAACGTAATTTTTTAAGCAGATTAGATGTGTTGTCTTCAGTAGAGTTTTTGTGTACACACGTAACCAAAAAATGTGACCGAATAAATTAGCCACTTTATAATGGATAAAATAACCCAGTTGTAATGATTTACCATCAATACAAAACTGTAAAGAGAATGGGCTGGACGAACAATTATAATCGGTCGGCAGTTGACCGATCATTAGTTTGCTATAGTCGATTGACTGCACACCAAATCATCAACTAGCTTTAGAAGGATTTAAATAAATATATCATTATTGAAGAATTTATTCTTTATAATCAATGATTTTCCATGTTCTACTCTATAAATGCTACTTCTTTGCTGCCTTAATGGTTTTTTCCAATTTTGTTTCTTTATATGATCACATCGTCTTGCCATAAATCTCCGTGATTTTCCCAAACCCCACTCTTCACCTTTCCTTTTCTTTGATTTTCCCCACTCCGCACAAAATTCTCCCGTCTTTCCATCTTGTTTCTCTCGAGACCTCAAAGCCTTAGCCCCACTTCACCCCTCTTCACCCGCAAAACTCCTCTTTCGTCCTATCTCAGCTGGCCAACTTGTCCGTATGCCGATCCTCGGCCAACTCTTGGTCGGATTGCCCAGCTCTTGAGATTTTGATTGGCGCAGACAACAGCAACCGCTGGATGCTCAAAGAGTACCTTCACAGGCCGTCTTGTTGCCTTTTACTTTACTCCATTTTAAAGGGTACGTGATGATAAAAACTTTCCGAGTAAAACCTCGCCTTCTGACGAATAGAAAAACTTGGCTTTCGTTCAATGGAGAGATAACGATTGAAAATAGCTTCAAAGTACGACTTTTGAAGAGTGGGCCCCGGGTTCAACGAATCTAAATTTCTGAGATTTTTGAGGAAAAATTTCGGATTAAATGGAAACGACGATCAGAGTTGCGAATTTTCCCTCTACGCTTGTTCTTATATGCCGACTTTTCTTGCGCACTTGAAATACTCTCAGGTACTTAACTCATATTGGTCAATGAACCGCAAAATTCCATAACTTCCATTTTTCGTTGGTAAAATGATATATTTTCCGACTTGTTTAGAGATAGGTATTTGAGTTGTCATTAAAGTGAAATAATGTTTAGCCATTTAATATGGTTAGTTATAACCGTAATATAGGGAAAAAGTATTTTCATTATTTTAACCCTTTTTAAACAATTTAAAATACGCAGAAATTTCCACTTTGTCAATTTCTGCAAAGAGAAAATGTATTTTACAGTAGATATGTCATTTTATTGTATTTAATTATAATAGTAGCTCTAACTCCACGAAAACTTAGTTTGGTGGAAAATACATTAATGATATATTCAATGAGCTGAAGAAAGTGTATTTTAGATATCACAAAATAAGTTATGGTCAGCTTTTCTGGTTACTAGGTCATATAAAACTTGTTTCCATGAAGAAGTTTTTATCTTCTAAAAGAGTACTGTATTTTTGAGGCACTTCAATATTCCCTTAGAATCTTTAAACGTGGATACACTGTCCACCCCTGCCTTCTTATGTGACCGGTATTATTATAATATACGGAAAAATAAACCTTATACTTCAAGTCAATTCTGTCATTTAGAGGTTAAACATATTAAATTAAACCTATAATTTTAAAAAAATAACAAGCCATGAAATTTATAGGTGAATAATATCATATACCATCAATTTGTACTATTTGGTAAAGTTTCACGTTTTAAAACTAAATTTATGCTCAATGAATTTAACTTATTATCGCTAATAGTCCTAATATAGGAAGTATATAATTTTATTTTCTGACTTAAAAAGTGTATTTGTTCTTCAAGGACGAAATTATCATGAACTTAAACTTGTAATTGCTGTCTGCTTTCCTGCCAAATCCTTGATGATTTTTCCAATTGGTTTTGTCTCTGCATTGGTGAACGCAATATTTTTATTCAAACTCAAAAGGGTTTTGGTAAGTGATATCATTACGGTTGTAATTGTTTTGAAAATTAGGAGACATATTTTTAATTTTTCTTTTTAATATTGCTAAGTAAACCAATGATTGAAGTTGTTTATTCATCCATTCCATATAAACAGTAATATTTCATACGCATACACTTAATTATGTGCCAATAGGTAGATTTTATTTATATCTAGAGGATGACCTTGAATAATTGACCAAGTTATTCCTTATTTTAATCTGAAAGGACTGGGGAGGAAGGCGGGGATGAATTAGCGTTAGGAATACTTGTGGTAAGTTAGAATATCCTTTCCAGATTCAGGCATCAAACCTCTATTGTACTCATATAGTTTGATCAAAAAGGAGAAACACCACCGAACTGACTGTATCATGATCAGTGATATCTTCGCTGCATCTTTAATGGGTAACCGGGACATAAAAAAATTTGCGATTTCTCCGTTTGACAGAAATAAAAATAAAAAAACTTCCCAAAAATCCATCAATACCGCTATATCACCTCCAGTGGGAGGAGCATCTTACCTTCTCCGCTCCTGTGAAAATGGGAAAACTCAATAAAAAGATTGCTATGGTTCGTCCTTGTATTCAGCAGTCTCCCTTTTGGCCTCGCAGCTGATGGCCGGATTGTGGTGACTGAGCCGCGGGAGTGGGGAGTGCGAGCACGGATAAGAGTGGGATCGGCGTGCTTGAGGGAAGGAGTAGCATTCGAGTAAGGGAGTTAGTTTAAGAAGGGAGACTTCGCGAGGAGAGCCGTGATTGGTTCTCGGCAGGCCCGGCGATCGGCTCGAACTACTCCCACCCTCCAACGGAGGTTGACCGAGTTAGAACGGAGGCAGGCGTGAGAGAGAGATAGAGTTAGCGACGAATGCAGTGAAACCTTTCAAAGGATCCCTCGCAGGAAGGAGTATTGCATCGGAAAGTTTAGATTACTTCCTGTTTTTACTACGAGGGTAGAAACTTGTTTTCCCTTCTCTTGGGGAGGGATGGCAGGGTATCGAGGGTGGCCCAGCAAAATGAAAATCGTTCCCTTCTCTCTCTCTCACTCTCCCGATGATCGCAATGTTCATATGAGAACCGTTGGAGCGATGGAATATCGAAGGAAGAAGCGGAATCGATTGACTGTATTTTTGTAGAATCTGAGAGATCGAGTAGCAGTTGAAACCATGAAAGACGACAAATTGGGTTTTCTAGACATGAGGAGGCATTCCTGCGGAGACATTTCTTGCTTGCACAAGGAATCGGAAGCTAACTGTACCAAGAGTACGTGATTTCTGTGACTTCTTCCTTGTGTACACACAGAAATAAAAGGAAGTTACTTTATACTCCATGTCCTATATCACCCCAAAACTCCCTGAAAGTTTGAAATAGTCCTCTTTATAGTTTGGTACACAGGGAATACTTATTCTTACACGTGTAAAAGGCTTCCAAATCTTCATCTCTGTGAACAGAAATTTGTGAATTAAATTGGTCAAACTATCTCTATCTCGTATCTTGCTTCCAAATATGATCTGATAATATTAGAGGCAAAAATTATCAAAAAAATTGACCTGGGCAAAATATGTTGCCAGGTGAATCCGTTTTGTGCGTTCATTTGGTATGTTGTTTGAAAAATATTAATATGGAAACATAAAAACAATACCACCCGTATGAAACAATACAAGTGATATTGTTTATTTAATCATAAAATAACATAAGAATATCAGTGATAAAGTTTGTATTGCCATGAAAAATTAGATTAAAATAATTTATAAAATTTGAAAAAAAACGTATGAGGTGCTTGCAGCTGGTGCCTGCAAACAATAAAAACTGGTAGCTATTTATTCATGATCTCTTTTCTCATGCCTCGGGTTTATTAAAAGCTGTAACTAGAAGAATTATTGCAATTATGTATTAGATTTTGTAATGCTGTACCTTCGAATAGGAACAGATATTTTGTACAGCCTAATTTGTAATATACAGGGTTCAAAAACGTCTATTTTGGGGTTATTGCCAAAGACATTTTGATAGGTGTACACGACCAGGGTTCTTCAGATGTTGATGCCAATATCACATTAGTCAACAAGACAACAAACACATTTCCCTCCTCATGTACCTTCTGGCAAGCAATTTGTTCGGATGCCTTATGAGTAACATTGGCGGGGAAATGACCTTCCCATGAACCCTGAATTTTAATTTAAACGGGATCCGTTTCTGACCTGTTGGGCTAGGCTCGTATTAGCTACTGACCTACTGAGGGTCTTATCTGTGAACCAATTAAGGAGAGTAGTGTTCCATGGTGGTTTGTTTCATGTTAATATCCTTTTAAATGTCAAACCCTGTTTGAATCATCAGACACCGTACAAGTCTAATGAGCATTGTTTCCTTCCAAATTTCTTTGTTATTCAGTTCAATAATTCTGTCACAGTATCAATGTCACTCTACTATGCATAAAAAAATCAGATATTAGAGTTGCAATTGTTACATTTCAACTCTGCATTTAATGCCTTTTTTATATTTTATAGCAATTTAACAAAATCCTGAACAAGTTAATTAACATTTCTACCCTTCCCTGTAAATTAAATATTATTTTTCGCTCGATGGAATAGTTCTCTTTTTTACTTGCCTTAAAATAAATATCCGAAAAAGGTTTTTTGAGAATGTGTTATGTAATTTAGAGTTGTGCTATGTGTGTACGTACTATTTTTTTTAGTGGACCAACGAATTGATTAGTATTTAGAAAACTTGCTCTGAAGGTTGAAATTTCGAAATTAAATTTAAAAGTTCCTTTTTAATTTGAATGAATCTAAATTCAAATGGAACCAAAACCTGATTTCCAAAAATGTCTCACTTCTTCATGGCCAAATAAGGAGGGGTATGCCTGCTTAATGCCACGTTTCTTCTCTCGCCCCACGTGCTTTTTATTAGAATTTAGGTATTTACACTCAGAAAAGAACCACTCAACCGTATATTCTCACTGATCCCTCAAATCATTAACCAAGGTGAAATGTATAAGCACAAATTGTTGACGGTTTTAGTCTGTTATTCTTGCGGTTGTTTTTGGAACAATGTGGCTTCGCCATGGTAAATGAATAGCTCTGTGTCTCTTTCTTCCTATCCTTCTCCTCTCAGCACTCCAAAGTTCTTCCACTCCACTTCCCATCCCCTTAGCTTCTCACCAACCAGACAGGCCGACCCTCCCTTATCCAAATCAAACATCCACAAAAGTCTTCATTACCATGGGACAAGAGGGGCGAGGAAACCCGATGAAGGGATATTGTAACGGCCCTCCTCCTCTTCTTATCGCCTGTCCCTCCCCCATTCCCCTAAACACTCTTTTTCCTCGCACCCTCAAGCGTGTCCCCACCTCCTCTCCCGTTCTCCACCCGTGGACCCCCCTCTCTCTATCCTCCTTTCCCCACCACTCTTCCACTTGCCATCACCAAGCTCTCATCCCCCAAGTTCACGCGACGTATTTACACTCAATTTCGGAAGGGAATTAAACGGCAAGCCCATCCATTTGGTGCATAAAACCGTCCTCTCCGCACCTTTACCCATTCCCACATCCCTTGCACACTGAATCCGTTGACCACCTTCATCTCTCTCCCTCATACGCTCGACGCTGTGTCCAAAACGTTTTCACCAGCAGTCTAGCGACTGATTGTACCTTAGTTTCCGCTTCTAGAACGCTCGGAACGTGAAGTTTCGAAGCAAAAACGAAGATCAGTACGAGGTCAGATGAATTGTTGAGACGATGAGAATGTAAAAATAAAACATTGAATTTTTAATAATTTTGAAGAAATGAATTTAGTCTTATGATTGAAAATTAGATAGAATTAATACAGTGAAAATGATAATGTTTGTTGATAAACTTATATTTTTATTTAATTAATCCCCCACGAAAACACTCAGGCTAACTCGTTTCCTGACTTAGAGATTTTAGGAAGTTATAGTAATTCTTATTATGAAGTTTATCTCGCTATTTATTAAAAGGAATTCCCAAAGCATTACTCATTTATTTTATCTGCTGCAAATAGAAGTAATTAATGAGATAACAACGGTCTTAAATGAAGATATAGGTATCGTCTCAGTCCGTATAAATTATTAGATATTTGTGAAAGAACAATTATATCATAATCGTGAAACAATATACCGTCCTCGAAGTTTCAATACTAGTGATTAAAAATAAGTTAGATCCATTTTTACGTTTGTAATGACTTGGGTTTTCCCTTGTGCGTTTTATCTCGATGGCTTCAATTGCACCTATTGATTCTTTGGCAATGTATCATAATCCACATTTTGTTTTACGGTCTGTGTCAACTACTGGGTTTTTATGTATGCACTATATTTTAAATACAATTTCATCTAGCGTATGTTTGGCGGCTAACTTAGCTTGAATTTCTTTTTGTACATTTTAATGAGCATTAATTCAGCGTTGCTACTATAGGTTCTTTCATTAAATCGCAGTATATTATTTCTACATATTTTGTGTTTTATCAAAGGTCATTTTATTCTCTAAGTACCAGTAGAAGTTTTATTCTTTGGTTTTCGATACCTTTATCGTTAGATTATGATCAGCGTGATATTTTCATTATTCTTTCGTATATATATGGACTTATATATTTATTGCTGGAAGTGGTTTTTTCATCGGAAGATTAGACATTACTCATTTGTGATGCATTTGGAATTTGATTAAATTATCTCCTCTTTTGTCCAAATTTTCTAAAAGATTTTCAAGTGTATTTTCTTTTGGTCTTGAAGAATAACAGATATCCGACTATTTAAGGTTGTTTTATTACATTTTCCTTTTTAAATTCCTTTGGAAACTTCTTTTGCTCTCTCTATTCACCTAATACAGTTGCTTTCTTCGTACTCTCTATTATGGCAACTGCTGTGTTCACGGATATGTGAATTCGTGACCAGTGTTCCAACGAAACGTCGTACGTTTCGTAATTATTTCTTCAGACTTCGTCAAATAGCTGACATCTTTTAATTAGCTTCACCGCTTCTTTATTTTTATTATCAATATGTTTTACGGCTGAAGGAATTCCGTGCCTGCCCTGTTCTGTTTACTATTTCTCTCTTTTGCTTCTTAATTGGTAAACGTTTTCACTTCTTCGACTTTCTCTAGTCTTGACCTCTTAGGCACACATGGGAGCTGTAGAAATCGCCTACCATATGATTATAATGATTAAGGTTAGTTCTTAGATATGTGTGGCCTCTCGAGTCAATTTATTATATATTTGGAATATTTGGGATACTTGGAAAATCTACAAGTATTTGTTACCTCCCATGAATGAACGCTTCCCCAATTAATCTATCGAGCATTTTCTAAGCGGTAATCTACAAGATGTTACTTGCTCTAAAGATATCTTGCTTTTTAATTTGACTTTATATTAATATCTTGTTCCTCATTAAATTCCAATGATACATTTTTTCTATCAATTACTACTTCGTGCAATGTACACTTATCTACATAAGAATTAACAGCCTAGAACATTCATTCCAATAAAATAGTTCTAATTAGAATGCAGTGTAAAACACATATTTTGTAAATAGTTCTGCAAAAAAACAGCTAAAAATAAAAGGAAAATTTAAAGGGAAAGCGAAAAACATGCAAGGAAAAAATAAAAGATGGCAATAGTAGTATTAGACGGATGAAAAAGCAACACAATATTCGCAAATAAATGTGATAAAAACATCATATTGGAGGTTAAAAATATTTAATTATTTTACGTCAGAGTGCGACATTTTTGTAAGAGCATTTGCTATTTTCTCTAGTTCTACATATTACTACTAGCAAATTATAAAGAATTACTTGGTTAAAAGACCGTTGCCAACAGTATTCAGATTCCTTATTCCCTTTTTAACCTCCATGAACTGCGCTCTTCCGAAGTATACTCTTGTCTCACACGTAACCTGTTACATCGAAATGTGATATGTTTCAGCTGCCAGCCGATAGATGGGGTATCGGAATACTATATTCCGCCGAGGCACCCTACAGTCTGCCTCTCCTTCCTACTTCTCGTCACGAAATCATCCCCCTTCATTTTCTTTCGCAATCTCCTTCCTTCAAAAGTATCTATATTTTTTCAAAAGTTTTTTTTCCATATAACTAGGAATGCATAATGGTAAAGAAATCGCTGGAACGACAATGAGTGATTCGTAAGGTGACATTTAAAAACGCCATAAAAGGATCACTTTACTTTTTCCTAGATGGCATGGCTCAAAGTCAACGAGATTATTTGTTGGTACTCCGATGCCTACTCGAGTAGAAATATATATTACACGAGAGATATTCGCATTCCTCCTTCAAAGATAAGCATACTGAACCGTAGATTTGATGAAAGTTTTATATTAATAATCTTTTTTCGCCGGCAAATGTTACCTACTGATATTAGATGTTTCTTAAAATGTATAACCTATATTTGAATTCACTATAATTAATTGATAACTTAGGAGAAAAATTATATCTTTGCTTTCTACAGAATAGATAGATAGATAATATTCTGTAGAAAGCAAAGATATAATTTTTCTCCTAAGTTAATAATGGAATTCTACAAAGTTAAGGCCTCAACCATTCAGTGCATAATTAATTGATCATTACCTAGATTAGTGGCTCGAGTTTGAATTGACGTAACTCCTCTTTTTTAGGAAAAATCCAAATTTGGTCATGCACACTAGTTCTTCCTAAGGTTTCTTTCTATTGCTGCACTAAATCCATCCAAATATTATTTAAAAGCTATTCAATTACTTATCATTTCCATCTCAAAGGTGTATTCTATAATATGCTTTACTAGCACTTCCAGGAACTTTGTTTTTCACTTTTATAAAAATTTCAAGAAACTGCGGGAGATACCGCAACAGTAACTTTTAACGGAGTCATCCGATAACATGAATTTCAATGCAACAATTTCATTCTTATATTTGCTCTCTTTTCATTATTATTCTGCAGCACTACATTGGGAAGTTGTTTACGTTGTGAGACTAATGAAAATAAAGAATTTAAACCAAAAACATCTTTGTTTAGACTCCGATTATGATTTCGACAGTTGGTGCCATCTTCGAGAAACAAATCTGGTACTCTTATATAAATGCAATCAAAGTTAGTGCCCTGTCAATAAAGCCAAACCGTGTGAAGGCGCAATCAAGGTCAAACACTTGTACTTATATAAATGTACAATCATTATCTTCAGGGCACTATACCTGAAACGTATCTATGTATCTCAGCATCGGGTGTGAAATAGGTAATAGACAGGGTGGATATATATCAATATATATGTAAAGAGGATATGTTTATGTTTGGAGAACATGGTTTTGTGCCTTAAAAATGACGAAAACACTGCCAAGTGTAATAAAATCTAGAAAGAAATACGTATAAATTCATTATCATGTGAAAAGTTTCCCCGAAGCATTACCTCATACAAGTATGGTGTGAGTGTTTTCATCATTACTGCTACTAAGTCCGTGTCTCATTACTGTAGACTGTCAAACTCTTTATGCATGCAGTTGTTAAAGCCTTTTCTGTCTTAGTTGAGGCAAGTGTTGCTTTCTGTTTGCAACAGTTAATCCAATTTTATGGCTGGCATCTTCCGACCAGAGACATTCAGACCTGAAGATACCAGCTGTAACGGGGCCAAAACTGTTGTCAGCAGAATGCAGGCCACGCGGTGAAACCTCGAAGCATGCAGTCTTCCCAATCTTCCCGTCGCGAGAGTCTTCACAGCAATTTCTTTCCTACTCATAAAACGCTTTAAAAGTAATACTTAGGAGAGTCTTTTAATGTATTAACACTCGAGTTATTACAATTTCGTCTGTTAGTTTCCCATGCTGATCGATTGTATGTTTTGAATGGATTATTGGGTTTACTTTCTGCATGTTGCTTCATTTATTTCTTGTTGTTATGCTATCTAAATAGAAAAATTCTATCACTCCTAGTGGGTTATTTTCTAATTTATTGGAAAATTAATTTTCTTATCACGTGCACAGGCTGCATAGTTGTTTTATTTTCGTTTGATTATATTTAGAGTTTTCATGTGACTCATATTCCAGACATGATATTGACCTTCGTCAGGTCCTCTTTCTTCTCTGCAGTCCTAGTTAGGTCGTTCGCATGATGGATTTTCTTTCTATAGTGTCAATTCATCGTCATTGTCATTACCTCTGTATAATTGTTACCATCTCTATACTTTTTAATTAAAGATAATTGCATGAATTAGTATTCCTGTGTTACGCTTTTAAAATGTGGGTTATGTGGTTCATAAACCTTATGATGCAAGCACATAAGGCAATACCAGCCTTAATTATGTATCAGTTAAGCTGCATATAAAAAACTGAACGATTTTAAAATAAAACTATACATTTGTATGCTCATAGTATACAAAAATACAGTGGTATTATAAAGTTGCTGTTTTTCATTATAGAACTACATTAAGTCTATAACTGTATAACAAAGGTAAAGGAGAGCAGTACTTAACTACTTCAGAATTATTTTAATCATCCACGGGAATACAAAAATTTGGAGAAGTAAAATTTGTATCCTTGGGATCACCTAATTTCTTTATTTCCTCTTATTTCAGAGACTCTTTCTGTTCAACCCTGTAAAAATCGCGAGTAAGCTATTTTAGCTGTTTTCGATAAATTGAAAAATTGTTAATCTGTCTATTATTTTGTTTCATCTAATTAAAAATCACCATATTCAAAAGTAGGATACAATTAAAACATCGCTCTGGGACTTGTGTCGATCTTCTGCACGTCTCCCCTTATTTTCCCTTTCTTTCTCTCGCTACGCTTATCCATTTCTCTCTAATCACCTCCTTTTACGAGCGTAAGTATGTCTGCACCATCTTCCTCACCGTAAACTCCCGGGTGGAATAAACTCTCCCCTGCTTTTCCCCCTCCCGGTCCAACTTATTTTCCCACCATGGCCAACCCCCGGGCAGGCTTTCGTGAGGATTAGCTTAACTGTAGAAGATGAGGCTCGTCCTAGGGAGTGAGGTCGGGTGAAAAAAGTAGGGTGGGGGCGCCTTTTTGCCCTAAGTTGGTGGAAGGGAAGCTCCCATTCCATCACCGGCGAGTGCGGGGGAAGGAGCGAGAGGTGAAAGCTACCCTTAGGGGTTCGGCTGAAGGGAGCGGGAAATCCGAAGTTGTGTTATGGCGGGCGGCTTCCAAGAGCAGTGTGTACGGGAAGGAGGTGGTTGGTTGGCGGGGGTGTAAGGGGTGTCGGGTCGTGGAATACGCCCGTTCGAGGAGGGCTTTGGGGAGGGAGGAAGGTAGGTTTTGGAGAGGAGGGAGAGGGGAAGGAGCGAAGAAAGGTATAAAGTGGGTATGATGACACAAGGCTGAATTGGAGTTGGAAGAGTGAGAGTTTGGCGATGCAAAGTTATGGAAATATCCGGTTGAGCGGGGTAATTGGAAGAAGGTTTGTTCAAGGGTTTATGATTCATCAAACACGGAGTGAGTGGCGTCGTTGATCCTAAAATACCCTTCTCCCCATTCCTCTCACTTGTGTCCCAAGACGGGGTGTACCAGTAATTACACCATTCCTGAGACATAATCTATTTTATGAAGATAATCACTTCCTCTCTCCATTTAGCCATCATTTCCACTAACTTCAATCGCTCTCCCACTCTTTGTCACCGTTCGTTTTCCACCCTTATCCCATTTTGCATTTCTTTTTCACATTCTTTTATGCTGCAGACTTGGCTTAAGGATCTATTGTTTTATACTTGCTTGACTGAAGGGATGAATTGTGTTACTGTCTCTCGATTTTGGCCAGCTATAGACCACATGAAATAATTCAGTGAATTCGTTTTATTTCTTTGCTTTTCAATTGGTTTTAGTTATTTTTTTATTATTCAATTCATTTTCTTCTTCCAGGAAACACTAAAAGTTTTTATAAAAATTCTAAATCGTCTTATTCGATGTTATATATTTCGTTCTCCCCATCTCTTCCGTTAAATCCACTGGTTGCCATTCTTGCTCTTTTAATCATGGCTAAAAGTTTCTGTTGCGATTGAAAGACTGTCCATTCTAAATATTTGGCCAAGGAACCTATGATCATTTCCTCATCATATATGTTATCTTTTTTAATCTCTGAAGATATTTCATTCCTTTCTTATTTCATTAGACGTATTTTATGTTTTAATTGATAAATTTAAAAGGGTAAAATGTGAAATAAACACCGTATTGTATCAAGGATGATGCAGAATTGGATCTGGTATCTCATTATGGGGCATAGGCGTTGAAACTAGTAGAAAAAGAAAGAACACTCGAAAATATATTGCGTTATTCATTCCATGAAGGGTTTATCTAGTGGCTACATCAGCAGCAATATATGGAATAGTTTTTCTGAATAAAATTAGTTTATTTATAGTAATTAATAACGATAAAATGAGAATATTCATCAATAAGGGTAAAAATTAGGGGGTTAAATTGATAAATTATTATTAAGAGTAATCTACATGACAGAGTAGATGTCTCAAATATCTACTAACTAAATACTGCTACACCTCTTAGCTCCACCTAACACGACTTTAATTCAATTGAATTTGTGGATGATCAAGTCTAAATTTGGCCGGCTAACGGGTATAGGCTCTGGTGAACGTTGAAAGAGTTCAATAAGAGAATTATTTTAATGAAATGAATCACACGAATGTGAAAAAAACTATGAAAAGTGGGATTTGTGGGTGACTGATTTTCGTTGGAGAGCAAGCTAGTGTATTAGATATCGTAAATTTATTCCTGTCTTTTTGAAACACCAATATTTCACGTGCTCGGATAATTTTCCTATCAAAATAAACATTTGCATAAAACGGGTATTGGTCACTGGGGAAAAATAGAGACAGAATTAAAAGAATGGAGAGTTGATTTAATGAATTTAATTTGAATTTTTGGATGACGATAGATAACATTGGCCAGCCATCGAGGATGAAAAAAGACAGTGATCGACAGGACAATGTAAAATATCATACTAATAGATGGAATAAAAACACTGTAATTTGATGCCTGGATATTTAAGAATTCAGAAGAAAATTGAAGATATGGTAAGGGGAAAAGAGGATGTTTAAGTTTAGGTACTCGTATTTTGGCTAACGAAAAAATAGCTTTAAATTGGCTGAGAATTTAAGCCGGTACGGAAGATGCGTATATTATTCAGAAATATAGTAAAAAAAATCACGATAATGTGCGTTCCAGGTGAATACGTAAGTACCTACATGCATTGTTATTATTTACTCAGAACTCATGGTCCATCACTAGAATTAACGGCAACATTTGAATATTATCTGAAGACTACAAAGGCTAATTTGTTCATGGGATAATTTAATCTAGATAAATGTATACTCAAGGGTTTTTCATAGACTTATATTTCAAGAAATATGCATAAGGTTTGATAAATGGTTTAACATTCTTAAAGATAATGTAATTATATCGCTAAAGGGGCACAAATCTCACCATAAACCAGAAAGTAGTAATTGGCGACATAAGCTACAAAGAGGCAGTTAAAATATCCGATGTTCGATTAGGAAGCGTGATAGATAACATACTCATCCTAGTACGCATTAGTGGCGTAAATTTTGCCTTGATGCGCATGAATAACGTTATTTGACAAGACAATGCTATATGAAACAATTACGAGCTTTTCTTCCATACTTAATTTCAATTTGTCTAGGAAATGATAAGTAATGAGAAATAACAATTAAATATTAGCACAAATGAAATAGGTAAACTTTTGGGGCAATTGCATGGGGAACACCACAATAAGGTTGGCATACGTGATGAAATGAAGTGGACGTTGTTAAATACTGATGTGTCAGTCTTCCCTCCGCTCTCCCCTAGGAGCCTTCCATATCATAAGAGCAGTATAGTTTCATCTTAAAATGTTTTTTTATTTCACTATATGATTTGTAGGAAAATGTAAGAAAGTAGTGTAACTCAGGAAAAGGATTATCTTACTATACTTGTACTTACCATGTACAAATTCTTCAGCGTCGTTGGAAATATTTTTAAGGATATATTTCTTTACACTTTTTAAATTAGTATTTTAAGGTTATCTGCTATATACTTAGGAAAAAATGTTTGGAAATGAATGTAACTTGATATGGTACTGGAAAATTAGGAGTCCGAGTAATGCATAATGCCTCCAAACATGAAGAAAGCAAATGGAACTAAAAGCTTATAAAGGTGCGGGACACTTAGATATATTTATTCCACTGAAAAATTATCAGCGTCTAATGCTACATTGGCTGATCAAAGCACCTGGAAAATGTAACAGAATTTGGTATCAGCAATTACAGATTTATATAATCATGCTATCCTTTCAACAATTCGCAAGAAAAGCATAACTATGCTTGAATACTGCGGTTACCTAAATGAAACGAAATAATTTAACATTATTAATTCCATTATTTATCATAATGCATAAGTAGTTAAAGACAGAAAGAAAATAATTATTTCCCTGGAGGACACCCGCCAAGGAAAAGAGTAGAACTACAAGACCAGTATCCTCACACGTCAATCAAAAATGTTCATGATTTTCAAATTCATAATAAAAGCTGCTGAACTAACCCTCCCAACCACATGCCCTCATAATGGGCAGCTTGGAATGATGAAAATTGAACCATATAAAACCGACAGACGAAGCGTCGGCACGTGACCTCATACGGTTACTGAATTCATTCCTGCTCATCTTGTTCGCTCTCGAGTTCCTCCACTTATTCTTAATCTTAAGCGTGTATCTAAATACTCGAATGAATATCAGATGGGTCCATTAAAATACGCTACCCTCAATCATGGACACTCGTCATTTTGGGCATCACAGACCACATTGAGATTGGAGTCGAAAGAAGAAGTGAGGGAAGTAAAGGAGAAAGAGCAGGACGTTGCTCGGGCTGGTGCTGTAGATGTAGGAACATCGGCTTGGCGAGTATGTAGGAGGAACTGAAAAGGGCTTGCAGGGAATGAGGGGTTAAAAGGGCCGGCTGTTTTGCTGGATTGAAGAAAAGGGGTGAGGGAAAAGGGGGAGTCGAGATGAAGGGATAGTGGGTGTCAAGAGATGGAGTCTTGTGATACAGGAAGATGGACGACCGTTTATCGTCGGAATAGAAAACGAATTAGACAGACAGGGGAAGATAATGGGTGATGTATGGGAAGGAGAGGGCAAGGAGAGTGGAAATGGCTCCTCCTGCTCTCATTTTGGCGATCTTTTCCACCCACCACGCCCCTCTCAGCCATTGATGTTCTAGGAGGAGGATGTCTCGGTGGGAACACTCACCGACAGGGAAAAGGGGCCTCAAATCACCTTTGAACCCATGACTCACAGAAGCGGGAGGGCAGGGAGACTGGCATTGTGGGGAGGGTGTGTGCTTTGCAACTGTTATACAAGGAAAGGGTTAAAGGTTGAATCCCTCGATGAAAGTTTTACACCGCGAATGATTTGATTCTTGATATTTAAATTGGATATTTTTTCTTTTGTTGATATGATTTTGGTTTAACTCCTTCCTATTTCCGGTGAACGGCTCCCTGAAGATCCAAAATAATAAAAAAAATAATGGAAGATGTTCCTTTTATTTATTCTTCATTTCGGCATAATCGTAGCGTACATTAACAGCTCACACACACACACACACACACACACACACACACACACACACACACACATATATATATATATATATATATATATATATATATATATATATAACGTGGGTCGCGGTAGTCAAGGAGTAGATCGTTGGAGGGCTATAGCTATATCACTCATCTTCATTCGTCTACCGTGCATCTTTTCCATGGATTCCGGTGTGGTTGTGGTTTTTGGCCGTCCTTAACCTGGGTCATATTCAAGGGATGTGCGGCCACGTTTAAATTCAGCCGCCCACTTTTAAATAGTTGAAATTGAAGGATCAGAGTCCCCGTACACTCTTTTCAACTTTGGATGAATTTACTTAGGGGCTAATTAATCCACAAAGAAGAATTGTATGACCGCAAGAAATTCAATTTTTTTTCATTTTAACGAAAAACACGAAAGATGCTTACTGCAACAATATGTGTCAACAAGGTACTTAAGAGAACAATATGAGACTTCTCTTTCGACCTAATGAAGCGTGAACCCAGGCAGGAATCATAAATTTTAGTACGCCATCCCTGTGTCAGGTCCAGAACTTTTCACCTAACCCTCGTATTACTGTTTATGCTTATAACTAATTGGCTGAATAAGCAGGTAATATTACATCGATTAGGTAATACTAATGCCTAAATATTTTAATGAATACCTTTAATTTTGTTCACCACAGATGTGGTTTCCTGAACCATTAACTCTTATTCCTCCTTACTCCTGACTTATTATCTCGTATATACTACAACGTTGAAAGAAGAATACTTTTAAGCTAACTTATTTTTTCAGAAAAATTAGAAGAACTTCAGATTTTACTTTAAATATTAGGTATAATCAACTTCTATTTTGACACTCTGTATCGGAATCACATTACACCAAACGCTGTGGCGCATTGCTTATGTGAAATTAACTATTGACTCACCCGTAACTAATCCTATTTCCAGCCATATTTCAAGCCATATAACCCCATTAAGCCTTATGTAAACCATATTTATGTAGACATCGATCTCTTGTAAAATGTTAGAACATATTATGAACGCAGCAAAAATGCATCTTGTCACCCTCAGCGTGTGGAGAATGATTAGTTCTACTCAGTTCCATTCACTTTCTCTAACCTCCTGTGTATTGTTGTCAAAACCCTTCCCGCATGACCACATTAGAATGCCTTTAAATATTGTAGTGTTTTTTACAGTATTGTTTGCTCTGCTTTTGTTTGTTTTTAAATGTCCCCTTTCCTCCCTCGTCCCTCTCCGTGGGGGAACCCTCCTGCTACCTTCAGTGTTGGGTCAAATTCCCTACCTGTGTCCTTGGTGAGGAGAGCGCTTTTTGTTGCATGTTCTTGGGGTAGTGGAATTTCGCCTTCCTACTTACCAAATTCTAGCTGCCGTGATATTGGATAAATTTCTTACTGAATCCTCACGTGCAATTATTTGTACCACTGTGGGTATGGGTTTGCATATATATGTTGGTTTTGAAGGGAGTTTTTTTCCCTCTTACGGGTGGTGACCTAACACCCATGTGGCGGCTTGCGGGATATTAAGTAGATAAAGATTACCTGGTTTATCTTTTCTAATCCTATCTAAGAATTGGAAATGTCTTTGAATAAGGAATGAAGAATAAATCTGAAATCCATTGTTATTTTATTTCGCTTGAGCATAAAGATATGTTAGTTTTATCGCATCTCTTTTATTCTTTCTGTATATTAACGGCATTAACTCCATGACCACTTGTACGATACGTTTATTTGTCAACTCTGTAGGAGTTTACAGAGATATCCGTAATCCTGAGGATAAAATAGAATCAGCAAATGGTCTAAATGCTATACAACGCTTTTGCGACTCATGGTAATTAGAATTCAACTAAAAAAGTCGTTGTGATGAATTTTTGGATAAAGGGCCATTCCCTTACTGTATTAGGAACACCGAAATAGAAAGTGCCGACAGAGTCAAATATTAAGGCGTTACCAGTCTTCAGAACACCTCCTGGGTGAAATAATACACAGGGAATATGTAGACAGGGTAGCAAAAATTAGGATTTACTAGATTATTTTGGGAGCGCGATGAAAAGTTTAAATAGAAATGTTATATTTTGCTGGCTAAGCCTCATTTTATATGGGATCCTCATGAAGTTGGATTTGATTGCCCCCTTCGATTGAATCCATTGGTGGTAACACAGGTGGTAATTAGATTATTTTAGTCGAAAATGAGCCAATATATAATTATGTATATAAATCGATTTTATGAGTGACCGCAGAGGTCACAGACTTAGGCGTTAACTGAGAGTACGCTACATTGAATGGAGTTGATTTTGGGAATATTGGCAAAATTTCGATTCCCTGTTCCCCATTTTGCAATTTTCTTCAGAGGTCTAGTATACCATAAGTCCCCCTTTTTTCTGGATTTATCTCAAGTCATTGCCATATTATCAACTCGGAATCATTAAGTTAATTAATTGTGCCCTCTACCTACAGTGCTAAAGTTACATGTCCTTCGAGGCAAATGCTGGAAACATTTCAGGTGCTAATTTTTTTGTGACCATAGGTAAAAAATCGTGAGGAAGAGCCTGGTCTCTCTATGATGGATTTGATTTCACTTTATTCTCAAGTTTATATGTCTGGTGCCGATGTTCTCCCCCCGCAATAGGAGGCATTAAACATGCAAAACGCTTTTTTACTATAAATTATTCAAACAGATTTTTATTTTATCTTTCCGGGAGTATTAGTTATGTAATGCGAGAATAAGACGAAGAGAAAGTATAGGAGCGACAAAGTTAATGATTTTTTAGTTTTAAACTTACCTTTGCATCGTTTTTAAATTCAATTCTTTCGCTTAGCGGTGCGAGAAAAGTGAGATATTAAATCGATGGCAGAGATTGAAGAGACGTGGGTAGCCATTCGGCATTCTTCATGCGTAATGGATGTTCTGAAGGGGTCGTGCACCGGAAGTTATACAGCCTGGGCTACCCACGAATTCAGTTTATACTTTCCATTCGGATTAGCAAGTTGTTATTTCCATTGAAAATATTGTCGTAGACCTGCCCTCGGCAAAAATTTGTCGTGATGCGCTAGATTATTTTGAAAAAAAACGCGAAAGCTAACCAAACATTGATACCGTGTTCAGGATAAATATTGTGTATTATTGAGTCTAAAATGAAGAGTAAACGGATTGTATGCTAGCGAAGAGATAAGTTCTTTTGGGAAAGTAAATCACGGGATACTTTAAAAGAAGGAACAAATTGATTTAACTCGGAATTCTAGAATTAATGTGTAATAGCCGATCAAAACGAGTATGAATGATTAAGTCGTTAGCTTGTATTTGTGGACAGAGTACAATTACTCCTTTTTAAATTTCATTTTATTAGATAACGGATGAGTTCTGGGCTAATTTATTTACAATAAAGTAACCTAGATTGATGAACACCTTATCATAGACTTAAAGATTCATTCACAATCTGAACGATAGGCAAACGGTAAAGCTCATATCGGTATATTATTGGGTCGGTCACCAAGATAATATTTTGTTCTTACTTTTGTTAAACCACGGTTTTTGAGATACAATTTTTCTGTATAAGTCCCTACTATGGAGTAGATTTTTAAAGGAGGACATAGTTATCGGTATGTTCTATTTTCCGTGCATTTCTTGATAATTTTTTTTGTTTTTGATTGATAAGTTGTCCAAAAATAGGCAGGTAATACTTAAATATTAAACATACGAAGGGAACATAGAGAAAGCTTAACCAAACAATTTTTTTTTTCGGTTACCTTTATCTCAACAAATATTTCCATCTGTGTATTCTTTACCTACATTTAAGTCAGTAATTTTAAATTGGCCCCTAATACCCCGTACCTAGTGATGTAAGAGTTGGAGGTGATATTACTCTAACTTTTTAATTTTTTATGGAAAGTCATTTAGGAGGGTACATGCTTCGAAGGCCGTTGAGATCTGAGTGAGAGTGCCATGTTCTCACATATGCTATGCGGTGCGGAAAATATTCGCGACATTCATGTTTCCTCTGTCATTTTTTCCCTCGCCTCCATCATATTTACGTGGTTTTTGGACCACACGGAAATTCTTTTCGGAATAAAGAATAGACATGCAAACTCACCCTGCTCGGCACATGAGTGCGCCGACTTTGTGCCCAGAGTGTCCTTTTTCTTCCGCGTTTCCTTAAAAGAGTGAAAAATGTTGCTGAGATGAGAGCGTGAGCCTGAACGTGTGTTCGTGCCGACGGCTTTTTCCTGATTTATCTTGCATTCACGATCAACGTATGACTCTCTCGGAGGCTGGAGCAATCGTTGAGAGTGCAACTTCAGGAATCTTGATGCTGCAGCGTGCCCATTTTTTTTCAAAGCCTGCGCCCGCGTAAAAGAATGTAAAACGGTCTTCCTCTGGATCGGTGTTTTTGCATACGCTTCGCATTAATTTCCACCAGAGCTGTTTCCCGAAGAATAATTAAAGATGTTTAAATTTCTTACATGTCTGGTGCAATAACTTCAAACATTGACCCTACAACCGCTTTTCGAGCTCAGTATTCTTCCATACTTTAATATCTACGGTGAAAGATTGTTAAAACTGTGTTCTGTACGTGTTAATGCGATCCTGTATCCATTAATGAATGTTCTAAGAAAATTTAATTTTTGTTGTTAACTTAAAAATATTGTTTACGTCATTTAACGAAGGGTATTATAGGTCCACTTTACAATACATAATTTTTTAAGTGAAGTATTGGTTTCCCAAGGAATCCCTTGTTTCTGGGCTGCCATCTTTAGTATTTACGTTTAGATGAAGTTCGATTGAGGTTACAATACAAAAATTTATGCATATTATGTGTTTCTCAGATGAACTATTCAGGTTTTATAACAAATAGTGTCATGCACACGTAAAATATAACATTACATATTGATATGACATAATTTTATGTTGTGCATTAAAGTTTAAGTCTAAAATGTTTTCCAGAGTATGAAAACATTTTTAAGCGCCAATGGTTGATAGACGGTGTAATAATCAACTTAGCCGAACATTAATAAGTCGCAGCATCCACAAACTGTATATAAAAGAAGGATACAGATTGTTTTAATCAAATCAGTGACGCGCTGTAATTAATTATTGAATCTTTTATTTAAATTGCATTTTAACTCTCCAATAATGTTGACTGAAAGAGAATTTGCTTTGTTTCAAATAGTTTTCATAAGCACTGATTTTTCATTTCAAGCATTAGGAACGAGGTCATTTAAGGATAATAATTATTTCGTGATTTAGCTAATATATTTAAGAGTATTCATTAGTTTTAAATACCTGGCCGAAAGCCATTTATTTCAAATTAGGATTCTTACCTAATAAAAGAAAAACAAAATTATTCTGTGGAATTTAAGAAAATGATATATTTAATCACTAATAAAAAGGCAATACGACATAAGAATTATTTTGAACAGTGCTTCATAATAAGAATATATTTCATGCCAAGTGAACAGTTCCCGAGTGATTCATATGTTTCATTGTTTCAAATTTGGGCTCCTTATTAACTAAACATCGATAGCCGATTGTGTTTCGAAATACCCACCGCATGTACGCCCATTAGAAAAATAATGAGTGCAAAATAGCGTAGGTACATACATTTGTGTCGGAAAACGATGCATTGTTTGAAATTGAAAGACAGCTCCATTGCTTGCATAGTCTTTTAAATGCCTTACACAAACTTGAAACTGCTTTTCAGCAAAGCTCCGCCTGTGACATACGTCATACAAGAGTTTCTTTCGTTTTTGCTGGCAACCCCTGTTTATTTCCCTCTCTTGCTGCGGAAAAGCGATCCTTTATACTCTTACGAGTTTTTCTCTCCCCTCCTACCCTTTCCATCCCTCTGCATCCCCTTCCATTCCCTTCAAACCTCCTCTTTCCCTAAAGCTCACCCCTACACATGCCCTCCCTCCGCCTCATTGTTTGGCAACAATAATAAAACCCTCCGTCCCACTTCCTCCCGTTCCGTCCAATCCCTCTCCCCCCCTCCATTCCCGCATATACCGAAAGGGGTCGTGAAATATGGCCGCGCCTTTTTTTATTCGTCCGACCATCGCTTATACTATCCTCCACTCGCTCGTGCTTCCTCGGCTTCGGGCCCGCGAACATATGGAAAATGCATTACAAAGGAAACGCCTGCGGCCCGGAGTTGGAGGGGAGGAAGAGATAGGGGGCGGGAGCACGAAAGGGGGGTGAGACTGGCGAAAGGGTGAGGGTAAAAACGCCGAATACTTTCCCATCCCATCATGCACTGTAGGTTCCTTCTTTCACTGCTCCTCACTTTTATTCTCCACACTATATCCATCAGCATGCATGTGTGTGTGTATATATATGTGATATGTACATATATATATATATATATATATATATATATATATATATATATATATATATATATATATATATATATACATATATATATATATACACACACACATATATATATATATATATACACACACACATATATATATATATATATATATACACACACACACACATATATATATATATATATATAGACACACACATGCACTTGTGTATGGTTTTTGCAGTTCCTATGGATTTCTCCCATTTCCCTCCTCAATCTCTTTTCATTATCTTCCCCAGATATCGTGTGGCTGAAATGACAGCGTGTGCTGGGGCTTGTAAACACGTTTATATGGGACTTGAACTAATTCTTTTTGTGGATTAAAATGTGAAAACTTTTTTACTTTGCCAGCCCTGGTCATAAGAATTTAAGAACGTCATTTATTTTGGAAAACCTAACCCCATAAGCTTCAAGAAGGAAATATAATGATCTAAGTCATTCTTTTATTATTTAACCGGAAGAGAAATAACTTGTTTTGAAAAAATACAATTTTGACAATTTCACTGTAGTCCGATTTACCTTTAGGAAGTATGCGTTCTTTTGGAGCATATTTCCACGAATGAATATTTGATTTTTAATTGTTTGAATTTATCGTATACCTGTTAGTCTCTTTGACATTTGAGCAAGAACAAGTATCCCTATATTGAGGGTCCTTATTTGTCTTTTCAGTTCTAATAGAGAACTTAAATATATATTTAAGAACATTTTTAGTTTGATGAGAGAGCTGTAGACAAACATTCATGTACCAGTTAACATTTAAATACTCGTCCATTGTAATGGTATTGGGATTGATAAATTCTCAATATAGCATTTGGAGCCTGTATATTGAGTCGTGTGTATGCATGCATTCTTGCATTCATAGTTTTTACTTTTTCTTTTTACTATTTGACCACGCAGCACATAAAACTCTGCTTTCATTGTTAATTATCCTATATACATGCTATATAGCTAGCATCCATAGCTAATATCCTTTATACATGCTATGGATGAAAAGTATTGTAACAATATTTTCAAGATTATTCATTATATCTCATGACTGTACGCCGCAGCGTTCGTTCAGGCTAGATGATATTTTTAGTGGTCCGTGTTGAGTGACTCGGTGCAAGCGCAAAATACAGCGAATGATTAAGAAGCGGTACGCCATAAAATTTTGTGCGAGACTGCGAAAATTGGGCAGGGAGACATTGAACATTGTTGACCAAGTATTCAAGAATAAAAGCAAGTCACAAACTGCAGTTTGTAAATGGCGCAAGCTTTCAAAGATGGCAGGGAGAGTTGGGAAGACGAACCCCGCACCAGACGGCCGTTGAAGTCAAGAGTTGAAGACAACGTGCATCGAATAAATTCTTTCCCATGTTCTTTTGATAATCGCAGTACTTACGGTATTTGCGGAAAGTACCTGTATTTTGATTCCGCTGTCGTTGTAGCAAAGAAGTTATGCGTTTCAGCACATTAAATTAATAAAATTTTCGTTAGTGCGTATTCCTAAAGAGGATTTATATATGTTTCGATATCATGTTTGATAGAGGTAAACTTGCAATATATATAATAACGATCCAAGTGAGTGAATCCAAATCTCATCATTTTACATCCCATCACTCTCCTAATTGGAAATATATACAACATTTGAAAGGTGTGTTTAACAATGAAATTATTAAATGAGTAAATGATTTAACTCTTACATGCCAATCAAAATTTAATAACTTTGTTTAGAACTGATGGGATTTTTAGTTCTACTTAATCTTAGGGCAATATCTTCTCTATGATTAATATAGACTACTCGTGTTGAGAAATTCATGATAAAAGTTAATAGGCAAATGGAATTTTTTATGTTATTTTCAGTTTTTTTTACCCACAGAATTCCATATTTTGATAAATATTTCAGTTCCTTTATTCCTACGGATCCTAAGTGTAAGGATATGTTGATGTATAATTATTATGGCACAGTCCACGTTGTTGAACTACTTTAAAAGATGCACTCTTACAATTGGACGTTGCTAGGAGAACAACCATTTGTTTACATTTGAAATCATAAGTGTATTTAGATTTGAATGAAAGCATGCATCATTCAAACCCCTACACTTATTTTCTTTATTTCTAAGTAAAATGACTTCAATATAATGCTTAATGATTAGCTATTCAATGAACAAAAATCTCTTGTTGAAAAAATGTTTCGTAATCTTTTATTACATTGGTTTTCTGTATTTTATCAAAATTTATTAAATTTCTTCACATTTAGTTGGACTTTTCTGAAGTACTGAATGTTGAGAAAACTCGTTTTTGTGAAAAACACATTAAAGTTTAGCATAATTAAATTGATCAAGTGTGAAATTGATTTGCCTCTCAGCACTTAGAAACGTAGAATTAAATCAAAATATGGAGACAATTTTACATTTCATTATCTAAAGAACAATGGCCGTGCCTAATCGTTCATGCTCCCACTTGTTTATTTTCCATTCACGTTCTGGGCACTCTGATTTGGTGTCTTACAATCATTGCGTCGATGTTATGTATTCCCATCCTATGCGTTTTCCTCTTCTCCCTTCTGAGAACTTACACATCTCTGGTTCCCTTCGAAGAGCACCTTCCTCTAACGTAGGCATTAATGAGGACTTAATAGACGTCTTATGCTCCTATCCCCTTCATCTTCAAACAAATCCTATTACGCCCGTCTGTATCGCCAAAGACAACAGGCATGGATTAGTGATATTCCAGACTCTCACGTTTCCAGCACACCTGACGTTAGATACCTTTTTCTATTGTATGTTTGCTTGTTTTTCTTCATCTGTTGACGGATAAAACACGTACGGTCAAACACAGGCGCCTAAGTAAATACTCTCGCTCCTGCCTGGTCTTCGGTAGCATAAAACTGAAAATTTCCCATCTTCAGAAAGGACTAATTAAGTTAGGAACTACCTTTTAATTCAACCAGTTGTATTGTTTCCCTCGTGAAGTTTGTTTCATGTCGCTTGACGCTTAGGATCAAAAATAGATCAGCGAATGAAATGAGCTATCGAACTTATTTTACTTTTTAAGACTTTTTTTGGCGTTTCACTTGAAGAAAAGGACACACATTTATTTAAAATGTATTTATAAAACATTAAAGCGCGATCATTTACGCGGAGGATTGAGTTCAGTTTTCTTATTGTTTCGCCTTGTGATGAAATTGCTGGAGCGGGTTGTGCGAGGTCAGTGTGTGTGCGTATAATTTCCGAGAAGGGATACGTCTATCAGATTGGGTATATCAGAATATTAGCTTAATTGGGTATCGCACTGGGTTCGTCATTGGTGGTAATTGAGCAGACAATAATGCTGTCGGTAATTCTTGTAACAACAATCAGTTGAAGTTAAGCTACGAAAACGAAATTGATGAAGGAACAGAGCTTAAAAAAAATAACATAGGTATTATTTCGTGATTTTAATGGGAATTTTCTCATAATATAATGGTTAAAATCAATAAAAGCAGGCATTTGCATAGTTGAATAAATCACTGAGTGTATTTAAGAATTGTCAATTTGAACTCAAAGTTGCTAATAACTAGTTTAGGACATGTAAAAAATCGGATTCTTAATTGCAGCATCACCATTTTTTGAACTCAATATCACCAATATATATGATATATTTATGGAAACGTGCGTGTTCATTTCATAAAAGGCTGGTTTTCAGCGGCAAAGCTTTTGTTACGCGTTGCAGAGCATTATGTAGATAGGGTACAATTCAGTTTGCTTACTTGGGGTGGACAGTTATTACTGCCATTAGATTAATGTTAGGTTTTATGCCTTCAGAAACTATATTTATGTCTCTTTTAAATGAGATCACTACCGCTTCCAAATGGAATTTTTTCCATAGAAAATTGGTAAAAATATGAAAAACTCAACATCACCGTAAGAATACTTCTCAAAATTGTCATCTTATGGATGACAATGAACGAAAATATGTTGCATAACTCATGAAATGAAAAATAATCTGGTTTGCTCCCATTAAATATTATGGTTTTACAACCTGATAACTTTAAAGAAAATGAAATAATTACACTTTCAGATATTTAAGAATTTAAAGAGATTAAATTGGAGAAGAAAAAAGGGGATTAAATAAAAACGATAAAATAGTTTGGAGGGTTTTTCAGGAGGTTTAAATGAAGGCAGTTGAATGAGAAGCGATGTAACATAAAATGAAGTATTCTCAGTGAAAATACTAAAATATGCAGGTATATATATAAAAAGGAGAAAAAATATGACAACAGTCATCCATATTTTGAGAAAGTGTTTCACTGGACATGGTTAATGGACATTTTGAGAGGAGAGGGTAGGAGCGGACTGGAGAGACAGGCGACTAATCCGGAACCTCTACGTTTTAAACTGCACAGGTGAGGATAGCAAATAAAGAGTCGACATAGGTAGTGCTGTGCAATAGGGTATGGGAGGGATGTCTATAACATTACCTTTTCGTCAGGTTGTCGAATAATCAAGCGTTGGTTAGCCATTCAGTCGACGTGTTACAATTGCACTTGGTGAATTACAGGATCAGTAGACATATTCAGGTGTAGCATGGAAATTGGTAATAAGAAAAATGAGGTAATGAGGGTCTTAAAACATGTAATGTCTAATACAAGAATACACGTTTGGTAAACATAGTAGAACCAGTAAAATAATACGTACACCTACTCGTATTTGGTAAGTGATGAGGTTTAGATAGAGGCTTAGAGGTGAGGATATTGGAATAAAAATTGCGTTGGGGAATGAAGCGTTTATATGAAGGCAGAAGTTGATGATAGGTACCTCAAGTGAAAAAGGAAGGGTAAGAGTAGTGGCAATTTAAATGGAGTGTAGTCTTATACGGCTCAGAGCCTTCGTTGTTGAGGTAGGAGGATCAACGTAAATTGAAGACTTTCGAGATGTGGGTGTGGAGAAGATGGAGAATATGACATGAAAGGCAACGAAGAACTTGTAGGAATGAAGAAGAAAGACACCAGTCAAGTTGAATTTGAAGAAGATAGGGCACGAGAGACTGAATGGCAACGGAACGCTGATAGGCTTAAAAAGAAGAGGATACTGAGAAAGTGAGGGAAAGGGAATAAAAAGAATGTACTTCTTGTTTGGAACTAAGTGAGGAACAATGTACACACATTTAATTGAAATGTATTGTAAAAGTCCAGTATTCTTATTTGAAGTATACGATTGGAGGATACAGTAAAAAAAATGCAGCCACTTTTTTATTGCCTGACGGAATGAAAACAAAACTCCTATAACATAATTCAAAAATATATCTCACGCACAATGCCTTAGCAAGATTTTTTAGGCCAAAGCTAAAATAGACATAGACTGAGTAAAGCCAATGTCAAAGTACATTTTCAACCAGTTATTTTATCATTCTTTTATCATTAAAACAATTGTTGATTGGAACAATTTACCTGCAAAAATTTTAAGCCCTTTCCAAACAGAGTCCAAACTTTTAAGAAAAGGTGTAAACAACTTCTGAAATCATTTGATTGATGTGTTGTATAAAATTAAATGTAACAGCTAATTTTTTTTTCTTATAGATTGGGAAACAAATGTTAAAGAAATGGGGATTTTCTTTTTTTTGTATGTACTACAGATTGGTGTTTGGAAATTTCCTTAAAGTCTATTTTTTTCTGACTGATTTCATTTATTTTCTTTTGTGATATTGATTGTATTTCAGAAACCATGTTATTTTTCCAAGGCAAGTTTATTGTAACACTTGGGGCTTGTGTGCCACCTGACATTTGTCTATTTGCACATGTACATTTTAATAATAATTATAATTCTTCTCAGTAAAAAATATTATAAAAAATCACATTCGGTTATTAAGAAAAATCTTCAATTACTGGGGTCATATAATCTAAACAGCATCATATAATTTTCCTGTTCGTTATGACGGTAATGCTCCTCATTACATGAATGTCCTTATCTTTGTTTAATAATTTTTCAGTTAAGTTTGAAATAAAGAATGTATTTTGAATTATGAAGAATAAATCATAAAAATTTGGGGACTCATTTGTTGAATGGATGCGTTTTGATGCACTTACCTCAGCATCTACATTTCTATTGGGTTAAAAACAGTCTTCGAACTTAAATTTCAATCGTTAGTGTTGATATTTTTCTATTTTACATACGTTCTCTTGTGATTTGAATGTGCGAAATATAAGGAAAAACTACTCGGTGATTGTGTAATTAATTATTCAATTGAGTCTCACGACCCTACTGAACAGGCGCTCTTATCTGCAATCGCATCATGCATCAAGAGGATATTTTTTTTTAACCACAAGGCTCAACATTTTTCAAATTTTTACAAAGCAATTGCTTTTGAAAGCCAAGCTGCCTTTCCGGAAATTAAATCCAAAGGGTATATAAAGTCACAACGCGTAATCAAAAGAAAATTGCTGGATTTTAAGGGGTGATATAAAAAAAGGTGAAGGTTATATCAATGCGGGTCTCTTAGGAAATAAAAATGAAAAGAAGAGGGTGTAGGGCTTTGCATAACGGAAAGCATGGGAAAGGCACTGGGAAATCAGCGGGCTGCAAAGAGCACGAGGGAAGGGATTCAGGGAGGGGGAGAGATTAATTTGAAAGGTAGAGAGATGGATTACCGCGGATTAAGAAGTGGTATGGGGTAGTCGAGACTGAGGAGGTAAGGATGGTGTGTGTGGTACTTGGATGGAAAATTGGTGCAGGAGGGTTGATGGACCAAGAATTGGAGTGAGGTGTGAGAGGCTGCGTTGCCTAAGAATGATTAAATAAATCTAGTGGAGAGGGAGAGGTGGCAGATAAGGAATATGAATGGAAAAAAGAAGGACGTAGCGTTAAGGAAAAAGTTGAATGACGATACTAAGGGAGAGATAATAGGAAATAAAATGAAAAAAAACGTATCTGGTTCCCTACCGTGTCAAATTAATTTGATCTAAAATGTAGTGTGTTAGTTTACTGCTAAGATAAATGTTTTTCCGAGATATAAATAAAAATATAATAACTAACACAACACGTTTACTGTTTTTCTACATTTCTTCGACTATCTACCAGCGCAGTTATTTGAGGATATATTCATTAATTAATCCCTTAATAATTTGTGATTCTTATCACGTATATTCTGATATGGTGCGAACAAAAATTGTCAAATATATGATAAAACGATATAGACTCGGGTACATGTACTCGTGTAGCTGCCGTAAATCTACAAGATGTTCCCTGTAGTAGAAACCGACTGAAGTAAAATGTTAGACGACAAGTTGAGAGTATGACTGGGAAGAGCAATGATAGGCCAAAGGTCCAGAGAAACCATACCGACACGAGTTTTTCACCCGAGAAGCAGAACTTCCGTTGAACAGAGAGTTTGAGCTAACTTGGCGAGCGGTGTGATTAGAATTGGAGAGATAGGAGGTGAAAGTGGGAGTCGCATTAGAACGCGCGGAAACCTTAAGGAGCGGGGAACGTTGTTGGCGTAAGCGCTTGTGGCAGCGGGGGTTCGAGAGTGAAAGAGGGAAGGTGAAAAGGGGGTCGGGTGGAGAAGAGTAGACGGAGGTGTTGTAGGGAGGGGGTGGCTGTTAAAGACTGGGGGAAAAAATGTGAGAAAACCGGTGCGGCATGAGTGAAGAAAGCTTTCCGGATCTTGTAAAGAAAAGTGGCAGTTAGAATTTATTGTGAGGTTTTGTTTTTTTTTATTAAATCTCTTTAATCTAACTAACCTTTGTGGGCCACCATTCCCTCTTGATGGCGGGAAGACTGAGGGAAAAAATTCCTAGAAATTTCTTTCGTTTCGCTGAGGTATGCTCCTTTGTAAAAAGCATGGCCTTAAAGAAATTCTGAATCGGAACAAAGACAGAAAAATTCTTGCGCAGTAATGGAGTCAGCTATTATAAATATCGAAGGCATTTCACTAAAATTTCATTTTGTGATGTTATTTATGGTGCAATAGGTTTTGTGCTCCAGATAAATAGAACAGTGGAAAACTGGAGCTAGACCTATCTTTATGAATTAGAAATTTAATCATTAACTTGTGTAAATATTTATTGGCGTCCCTAAGCTTCCGTACCGACAATTTATATGCTCAAAATAAATAAGTTAAACAGAAATATAAGATTTTAAATTAAGTAATTACACGTCATAAACACTGAAGTGGACATAAAACCCTAGCCATGAAAATATCTTTACTCTTACGTTTCGTTTCAAACTCTGATTTTAAATCAAGAAACTCGTGTGTATTTAAAAATGAATTTATAGTTACTTATAGATTAATAGGACAGGCATAGCGGACGTTTTTCAGGAATATTTGCATTGCTATTAAAAATTTTAGGTTTTATGATAATAATAAAAGTGAATAACTTGAGTGAAGTTTAATTTGAAAAATGAAAGCATATTTATAATGTAACTGATGAAATGGTTAAGTTAACTGTGAAGTATTATACATTTTTAATGTCTTATTAAATAATTATTCAGTTTTAATATTTGACTTCTCTAACAAATAAACATAAATCCGCCGTTTTGATTGCGAATTCTAGATTATACCAACTACATCATAGCAAAGTAAAAATAACAGCTTTTTTTTATCAGTATTTAATAACTTTATGACTTAAAATTAAATTGAAGATAGTAAATTGTAATTGAACAATGATTATGAGTGTTTACTGACAAAAAAGTGCAATGTTTCATATTATAAGAAGTGTTACTCTTCAGGAAAGTACTAAAAGTCATACAATATTACCCAAACAAAAATGGCGCTGTATTTATTCGACTTTGAAATAATCGCCATGTTAGTGTTACCGAGACAATAATATTGCTTATAGAAAATTGCTTTCCGAAAAGATTTGCCTTATGTTTTACAGTATATTTTTTTCTATTGATTAAAGGTAAGGAAGAAACTCGTGCTAAATTATAAAACAAAGTCTGTCCGGAAAATATCCGGCCATGCAATAATTTGAGAAAAATATCCTTACTAGAACAATGAGGTTTTAGTCCCCATCGAAGTACTCCCATTGGACCCTCTCGCACTTATCCCAGCGTTTCTTTATTTTTCAGAACAAACGTCAAAGTCCTCTTACGAAATGGTCGTCAGTTAGCTCTTTGCATTATATTTTATCTCGTAAAACGACTGTTGCGAGGGCTTTTGTTTCAATGTTTCATATCCGTAGACCCATGACCTATCTCCTGTGATAACCCTTTTTTAGTAAACCTGGGTTACCTTTTTGCTGCTTGGAACAATTCCTCTGCAACTGCAGCACGAAAGTTTTGACTTTGACACATTAACTGTCAACGTGCGCCTGATTTTACAATCTCTAAAGAGCTAATCATAGACTGAGTTGAGCTAATTACCAAGGATGGTGTTCAATACATTTTTTTATTTAATTTAGTAATTATCCGTTAAGGGTAAGCTTTAGATAGATAGAACAAAGAGAACACCTTTATAACTGTATAACTTAACTTTATAACGATAACTTTATAACACACTTTATAACTTTTAACTGTAACTGAATTACTTAATATTGTCTATAAGGAGACCGGGATGGTGCGGAGACTAACGTACTGGCTCCCCACCCGGAGGACCCGAGTTAGAAACGTGTAGCCGTCAAATATGTTTTGGTGGTTTGACCGATTCCTACTTGAGGTGCTTTTTGGAGAGCACTTTGAGTGAGTATGCGATTCGTCGGATGGGCTGCTTACCTGCGGACCCCTTGGTGCCCTTTCGATGGGAGTAGGCTAATGCCGATGGCTTCTCTTCAATCTGCCTCCTTTCCCATCCATCCCTAATGATGCGTATGACCTTAGCTCTTGGTCGCCTCCCCTAAAACTTCTACTATGTCTAACACACACAATATTTCACATACTATATTACAGTGTTCTAAAATTCCGCAATCGTTCAGTTTCCTTTCATTTCGTCAAACCTTAATTCTAAAAACTCGCTGAAACTACACGATGAAAAGTAAATAATAATAATTATCATCATGATCATATTAATAAAATTTTAGTAGAAATTACAAGTTCCTTTAACTACGATTCTTGTCTCTTCCTTTCTCAACATCAACAATAGAGATTAAGGTTTCGTTTTGTATGATTATCATTCAAAAAACAGTTTTCCGTAGATTTATTACATAAGCAATATAGTAACCATCGGAAGTATTTACATTTATGAATTGGTTTGGGTGGCGTTTTTGGATTTATGAAATTTATCCCGCGCCTCTTGAGTTCCCCGTCTTCTTAAGTTATTTCTCCCCGTCGTCCTCTAGTCTTCCTGGATTCAGAGTCATCAATTTGATCTTGTAGGGGGAAGGAGACCCGTTGACGCGAAAACTCCCTTTTCAAATCCTCGAATCAGTTAATCTCCTTCGAGTTGAATGGCTTTCGGTTGGCGTCTTCGCTCCCTTCCCCCTGCACGTTCCGACGAAAATGTCTTCATCGAATCCCGCGGAAAATGAGAGAAGGGAAGAGATTAGATGGCATTACATTATCACTTTTCTCTCCATATTTCGGAGGGAGGAGTAAAGAAACGAGAGATTGAGCTGTTTAGACAGAAAAGAGGCTACGAGAGAGAAAGATTGTCACGCAAATTTATGGTAAAACAATAATGTAAATAAATTAATGGTTAGAAAGTAGGATAAACAAATAGTACTGGTAGATGAACAAAAAATTTTAACCAATCAAATACGATGTTTGATAAAATTGTTGTTTAAAGCAAAGGCGTATATGAGCTTCACTCCTCATTCAATCACGAGGTGTTTAGTTCTGGTGGGGTGCCACAAGAAGAATGTGTTCAAGCGTCACATTTCCTAAATTAATAGTTATGATTCGGCCTACCACTGTAGTTTGTGTAACAAGAACGTTCAAATAATAGTCACAGGCTTTCGGGTGATATCATTGGCCATCCAAAAACTATAAATTCTGGTTCATGAGGTCCAGCTCTTCCTTAGAAACCTATGCTCTAATTCGGGATACAGGGTTCGTCCGGAAAATAAGGGTCTTGACAAATAAGTCTTTTTTGACAAAAGGGGAGTCGTCCACTACAAATTTGTACCTGAACGACAAACTGTAAATGCTGCATTTTACGTCCAAGTGCTCGGCAGGCTTCGAAAACGAGTCGCCCGCGTCCGGCCAGCGATCAACCGTCGTATGACTGACAACCTGAGCGTCAATGCGCCGTCTCACACCGCGCTTGTCGTGTCAGACTTCTTGGCCAAGCACGGCGTGGCAACGCTGCCGCACCCGTCCTACAGCCCGGACTTAGCACCACCGGACTTCTTTCTGTTCCCGAAGATAAAGAGGAGTTTGAAAGGAACTCGATACGGGACATTGGACGCCGTCAAAGAGGCCTTGACGACGTGTCATCGAGAGGTTCCCGATGATGCCTTCGCGGGAGCGTCCCAGGAATGGGAACGACGCTGGAACAAGTGTATCGACTCACAAGGGTCCTATTTTGAGGGATATTAGCTTAAGATATGTAAAAGTGTAATACATTTTTTTTCCTGAACTCAGTACACTTATTTTCCGGACGAACCCTGTATGTGCCTCCCTTCTTATCGGAACCTACCTTCGATTTGATAAAATTCATCAGATGGAACATTAAATTTGTGGAATTGAAACATAGTTTTCAAATATAAATATTTGATAAAATAATTTTACAATTTTAATTGTTGTATGAATCAGCCGGTTTTAACGCGTCTGTGGTCTTTACGAAGTCTAAAAGCGTAAAAGACTCGAGAAGGTTGTATTTAGATATTGAATGGAAAAAGGAAGAAAGAATTTGCTATTTTAGGAGAAACGATAGGGAAATAATGGAAGAAGAATTACATATTCAAGGAAGTGTATGGCAATATTCGCGCCGATAATGCCAAAGCCAGAAGGAACAAAGGTCATGATTTTGTAAAAATTATTGGTGAAAGGAATGCACAGGCACTAAAAAGGTGGTGAGAGTTATTGTCATTGATACAGCCTCATTTAAAATTTCAAAATTTAATAAACGAAAAAGCATAACATTTTCCAAGAAATTCCACTTTTGACGTTTCTCGCCGGCATGCAAAACATAGTTTTAAAATAAAAAAAGTGCCTTTCATTATTCAAATGCTTTGGGAACATTGACTTATTGTTTCAATTGCTCCATGTTTGAAAGTGCTCTGATGATTAATATATTGCCACTTTAATATAATGCAATAAAAATTCTGTTATGTGCATCATAGCAAAGGGCCTTTAGTTGGTTATTGAGGAAGGGTGGAGGGCTGACATAATTTATAAAGGTAATATTAAATCAATCCTATATTCGCGGTTACTACAAAATAAAATTATTTTCGGGACTTGAACATGCGAGGTCTGAGCGCATTGCGCATTAAAAATATCCTTAGGCTTATTCAACAATTCAAACAATTCATTAACTACTAAATTTCTTCTCGTTTCATCAAGAACTACGTAAACTTACGCTGTACCTTCAGCATATGAAGAGGCAAAAGAGACTGTGTATCAGTATTTCTTAACTTTTTGGCCTACCTTCAAAGAATTTGAGACGAATTTGAGAGGTATCTTGCATCTGACAACACTTACGAATACGTGAAGTTTGCTCTCGAATAGTTATAGTCTGAAAAGCGACACGACTCCAGTGGTGCCTTATCGAGGTTGTAGGTTACTGTCTCAGCGGCCCAAGAGATCACACGAAATTGTCGTATGAGTAACCTTCTGATCTTCCGGCAGAACCTAGGAGACTATCTTGGCACACACCTTTCCCATGGCTAAATCTTCTTTATAATGCGGTACAATGTGTTTTTGGAATATTTCACTCTTCTTTTATCATTCTGACACTCAGGAATCGAGCATCTCTCTCCCTTTTTGCACACTTCCGTCGAACTGTGTCGTTGAAAGACGTTCATCCGGCGTTCCTCGTCACCAACCTACTCTCTACCTTCCTGGATCCTGTGAAAACCCATTCCCTGAGGCGTAGCTTCAGCTCCACAGTATCCTCGACCATAGTCATGGTTTCCGAACCCGAGCTTAACACTACATTTTCTCGCGTATCGTAGCTCCACGGAAGGCGGAACGCCAGCCGTCCGCGTCGGCGGGAAATAAACATTCCACTATTTTTGTGGCAGACACTGTATAGTCACATTAACTAAGCCTTATTAATAGCATCATGAATTCGTGACGCGACTCTCGAACAAGAGTCCAGTATATCAGTGATCCGCAAACTACTGAAGTGGGTCGAGTGGCTTTTTCAAGACCATCATTATGATTATTTTTGTGGCAGACCTATTTTCACATCAATTAAGCATTAGTAATGATATGGCGTTCAACGTTTTTACTTTTGCTGACTATTTTAATCTATATACTCTATTTGAGAGTCATTCCATCACAAAGTGCATGCCTCAAATATGATCTTTCGCAAGATACCTTGTTAAGCTTAGCGAGTTAAAATATTTCAAAAGGCATTCTCTGTACAGGTTATTTTCTCCATTCTCCGCTAATGCTGGCTAAAAGGCTATGTATCACTTCCATAAGGCACTTTGATTCGTATTTAAGCCTTAAGTAAATTTTTATTCGCATCTTTACTCAGTGTGCCCGCCATCAATTCTTATCCCCTCTCAAATGTTTCTTTTGCTAACGCATTCTTTCCAGTATTTCCTCCTCTTCCCAAAATTCTCTAAAATACTGCCAAAACAGACAAACTTCTCCTCTAGTTTCAGTCTAAACCTTTCTTACTTCAACCTACCGAGCAAAATTTTTTGAACATCTCATTGCATTAGTTTTATTCTAGGTTATCCTTGTCTCATACCCCTCGCATTCTCCTGGAAAAGTCTCAATAATAACTGTAATCCATTGCATATCCGGCTCATGACTGCTTCATAATCTGTAAATTATCTGAATAAATCATCTTTCCGCCGTCTTTCATACCCAACTCAAAGTCTTAACCATGATGCTACCCAAAACGTTACCTCAGCATGTTTATCGAGAAGCATCAATAACTGTGTCTCTCTCCCCTGCCAATCACTGCCACTACGATTCTCTCTTTGCTATCCTTACCTATACCGTCTGATCAATGTATAATTTTCAGATATGTCGCCTATTCCTTCAGTCTACTCTCATATCCCGCAAATTTCAAACATATTCTCACTCTACAGCCGAACGGTTTATCAAAATCCGTAAGGCACTCACAGATCACCAGATTATGTTCGATATCCACTTCTACTAATGTTCCTAATGCTATTAACCACTGAGATGACGTCAAGCGTTCCCCTTTCCTTTCTAAATACAAACTACCCTGCACCCAGGATATCGTTTGATCTGCATTGTTACCTTCTATTGATGGTTTTTAGAACTTCCTTTGCTGCAGATGAAATTCAATTTATCATCCTATATTCGTCATGTACAGCGGCTTAATATTTTTTGGGTTTGGGATCTAAATAATAAAATGAAATTTTTTGGGCCCATTTTTTCTTACTAAACTTTGCTATGAGTAAGTTGTAAGTTCAAATAATTGAAGATAATCTAACGCTATATAGTAATCCTGGACCCAGTATTACCTTGTCTGCGTCTCATTTCTTATATGTTTCTATACGGGCCGAAAAAAATGTTATTACCAACAGCCTCTTATTATTTATTTCCATTATAACATTATGCACACTCAGCTGCACAGTATTTAAAGTTTCAGGGAGTATTATGCACTTTCATCCTCGGGTATTTAGTAATCCATGTATGCTCTCCGTATTCCCACCCGATTAATCGTATTTTCTAACCAATTACGCGGGCCCTCTGGGGATTACCCAGATTCTTTCACCTGAATCTTCAGATAGAATAAACCCCGTACAGTTAATCAAATTCAGTGCCTAAATAAAAGGAAGAATCAATTTTTTTCTATGCTTGATTTGGGAAACCAGACACGTTAGACGGATAGTTTCTTATTATTCATTCCTTTTGTCATGGTAGCTGATTAAATCATATTTTAATAGTAACAAAACATGCACGTGTTTTACAGAGAAGCCAGAGGGATCATGAAGATATGAACGTGCACCTGATTTTTACCTCGTATATGTTAGAAAAAGATTGTTACGACGCATACTCATCCCCCAGCCAGTTTGATTTTGAATTTATCGGGCGGAGGTCAAATTAAATTAGAAGGGAAGGATGAAATCAGTGACGATATGTGCGTTGAGTGGAAGCACTTGAAAACATAATTAAATGAGAGGAATACGAGGTACGTTGAGGCCACTTGGAGCGTACGATGTGCCTGGCCGTTAAAAGCCTCCTCCCGGCGTAGTTTAAAACGACCTTTTAAGGTTTGCGAATCGTGAGCAAAAGGGGAGTCGGGGGAGAAGAGTGGTGGTAGGGGAAGCCATTTGAATGAGACGGTCTCGTGCCCACTTCTCAGCCCCCGTCCCTTCCACCCTACCGGACCATTCTAACCCCGCTTCTTCCGCTTTACCCGTTCAGTTCATCCTCTCCCTCCTCCTCCTCCTCCTCCCGCGTTTCCCACCCAATTTGCCTCCACCTCGCTCGAGGGCGCACCACAGAAACCGAAGATCTCTCACGCCTCTGGGCGTTTGATCTTCAGGGTGCTCCCAATTGGTATTAAGAAGGCGATTCTTCACGCTATCCCCTCGGTTCTCGACTTGTCAGCATTTCTCCCTCGCAAAGCTGGTCGTACGGTCTAAAAGCTCACCTCATTCAAGTGAGTGATTTGGTCTTAGAAAAAATGAGTTGAGATTCATAAGCGTCCTCTCAATTTAAGAATCTTTTCCCGATCCGTTTCAGCAGTTTTGACTTTATGAGAAACTTGACAGATTTGATATTATTGTACCTGTGATTGGACATCCGTGGATATGCATACATACAATCGAGGTAATGACGTCTGATTAACAAATTCAATCCAGTATGCTAGACACTTGTGCTGTCGTTGCTGAGCAAGTACACCCCGCCGGTTTTTCCGCGTTGAGAATATTCGGCAAATATATCACACCCCAGAGAATGCAGTCATGACTTTCAAATCAGTAACATACCCCTACATTTATTTTAAATTGAACTGCTATAACAAAACTGTTTCCTTTTTTCTGTCTCACTTAAAACGGGGCTCTCTCTTCATCAACGTACATATAACAGCATTCTGAACACTTGAGAATTCAGGGTATATAATAGGTATGATCTATTTCCGACATAAAATATTACATTATGATTTTATTTTGACACCAACAATGTGTCTAACAGCTTAGGGAGGTACCTGGAAAAAAATTGTGCTCTTCTCCTTGATTATGAGTATTTGACACAATCTTGAGTTTAGTATCGTATGACTATGACTCAAATTATCAAGAAGGTCTTTCTGAAGGCTATTATCTTTAGGAATTTTTGGAAATACTGTCTTTAGCAATGTTTCCAGGTCTTAGCAATTTTAATAGAACTTTGTAATTTTGATGCTCACTGCAAGAGCAAGAAGAAAATATCTTCCATCAGCACATGTTCATCATGTTGATATTTTGGTACATTTGAAATTTTAACAAAATTCCATATCGCTATTTAATTCAATATTTTGAATATTTGACATCTTTTGAGTGAAATATTATAGTGTAGCTGAATGTTGATGTTAAATTCATGCATACCTTTTAGAACTACTTAGCTATACTAGTATCAATACAACCGCTAAATACTAGATTTATTCCGAAGTTGACTTGAGGTCCGCAGTATGAAGTATTAATTTGAAAACCTAAGAACATTTAATCTGATATTCCCCTGCAGTTTACACATTTACGTGGAGCTTGATCATGACCTTCTGATTACATGTGATGCACATAGGTCTGTTATTTATCGATTTCTTACTGCGGCCGCTTTAAAATATAGGTGTTATATAGGATATATCTACATAAGAAGTTATATTAGAAGCTATATTTGAAGTAATTTCCTTGTGTAATGGAACTACTAACTGATCGGTTTCGAAAATATTTATTATGGTTAGTGTTTACCGGAAAACATTCATTTCCACTACGTGAAACTTCTATTTCGGGCCACAGGTGGAAATACAAATTAGGGAGATAAACTATGGGAGACGTTGGGTCAGAACTACGCGAAAACGATTTAAGAGGAAATACCCGTCTAAAATGATTTGGCCAATTCTGAACTGATTTTTAAAAATTTGCTTGACGCTTTTCGAAATAATTTCTTACCATTAACCTCGGAAATATTACAATCACGATATATCACATTTTGCTCGTCATTAAAAGCGTAATTTTCCCTCTTGTCATGTTAAAACCTTCAACATCTTAGCGATATGGTAACTGAAACGTTGTACCAAGTAGGTTCCAAATTTTCTTAAATAAATTTACTTGTTATGAATTTTTAGACTTCTGGTTATGAGATGCCGAGGTAATTTTTCCATGAATTCTCGTTTTTTATTTTTGCAAACATTGTTAAAAATTAACAAACGAACTTAATAACACGGGCTGTAAACAGCCACCACGTGCTTTAAAATCCACCTTTTTATACAAACTTTTTTTAATGTTAAGCCTTGTATTTTTGTATGTACTTGGATACAATATCTTTTCTTGAATATTTTTAGTAGTGTTTGCAATTTCATATTGAAATGAGATATATTGCAGTAACTCGAAATCGAATTTCATTAGAGAAAACCGTTTAGTCTTAGACTGGAAAAGAATTTGTAATATCTTTTTTAAAGTTAGGGATCTACTGTAATGTTTTGTTTAAATTCCACGAGTGGCCATTGATTTTTAATCCTTCCCTAAAATACTAAAGAGAAAGAGTGTTACACAAAGACCCTAAATAAAAAGTGGAATTTAGCAGAGCGTTCGAAATAATAAAGCCTTTGATAACTCGTTGGTTGATTTTATGAAGGTATATTCCCTTCGACAAGTTAATTGATTAAATAGATTCCTCATCAGTACTTTATAAATTCCTGCAATGAAAAACAAAATTTTGGTTTTAACTGATACAAACACTCAGTTTTGTACAGAATATTTTGATTTGCTGTGGCAAAGTACAAGGAAATTGATGATATTTACTTTAATTATCAATATATTCTTCATATAATAATTCCATGGGCCATCAGGCAGGCACACACACACACACACACACACACACACACACACACACACACATATATATATATATATATATATATATATATATATATATATATATATATATATATATATATATATATATATATATTCATTCAAACAGAAATAGGTATAAGGAAAGGGGATAGGAAAACACATAAAAGACGAACACAGGACGTGGGGAAGGCGGTTTTTGAGCAGATCACGAAAGTAAAAATATTTTTACTTTCGTGATCTGCTCAAAAACCGCCTTCCCCACATGTCCTGTGTTCGTCTTTTATGTGTTTTCCTATCCCCTTTCCTTATACCTATTTCTGTTTGAATGAATATTTGTGCGCCGTATGGCGGGATTTTCCAGTTTGAATATATATATATACATACATATATATATATATATATATATATATATATATATACATATACATATATATATATATATACAAACACTAGGTTAATAAATATTAAACACACAGAAACATAAAAGAAGGACACTTACAGTAGATATTTACGTTTCGACGGCACGGCCGTCGTCATCAGAATTATGAATCAGAATCATGAATCATCAGATTCTGATGACGACGGCCGTGCCGTCGAAACGTAAATATCTACTGTAAGTGTCCTTCTTTTATGTTTCTGTGTGTTTAATATTTATTAACCTAGTGTTTGTGTGTTTGTGCGTCGCCGGAGTGCGTCATTTTCAAGATTATATATATATATATATATATATATATATATATATATATATATATATATATATATATATATATATATATATATATATGGGTACCGCGAAAATAAATATGAAAGGACAATACAACCAGTCACACTAAAGAAAACTAATGTGTTAACATATATGACAACCAAATTTTTTAAATATGATTTAAACAACTCCACGTTTTACTTGATTCGTTGATAAATATTTTTTTTTCACACTTCATAAATTCGATTATGAACAAAGGAGAGTTTTTTTCATACAGAAATTTCAAAACAGACGTTTGTGGTGAAGATCATATTCCATTTGCCTAATTATATCAGGCCGTTTCATCAGAACCATAAAGTTAAGTATTTACTACTTTTTATCAAGGTTATTTACAAAAATGGAAACATTTCAAATTGTAAAAATCTTTTGCCTTGCCCGTGATTCGAACCCGGATCCGGCCGAGTATTTTAGCCAGGTCAGCCACTGAGTCCTTCTATAGCTTAAAAGTTTACCGAGGTGTCCTTTTACGTTGATTCCCGTTATTAAAATCACATTTCCTCCCATGCATTTTTGTTAACCCTATTAATCTCATCGTACATACTTAGGGGTGGTATAACTTCGAATAATGTTTGAGCGAGTCATTTTATTTGCGTGTTTCTGCGTGTCTACATGCATATGCGTAAATAATTTTGAGGGATTCGTTGACCTTTTGAGACCAACGTAGATCCCGCACCCTGACAGGCATCGGTAAATTTTCTGGTTACATTTAGAATAATCTCTTTTGCTGCAGATGGATGTATAGTAGCAATGTAACCGACCGGTTCAGCGTTCCTTTCACCTTTTCTTCTACCGTGCTAAATATTTTACCTTTTATTGTTATACTCCTTCCTCAAACATATTTAAATTTTTTCTATTCGTCATTATTTTTACCCTCTTACTCAAAATTATCCTTTTACTGATAAAAAAATAATTTTTCTTCCGTTTCTACGGTTATCCCATATCAACTCACACATATTATCTGCCTTTGTCGATCTTAAACTTTTAAAATTTCACTCTCACCGCCACATTTTACACCACTCCCCTCACTCGCAACTGTCTGAGCATCAACGACCGAAGTTGTCGCCTCAAATATTATGGCTACGTTTTAAAAACTCAGCTTCTCTCTTTACCTCTTTTTATCCCTCCCCAAGATATCATCACATAAATGAATTACTGCAGCTATTAGGCCGAGCCTCTACTCGAAGGGAATATAACGCGGACGGCAAATATTGGGTGACGACTCAAACCACCGTTCGGATGAATGAAAATGATGTAAAAAGAATTGGTGAGAAGAAATGAGGTTGGTGGAGAGGAGAAGTGACGGTGTAAAAAAAAAGGTTGATTTTGTGAAGGTTAACGTTTTTTTTATTTGAAATGATGAAGGTTTGGAAATAAGAGGAAGCGGTAAGTAATTTCTCCCGGGAGAGTTGGTTGGCCCAAGAGGAAGGAGATGGCATTTTTTTTTCAAATCCAAAAGGAAAGGAAATTAAAAAAAAGAGGTTAATCCGTAACCGCATCCCAAACGTTCCCAACCGTTTCAAACCCTTTCATTGGATTGCAACTCACCCATGAGAAATTATTTTTCTCATTTCTCCGCCCACCGTATTTGCAATTTCACTTCTGAGAGAACAAAAGCATTCCCCTTCATTTCATCCGAATTTTTCCGGGGGTAGGGAACGCAATAAGCAGGAGTCGAGAAGGAAAGTATGAGGCCTCGGGCCCTGAGAGGGTGCGTATGAGAGTCGAGGAAAGGTGATAGGGCGAGGATGAGGAGCAATACGTAGTGTTTGTAAAGAGAGATTGTGGTGAAGAGGATCGCGAGAAAAATACTGTAATAGGTTTCGATACTTTTATTTATGCCTTCTTGGTGACGATATTATCTATTTTCAGCTTTCGGAAAACTTTACCTATGATAGGTATTAAATTTTTGATATTTTGCCTACTGACTTTTGAAAAACCTGATTAGCTGTCGACCGATTCCTGTTGAACGTGTTGCATTTGAATACGTTAGTATATGCATTAAGTTTTGTGTAACCAATTCATTTCTTACATAATAAAGTTTGTTTAATTTCACGTATTTGTTTTCATTATAAGAATTAAATTCTTATAATGGCGAATGAGATAGGAAAGTGGGAGGAATACTGCATTATTTATGTTTGAGTATAATATTTAAATCGGTATTTTAAATGATTTTCCCTTGCACAGTATAAAGATAAATCTGCCGAAGAAACATTGGTTTCATAGTCGTTTACGGAGGGGGTTTCAGGAAGACGGTGTTCTAAGACTTAATTTGTTAGATTTTAGAAGGTCTACCATACACTACTCCCACACTTAAGGAAATGTTTTCTTTTGTGATAAGTTTAATAGAGCACGACGGCCGATTGATAACTACTTCCAGTGCAAAAAGAATGTGCGATGTAACCTAGAAGTATGTACGAGTAATCTTTACTCTGCATAAGATGTAATGAATTAAATGAATCAACGCGCTGTAACTAAAATAACGTTGATTTTTTTATTCATATGATGTTTATCTAGAAGTTCAATTATTTAGAGGTTAGAATTTCATTATATATTTTGTTGTTAATAGGTTTAGTAATTTTCAAAATTTTTAATTATTTAATCCCTTATCGTTTACCTTCATTTATTATAGCTAGAAAAAAAGTTTAAATGCAGATACATATCAAATATTTTAGCTAAAAACATCTGCCGAGTAAAGGCTCAAATATACATATACGTACTGTATATATATCCAAAATAATTGCAAGGTTGATTTCTATGGATCCAGAGCCGTTTTCCGGACAGCTTCTCTCATTAATTGAAGGACTCCGTAGAACACCTACATATTTTGCCGCATTTATCACCCTACTTCGTTTACACAGCTGAAATCACACGTTCTCTTTCGGGTATTTTCGAAGGAGGGGGTAAATTTTACCTCCAAACTATTACCCAGCCGAGGCAAAGATTAGAGGGTTATTACGTAATGCTTGCGCACTTGACTGCTGACCGGAACAAATGGCAAGAGGGTCGGGGGAGAAGTGGGTAAGAGTCACGCGTGGGAAGAAGAACGGAGAGGGTGAATGAATGAGAGATAAGGAAGGATTCATTATCAAAGAGTGTGTACCAAGAGATAAGGTACTGTGGGTGAGAACACAAAATCTAAGCGTTGGTGGAAGATGGACACTGCCTGTATGTATGCGATGGAAGGATATGCGAATGGGTTTACCAGATTATAGGAATTATTCTAATTTGTGAAGATGACCTATCAGCTATACCATACTGAAAATTATAGAAACTTGGATGGGTATTCATGGAAGTTACAACTGCCACAAATTTCTCCCAAAAATAATACATATGAATTTGCATGCATTTCAACATCTGAGGGAATCTTAGTTGCTCTGTCACTTCTTTAGGACCCAATATATAATGTTGATTTTTGAGATATGCACTTATTTTTCAACGAAAATCATTGGTTAAAATCATTAGGCTAAGGAGGAAAGACATCAAATATTTAAAAAATCCGATTTTGATATAAATTTCAATTTTTCTGAACTTTCAACCTGCACACGAAATCTTTGTGAAATCATTTGAATTGTTATGAACTGGAACATTAAAGAATAAATTAATTTAGTTTTGCTTTAAAGTCTCTTTTCGATGGAATAAATATACAGGCATTAAAATGTTTATTCTGTTTTAGTTTAATAAATGTACTGAAAAACGACCAATAATTAAGTTTATTTCTGATTAGGTCCTAGAATGGACCATAAAGGTAATAATGATATAATTTTGTGCACATAAAACCTATGAATATTTTGACTTTTTCATGTATTCATATAGTTTTTTGGCGATAGAAGAAAATAAATTTTGGCATTATTTTCAGTTTACTTTTCTCAAATCTTAAAAGTAATATTTAGATAATTGAACACTACCTATTTTTATCAATTAAAATTTTAGAAAAAATATACCTTCAACTTGGAAACAAATATTTAGGAAATTATTACTACGTTATAAAAATAGGTTGTAGAGAGTATATCGATAAAACAAATTTATAGAAACTTAATCCAACCATTGAAAAAATACGTGAGTAACATATAGAAATAAATTAATTAGTATCATGGCGACGAAAAATATTTAGTAGCATAATAAATCGAGTTGCAAATATGTACATAATAATTATTTATTGTTGTTTTTGGCCATTCTGCCAATATTAAACGTTAATGGATAAGTTAATAAAACAGATGGAAAGCTTTTAGGCGCCAATCAACTTCCGAAGATATTATTAATAGTTATCGTATTCAGGGAGTCCGTGAAAGAAAAGCTCAAGCAGATACTTTTATCGGGCTTAGCAAATTCAATTTAATGAATATTCACGAGCCACGTACTTACTGCCCAAAATGTTGGCCCCCATTAATCGTTTAGTGCATATTATTAGACATTTAAATTTCGTTCAAAGAGATATTAGTTAGGGTATTGGATAAGGATATTGTAGGATAAAGCTTCCGCTCAACAACACGCTTAAGTGTGCTTTCTCTTTCGCTAATGTTTTATCAATTCAGCGTTCTTTTCAAACTCCTTTCTCACTTTCTCTCAGCCCTAAAGATCGGTCTCATTGAACTCATATTAACTTATCCTGTTTGATAGAATAAACTTCCGAACGGAATGATTCGCGAAGTATCCGTAAATTTTTATTCATATATGAGTTTACCTCAAACAGAAAATGTGGAATTTAGTAGGGATACTTGCGTATAAGCGGCAAAAATCGTGGAGATTATGATTAAGGGTAAACTTGAAGGAACGGACCCGAGTGTGCCTATGGCGGGAATCAAGGGGTGACCGGATCAAGGTAGATCTTGTGGCGGCGGATAAAGGCACCAATAGGCTAGAGGGGTAGTCGTGGGAGCGTTGAAGATGTAATCAATCAAGTTGCTGTCATAAGGCGGATGTGAAATATCGTGGGTAGCGATTGGTGTATATATATATATATATATGGTGGAATTTAACGGAGGTGTGGAATTGAATGAGATAGTTAGCGACATAGGGTCTAGAAGGAGGGAGGTATTCAGTCAGAGTAGTGAAAGGGGTCGATCCCTACGCATTGACTGAGGTTGCTTTGAGGAAAGAAAATCGTAAAAATGGCGTAAGTGCTCCTAGGTACCTTTAAAATGGTATTTTTTTATAATATCGTTTATGTGTATTTTAATTTCAAAGCCTATGATGCATTTTTGCAATACTTTTACATCCCCTCGAGGCGGCTTGTAATGTAAGATTTTTATTTTTTTTGAATCACGATTGCAAGTGCATAAATGTGTCCCAAAAGTCGGCAAAACAATGGCAGGGGTTATTATGAAGCGAACCCATAGTACCGTATTGTAGCTGATGCCCATCCAATACCCAACTAGCCGAAGGCTACGGTAATGATTAAAGTGGTGGACATAAATTATAACAGGTAAAACTTTATCTATTTAGAAAGTGTTATTGATGGATAGGTTTAAAGTAAAACTAGAAAAAGGAACGTGTTTTGTAAAGTAGAAATTTGTGTGAGGCTGGGAAATTTGGTGTTTGAAGAATAATGGTATGGATGGGATAGAGAATTTTGAGATGTGAGTATTAAGAAAAAATTACCTGTTTACAAATAAAATGAGCGGAATTGAAGGAGGCAGAATGAATTTCTATGGAAAATAATGAGAAGCACTAGCCATAATGTGTGGGAGAATGTTGGGAAGGCGAGGTAGAAGGAGGGAAAGAATAGCTTTTATGGATGCAATTATGGGAGATAGAAGGCATGCAGAACTAATGAATGAGTTATGTTAGCATGTAGCATTGGGTTTCAAAATCTATTGCGTCGCGTTAATTTAGCGTTGGCAGTGCAGTATGTCGTGTTAGAGATCATCGAAAACATATCCTTAAGCAGGTAGACTACTAATAATTAAGATACATTTCTAGTGCCGTAATTGCCTAGTTCTCATTGAATCTGGGTCCATAGACCACAAACATTTTAAGTTAATTTTACATGATAACATTTGGGACCTTAAATTAAAATGTTTTCAGAAATAAATTAATGCTAATTTGATTCTCCTACTTTCGTCCAAGTCTCAATCGAAATACTTAGAAATGAATTTATCCCATGAAATGTTAGCCCCAATTATAATTTTATTGATTTAGTGTTGAGTGCTTTGATCTGAGAAATTAATCGTTGATGTGATTCAAAAGATTCAGGTTTTCAAGTGATCCAACAGCTGGAAAACAGCTTACGTCGTCAAGTTACTCATTTAAACTGATAATGTGCTGTAGAGACAGTTTTCAGTGTTGTGAAAAAAACTTAGCGCCTGAATTTTGAGTGAAATGGCAGATTGTAGAGATTCGTTTTCGTCAAAGTAAACAAAATATGAGGGGAAGGGTGCTGGGTGCTCCTTGTAAGAAAAGCAAATTCACAACTTTTTAGGATTTATTATTGACATTTCTCTTGGAAAGTTTGAGGGAAAGCAGCGTTATTTGAGCGAAGCATTTTCAGATCCTTAACTTCTACAAACGCGGAGGTTAGTACATCCATACAACGATACGAACTCCCGTAATTCCTCGACGAGCCGCGTGTGTCTGTCTTTCTCTCAAAACCCTTACCCCCATTCTTTTGTGTCTGGCACTATATCTACGTTTGAATCTCGCATTGCCCCATCCCATATTCGCTTATTGCATCGTCAAATCTTCTTTTCTCCATTCCGTTCTCCGCGACCCAACTCGGCACCTGATTTTCCTCCTCTCTTTCCCAGAACCGTGTCGGAAAACCTCTCTCTTTCTCCTCCTCCCATATTGGGCGAGGAGAAACCTCCAGCTCAAGGGCTTGTTCCAATCGAGTGTTTACTTCGAGTGTTGGTGGAAATGAGTTCGCAAGGAAACAGCCAAACTTGCCCAGTTCCGCTCTTCGCACCTCCCCTTCTCCACCGTCCTTCCTTCTTACAGGGTGGGTCCCAGAAATAAGGAGAATATACGGAGAAAAAATTATCGCAGATCAAGATACAAACTGCAAAAAAATCTTCAAAATACCACCCTCGTGCAACAACAGCAACATCAGCACCAATGACAGCGTCTCTGCCAGTCGCGATTCGCTTCCTGGAAGGCGTCGACGGGAACCTCGTAAAGGCCTCTTTGACATTGCCCAGTGCTCAAAAGTGGTTGCCTAAGAAACTTCCCTTTATTCTTGGGAACAAAAAAACACCGCCGCTGCCGTATGGGGGCTGTAGGGCCTTGGAGACAGAGTCGCCACCATGTACTTGGACAGTTAATCGGTCACGAGGAAGGCGAAGATCACCTGCCTGACGCGTTTTACTCCTTTCCTCTGCCTATAAACTCTTCCATGCAAAACTCACTACTCAATGTCTGTCTCTAAGGAAAAAAACTATTAGTGGATAACGTCTCGAAAAAGACGATATTGTATACTAAATCTACTTATTTTTGTGACAGACCCTGTGGCTCCTTTCAGAAACATGGTGTCGGGAAAATTATTTTCACATTTGGTGCTTAAATTCCATAAAGGCGAAGATTTATTTCAAATTGGATGAGGAGTGGTCTTATTCTTAATGCCACTGTGTGTGTTTTTCGTTTGGAATCATAACACTTATAACTAATGGTTCGGTAATACATGAGGACATATTGCAGCGACCCGTACTCCACGGTTCGGCTTCGAATCCGGGGGATGCCTCTGGCCACCCTCATCTTCATAGAAACAGTGTAATTTTGTATCACCACTCTTTCTAGAAAATTGAATTGTGATATGGGGGAAGGATTAGGAAACCTTACCTAGAGACGTGATTTTCGATCTGTTGGGAATAACATGAGAAGAGTTCTTTCATAGCCTGTACCAATAGGCTTTGATTATTTAACTTTGTTCTCGGGAACCTTGCGTTGTTAACAATTGATTTATGTTGTTCCCTGTGATAACCAGCATGTATTTGGAGATTCAAGCGAGAAATATTCTGTATCTTTATTCAGTAAAGCATTGAAAACCAAAAAAAAAAATCTTTTTGCCCTAACTTTGGTGAATCACGGCACTATGGTCCACCGGACATTAGGAAATAGAAACTTGCGCCAAAGATGGGGGAATGAAAAACCGTAATTCCTAATTGAACGTTGAACGATTTCCCATAATCTGACTAATTAGTGTGCTCTAATAGGAATAACATGATTAATGTGATGTTCATATTATCACATATCATTTATATTTTTTGAAAAGTTGTTCAATGCAACCCTGGTCTCAGTCTTGTCTTCGTAAGGAAGGAAAGTCTTAAGGTCGGTTAATGCCGCACGAACTGCAGCGTAGTAGTCCAACCAGTCTGATGTCAAGGAATGATTTCACAAGGAACCGAATGGAATGGTTGAATATCATTGTTTAAGAAAAGAAGTGCAGAATGTTTTGTGCATCAAAGCTTATCCATTTTCAAAACTTTATGGGTCACTTTTTAGTAACCCTTTCTTAATTTAGGGAATTTGTCTTAACTTTATCTTACATGTCCATGACGCACTTGAGAAGTAAGACCAAATACGAGTGTTGAATAATAAATATGAAGGAGCAGATTCCCCCAGAGTTTTCTGTAAGTCAGCATTAATTTTCTTTGCTCTCATACCTTTGTTTACAAAGTATTCACTCACTGCTCGAATCCAAAATATTTCATCCTCACAATTCACCAGACGGGAACAACAAAACTGTGGCGTCCACTCCCTATATATATATATATATATATATATATATATATATATATATCATTAATAAAACAAAGTTTATGCGATTTTCCAGAAAGAAAAAGGCTAAGCTAAATATTAAAATAGGCGGGGAAAAAATAGAACAGGTAGAACAGTTTACATGTCTCGGAAGTGTTTTGGACCAATACGGTCAAAGTAGTAGGGACGTAAGGAGAAGAATTGGGCTAGGCAAGGAGGCTTTCTCAAGGAGGAGGGAGTTGATGACGGGGACGTTGAGTAGAGATGTTAAGACAAGACTCGTAAAAACTATGATATGGAGCGTAGCTATGTACGGCGCGGAAACGTGGTCACTGAAGCAGGAGGATAGACGTAGATTGGAGGCTTTTGAAATGTGGGTGTGGAGAAGAATGGAGAAGGTGAAATGGACCGAAAGGAAAACAAATGAGGAAGTACTGGAGATGGTGGGTGAGGAGAGGGGTTTGTTGAGAGAAATCCTATGGAGGCAAGAAAAATGGATGAAAGGCGTATTGAGCGGTAGTGGATTATTGAAGAAGGTAATAGAGGGGAGAATGTTGGGCAAGCGAGGAAAGGGTAGGAACAGGATAGGGATGTTGGATGGGATGAAGGGAGGAAGGAAGTACACAGAGATGAAGAGAGACCTGATGTAGTTTAGGTTGCTGGATTGGGTTTTGTTTGGAGTTACAAAATATTTATTTGATAGTTGTGTCCATCCAAAAACCTACATTAACCGGTAGATAACCTAATAAATAATAAAATATATATATCTTCCCAGAGCACTGAGGCGTTATATGGGTTTACTCAAACGGATTACCAATTACTATTATCCAGACTAAAAACAAGGTGAATGGTGGTCCTTGCACTGTTTGTTTCTCATTGAAAATACTACAAACGGCAGCCGATGATGGTGCGGTGGTCATAGGAATGGTGTCACTCTAGAAATCTTATTGGTAAATTGCTGAGAATGATCCCGAAGTTTACAAGTACTAGTGGTGGATGAAGATTCATAATGGTAGGTGTTGGGAAGTAAAACGGGCGATGGTCATCACTCGTGCTTTTAGGTGTACACATGGAAGATAGTTTAAACTTTGTTTTTTAAAAGAGCTTGAGACATGTATTTGTAGTATATCTATCCGTATTATTATTAAAGATAGAATACCAATGATTTATAATGCTAAAAATAGCTAAATATTGATAGACTTAACTTTGAATTGAGATTTTACACAAAATATTCGGGAATCATTCTCACTATTCTCTGAGCTCGAGGTTGAAACATAGGTTAGCTCGGAATAGCCGCCATTAGAGTCTTTAGCCTAATTATTTAGACATCTGCAGCAACATACCTCAGATCGTTCGGGTAAAGCTTGAAACAAGAGTGAGTTTTTGAGTAGATTACAACATGTAGATAAGATATCTGTCGCATCTCGTTTCTTGTATTTAAGTCGAAGAAAAACTATCACCTTATAGTCAATTAGCGAGCCTACCGGAGACCTAATATTGATTCTGATAAAAAAGTTGGTAACGAGCCAATCGCATTTTTATACCTATTTTATTTAGATAAAACTGCAAAAAATGTATCAATCGCATCGAAACCGTGTTAACTCGCTTCAAGTTCTTTTACCAAATAAATAATAACATTTATTAATCATCAGACGCGAATTTTGTAGATAACAGCAAGGGAAAACATCTTATGCATTGCACACTGCATCACAGGAAAATTATGATAGTTGAACAAAATCGTAAATGGAAGTGTAATGAATCAATGCAACTGGAAACATTAAAGGAAAAAGTAACTGAAAATGACACTAAGGTGGAAAGAGAAATGCAGGTTATATTATTGAATATTTATGATGAAAAATAAGTTGATATTGTTAAATATTTCATAGAAAAGAAGGGTACTTTAGCTCAGATCCAATTGGAGTATATTGGAAATCCAATAATTATATTAATGTACTAAATGACAGGTAGCCATGTAAATGATCGTAATCAATTTTTAAAAAAATTGTTATACTGATGATATTGTTCTGATATCTAGGATTGATATATGATTATGATATCTAGGGAATGATCATATGTTGAGAATTGAAGACAATGGAGGAGTAAATATTTGAGGAGATCCGTGTTCAGAAAAAAGAAATATTGAGCGACATGGAAAGCTTGTTAGGAATAAATCTTTTGTTTAAAAAAAATGAATTGGCATATAAAAGGCTAAAAATGCGGAACAAAAAGCGAATATAGTAAAACAAAATAAAATACATGTATTTGAATTTTGCTTGCACATTGCTCTAGTAGATGGAACCAATAAATGAGCGATTTGTTGAGTAAAATATTTATCAGTCACAATTATTCCCTAAATTCGTTATTTATTAATCAACTAATAAACATTTTTGTAATTCATATTGAATGCTTTAGAAAGATATGGATAAATTTGACCCTTGGTGTCTCATTGTACTAAAACCGTTGTGGTATTTAAAATCCTTCTCCTAGTTTCTAATTTGATATTTTATTGGAATACCATAATGCTATGAAAATCCAAACAAATTTTTCATATAGATTGTGAATTTTAAATCATCAAGCAATTATGCATACTAATTAATAAATAGGCCGTTTCCTACATATCAGAATATACACTTAGTAAAAACAAATAAGCATCCAGCAGGAAATTATTTCTCTCAAGACGAAGAAAATATAACATGACATAAACAGAGATAAGTAAGTGGTTGGTGATCCAAAATAAGCTCTCCGAGAAAAAGACTGGCAGATAACGTGCTTGAATAAATAATCTAAATTTACAATCGATATTATTTGGTGAAAATCTTGCAGTGAATATGTATTTCTTAAAAGTAGAAACACGTATTTCCTAAAACGTGGTAATAGTGGCCTTACGAATAATATACTGCAGGGTACTGCAGGAGTTAAAAAATTCTGCCTGAAAGTATTGTAAGAGAAGCGCGTACCGGAACTGTCAATTCATCAATGTGCTTGGAAAAAATGAGTTAGATATTCTTTTATTTCTACGAGGCTTAAAGAATTGCGAAATTGAAGTCCGAAAAAGTCATCTAATTGGCTCTGTATAATGATTTTATGCGTGCACAGCGCAATCTTTAACTCATTACTTATACGACGTTTTGCACTGAAGGGGTTGACAAAAAAATTTCTCGCTGATTCGATTCAAAATATGATTGGAATACTCCAGTAAAACGAAAATGTTTTAAAACCATATTGATTAAGTAAGAAAAAACAATGACAATTAACCTTCTCCTTAAAGCGGGAATTATATTGTACTCCATTAAGGGTCATGTGATATAAGGTATAATGTCCCAACGATTTCACATATTTGAGCTTCCTCCGAAAGTTACGTCTTTACTAGAAGCACAAATGGCACTCATGGGTCTTCAAAGCAAACGAACAAAACGTTGGTGCATTGTTCGTATCCCTACGGTCACGGCTCACTTTACGCTCAAAAAATGAGAAATCGCCACTAAATATAATCCTATAATACTCGGAACGGAGAGGTTAAGGATAATTTCCCCAGAGCCTCAACCGCTCCACCTCAAGCACCCATTTCGCTATTTCTCTCTTGTCTTCGTCTTTAAAATTCGTTTCTTCCACAAAGACCATTAATCACCTCCTTTTAACCTTCCCCTTAAAATTCTCACCGATGCCCCCGATTCCTTCAAAATGTCTTCGCCATTAACTCGAAAAGTTTTCAGCATTTTGCGCAAAAGAGAGGCAATAAAAAAATCCAAAGTTTTTCCTCCTCTGGTGACACGCTCTCACTCCAATTCCTGTCACATCATTGAAAAACAAACATTAGTGTTCGGACCGCAGTCGTTCAGATATATTAACAGCCTCTCGAAATGTGGAAATTTGGTTGTTCCACTCCGAAACATGGTCTGGTAATTAAAGATTTTAATATCAATCTTCTGCATATTTGTTTAGTTTTAAAGTGCATATGTTCAGCGCTTATTATTTATATCGACGAATAACTATGAAAAACAAGGGTTGGAGTACAAAATATATTTTTGATATTTTTTAACGATTTTAAATTTTTTCATTGGAGAGTAGCCCGAAATATAATTATTTTCATTTATCCCACAAGTTTGCATTAAGCTTATCATCCATGACAGTATTTTAAAACTGCGCATGCCATAAATGACCCGGAATTAAACTCAAATGCAAAAATCTGATGAATATAAAAACTGGAGCACAATTTATCGCAATTCTTAAAAACAATTTGGTATTTTTCGAAATAAGGAAAAACATTTTGACACCAGAGCATAAAAACTTTCTTCGCATACCGATTTCAAGAGTGAAAGCACAGTGAGCTGATTTGAAATTAGATGATTAAAAAAATACAGGAAAAGCATCCTTCAAGTAATGTTGAAAAAAATAAATACGAAACGTAACGAATATGGAAAATCGCAATAAAGGTACAAGAGATTATAAATAAACAAGTTTAATGGCATATGCTTCTCTCCTAAAATTGTTATGACAATACATTTAAATCCCCTTTTATTAAAGCAAAACGAAATAATAACAGTATGCAGACGTAATTTTATCCAACATCGACATCATTACTTTAATAAGAGTACGTTTTCAAATGCAACCTTTAGCAGGCAGGGTTCAAAAATAATTTAAGATCATTATTATTTTTTAATTCTACCCTCTAACCAAGGTTGACGGTGAACTCATATTGAAAGAGATACATTTTTTTGTCCCTCTTAAAAAAATGTAACCTTAAATTCGAAAATAACATAAACCCTTTTGGAATCCGCATACAGATTTCCTCCCTTCAATCCGTCTAAAATGTCAATATTATGTATATTTCTATTCTATCATCGCTGGCTTAACGTTCTCTTTGTTTCAGTCTTCAACATCCCATCGCCAGTATATCATAATGCTATGCATCCAAATTACCTACCTACTCTGGATTTCTCCTATATATTCTCACTCCTCCTCATCCTGCTTAGCTCTTCTTCGTCGGTTTTTCTTGACGTCCATTTCAACAGTTCTATCTCTTCTCACACTTATTTCTCAAGAGCCTCGAATCTACAACAATCATTATGCTTCATCGACCATGTTTCCACACCGCAAAAAACAACGTACCGTATGAAAATGCTTGCTACTCTTTTATTAAAATCCCTATTCAACCTTCTGGTCATCATCTCCGCTCTTCTTATTTAATATTCTTTGCATTTTGTGTACATCGTCAATTGCTATTATTTTAACTAAGCTCGTCGAAAACACCCACCAAGAAGTTTCGACCTTCAATCTTAAATTTCTACTTAACTTTCTCCTTTTACGAAGACCTTATAACCTTTGTTTTGTTTAAAATGGCTCTAATTCTATACATAACGGCTTAATTGTCTAATACGCTCATCTGTGCGTAACGCTTGGCTGCCTCTCTATCTAAAGACTCCTGAACTGCAAACCAAACTTAGTTTGCGAATTCACCACCGATTTTCATTCCTCTCTCCAGTCATCTTCCATACCTCTTTTGACATATCCTCCACGTATACTTAAAAATGCACAAGTAATAACCAGCACCCCTGACTGGCTTCCTAATACCGCACTAACTCTCCAATGTAGTCATATTTTCTGCAATTCACTCGTTTTTTCATTCTTATCAGTTTTTTTCTATCAAAAACCACCTAAAAATCTATACAATAAACAAATGTATTCTTATTTTATGTCATTTTCCTTCTTTCTGATCTTTCTTCTGCAATGGCATTACACGTATCACTCCCAAACAGATGATATCCTAAATATTACTCTACTTCATCATTATCCCCTTATTGATGATTCTAAGTACCAATTTGACTGCCTTCGTAATCGTTCTTATTATTACATAGTTTTCACATAAAGTACGTGATATGTTTACCATGTAGATTCGCTATGCCTCCTTCCCACAACTTTTAAATCTTTATTTATTCAATTAATAATCTTTATGAACCATATTTAATATCCCTTGCAGAGTTCCTCTCTTTAGATCCTGAAGGTACATTTATCTCCCAAGACAGCCCACCCATGTCAACCTCCCTTTTTAATTTACCTCATCCATCCAATGTAGCTTCTAATTTGATTCTTCCACCCTATTAGCTTCTCTCTTCAGTTTACGACATTTTTTCCTCTACCACCTAAATCTTTTATTAAATTCTTGTACATTATTTCACATATTTCATCTGTCATCTTAATCATTTAGTGTGTAACACAAGGTTTCCTTATCATTTTTCTTGCTAGTGATCCTACACGTACTTTTGCGGCTTAGATAATCGCTTTTTGGGCATGTTTCTTTTCTACTTTAATCCTCTCACTGTCTTAACTCATGTATTTTAATATTGGCTGCTGGTGCTCTTTTTCCATCCCCCCTTGATGTATCTTTTTATTTGATTAATTCAACCTTCATCTCTATTTTACTTATTCTATTAGGATCTGAGGTGGATGAGAAGAGAGGTTGGTTGAGAGAAATCCTATGGAGGCAAGAAAAATGGATGAAAGGCGTATTGAGCGGTAGTGAAATGTTGAAGAAAATGATAGAGGGGAGAATGTTGGGTAAGTGAGGAAAGGGCAGGAACAGGATTGGGATGTTGGACGTGATGAAGGGAGGAAAGAAGTACACAGAGATGAAGAGGGACCTGATGTAGAGTAGGTTGCTGGATTGGGTTTTGTTTGGAGTTACAAATTGTTTATTTATTTGATAGTTGTGTCCATCCAAATACTTACCTAACCAGTAGATTACCTAAAAATAATAATTAGAATCTGAAGTTACTCTTCATTTGATTTGAATTGCAACCTGAGACCAAGTTCACTCCCAGGAGACTGTGAAAATGTATTATCACGTTCCTTAATCTCAGCCTATCCTCTTAATATAGTTTAATTGATACATCTGAATCACCCGAAAATTTTGTAAGAATGCATGCGTCTATTTGTGTTCAAACTGAGTTATCTTCAATATTAGACCCTGTTTCCTTGAGACCTCTACTACTTCGTCCCCGTTGTTTACCTACGTTCTCAGACCGTAGTCTCCTACCTCACTAATATTTCTCCCTTCATATACCGTCTCGGTGCAACCTTCAATCACCATTAAATGTTTCGCTATTATTTCCCCTGATTGATTGTGCACCATGCCAATTCCAACCACGCAAAGATTGTTTGTGGGCATGTAGACTAAAGCTAACAGTTTCGGGCTTAACTTTGTGGAATTTCTTCATGGTGAGGGTGAAAGAAAGAGAAAAGAAAACTTTGCACTTCCACACACTTTTAATATAACACGACCATGGTTTCGATGCGGCTCATCATCATTATGTGATCTTGATGATGATGCGCCTCGTCGAAACCATGGTCGTGTTATATTAAAAGTGTGTGGAAGTGCAAAGTTTTCTTTTCTCTTTCTTTCACCCCGGGCAAGTAGACTAGAATGTTGAACACGTTGGTTGGCTCTAGTTTTAGTTCTACTTCTACTAATGGTATTACGAATATGACGCCTGCCACTGTAGTCAGACGCCTTTTGAAGAAGCCTTACTGAGGAATAGAAGCTACGAGAACTACCATTTGTCTTACTTTACCTGGGTGACTCTTCCATGAGCAATGATCATAGATCCCGACAGTGCACCTTTATTTGTTATCAGAAGCCACGAGCCCTTCCACCACTTCATTTTTGTAGTAACTGGGTTTAATATGCATAATATATAAGAGTAGTCAATCATTATTGCATGATGTAACTATATTTCTCATCAGAGCTTAATGTACATTTTGTATTATCTTTTAATTATTATAAGCTACTTTTTAATCTTGCCCTTTTATATTTATATATATTATTTTGACAGGGCGTAAAAAAGGTTTTATATTGTTTCAGATGCTCCTTTAAAATTGCCAGCTGTACCTTAATAATGAGCTTATTTTTTTAACACTTACAGAGGAATGTGCTTTAGTGCCAATTTAAATATTATAGATGAAAATCAGAATGTAAAAGTTTTGTAATGGTAGAGGGAAGTGTATTTTGCACAATTCATACATTGCGGAAGTATTACTCACAAATGCAATATGTAAGCAGAAAAATATATCAACCCGTATTAACAGCAACGAAATTATCATGTCTATGTTATCTTCATCTCGTCTCAACAATAATCATGCGTATTAATATTCCTTCAGGATCTGAAGCCTTTCTTCATAAATGAAAATTCAGATATGGAATAGAGAGAAATGGTCAAATCGCCAATTCAAACAGTAAAATTGACTCCTGCTCAAAACCCCTTTAAAAGGAGAATATCCAAGTAAAAGCGAATAATGTTGAGGTCTTTTAGCAAACACTTCCGAAAGATTTATCCTTTGGAACACGCATTAAATAAATATGATATACTTTTTACAAGTGAAATATAACGCGCAGTTAAAGAAAGTTACTACTTAAACAAATAACTGAATAAGCTCCATTCTATTTTAATAATATATTTGACTTTTAGAATGGAAAGAAAGGTCATGATTAATAATATTTTCTCCCATAACGGTACTTTTCGACTATATTCTTAATTATTAACATTTCTCTCAACATTACATACATTTGGTGACTTACTCCTTTTTGCCAGAACATTCAGAAGAGGAATCACTAATGCAGTGTTTTGCCACTGCCAGAAAGCGAAATAAGCGAGATATCAAAGGATGTGGTCCCATGTTTCCTTCTGTCTCGGTTTTCCCTCTACCGCTAGCCAAACAGTCAAAGTTTTTGTTTTCACGTTGCGTTCAATCCAGCGTGCCTAAATCACTCGCAATGCTTTCGTTTGGCTTCACGCACTTGCCCGGAATCCGTGCTGACTAAAAGCGTACGATTCTGCGAAGACCACACTAACCCAATGGAGAAATGACCGGGAAATCGGGTGACCGCTTGTTATTTTGGCCGGAGCTATCTGACAAGGGTGGCGAAATGAGGGAAGAGTCGTTCATTGTGAACAATGTTAAACGCTTTGTTCATTTAAATACGTGATAGTAAGAGATGGAACTGTTTCCATTGTGGTATAGTTAGCATAAAATTAAAATGTAAATGAGGCTAACAAATGAATTGACGAGAAATAATGTTTGAATTTGCCGCATTCAAGTAATGCACGTGACCTTTTTGTTTATATTGTTTTGCCTTGATAAAAAAATGTGAAATTCTGAAAGTGTTTGTAAAATTTTAAGGATGAACTTAAATTAATTTGAAACTATCCTTTTGAGTGATTTAATTCGTTAGTTTTATTTACTTATATTTGAAAATTTTCACTGGCTGTGAGGATTAATAGGGTTGTTTTTAAATGAAATGCGCATAAAATTTTTCCTAGTGTTAGATACGTATATGTAATAAAAATTATCTGATAAATTCGTCTGTACACAGTATATATTTCAAACATATTTACCAAAAAACATCAATAAAATGACCCTTAAAATAAAAAGGTTGGCTTGATTCAGGGCAACCGAAATATCTTTGATAGCACCTCACTGGGTCGCTTACATATTTATACGTTGACGTATAAATATTTTAAAATTTGGTTTCTTTAACCAAAATATAATACTAAAACTATTATTTTAAATTAATTATATTTTTCAATACCACATACCAGTTGTGAATGGCTCTCATCATCCCTTATGAAGTAAATATTTTCATAATTGAAGTGGGATGGTATTGCAACAGAGGACTAAACAGGTCTTAAATTATTGACAGACATTTTTCTCTTTAGATTGATTTTGTTTTCAAATAAAGGGATACTCACAATAAATTATTTCTTTACAGATGAAAGTATAATTCAAAATACGTCGGCAAATGCGTACAAACAAACTCGTTACGTTGCATCGCTGCCTAAGGAAACTTACGATAAAGTTACTTCGAAGCCATCTATTGTGTCCTGCTTAACGTCGTTCATTGAAGGGTCCGGGTACGTACCGTTATTAAAATTTAATATCCCATAAAATATATTTTTCATAAAAAGACCCTTTCCATTCTGTATCTTTGCTAATAAATTTGGCTTACAAATATTTTTTTAAAATCTGTGCATCCTGCACATTGACTTTTAAAAAACCTTAACTCTAACCAATATGCCGGAGTGTTTATTATTCTGGATATTTTCGACCGCATATTTTGATAAAATTTTCCTTACTTTTGCCCATAATCTTCATGATGCCATTATAGATTAATTAAATAACAAAAATATAAAATAAAATATTTCTAATGGGGTCAGCACATTTCTGTCAAAACGGTTTTCCTTTTTATTCCTACAAGTAAAGAAAGTGACACTTCTAAAATTGTAGTTAACCTATCGCATTCTCTAAAACAATTATTCACTTTGCTTTTTCTAGATTTAAAATGAAAATTATCAAAAGTAAGAAAAAAGTCAGCAACAGCAGTAAATAAAAACAATAAATATTGGATTCTGACAGTGTTTTCATAAATATTTTTTTCCAATATAAGTTGATAAACGATGCACGGAATAATATGAAATCTTTAGTAGTACGTGATTGAGACTGGATAGTCTCTTTTTCCATCTAACCCCTAAAATGTGATAATAATTTAGCCACTTATTCATTTAAATCCTACTCTAATAACACACTACATTCATTGAGTTAGTTTAAAAAATTTTTAGAAGAAATTCAAATCTCTTTAGACATAATATAGATCTCAGGTCCCACACTCTGTTTACTAGTTTTTTATAAATTACCTGTTAAAAGTTCAAAGGGTTACTTCAGATTAGGTCTCTTTTCGTTTTTTTTCGTATATTATAAAATTTATTGAAGCTCAGGTTAATAATTTTGAAATCATATTACCCTAAAATACCTATAAAACACATGCACATGCAGACGGACACTCATACATGATACATAAGGATAGATATCACTTGAAAATCTGTCCTAAGGTGTTCATTAGATTTAAAAAAATTTATTTCATTCGACAATTTAATTGAATTTTTTTCATCAAATAATATGCAATCAGGAAAGTAAACATGGTAATTTAAAGCGGTAGAAACTTCCATAACTCTTAATTCAATTGATCATTATGCAAAATTTCGTGAAACTTGCCTGCAAGCAAATTATTGTTATTAGGCTGACGGATTGAAGTTGCGATGCTGCGAAGATAAACGTGAACGGAAGAAAGAGATCGGGAGTTGAAAGATTATGGAGAGGGATAATGTAGTCAGTCGACGGAGGATGTGAGAGGATAGCACAATGACGGGAATTAGACTTGAGATTGAGGAGCGCGGGAGATAGGGTTATACGAATGATTGGGGGGGTCGAAGTAGAGAAATCACATGGGGGTGCTCTGCGGGGCACGCGGAAGGGGTTTGGGGATGTGACGGAACGAACAAAAATAAGGAAGCGAGAGTGGGGAGGTTGGGAGAGGGGGAGATGGAGTGAGGGGGTATCTCCCCACACCCTAACCCCGAACAACCCCAACCCCACTCACTCTCCAACGTCCTCTCACCCTCCCTCACCCACTCCATTTCCTATCCTCAAACTTACGCAAGCGATACCTTTGTTTCTCAGGAGTAATATCCTTTCGTGGCTCTAATGACTCTCTGGGAAACTTTTTTTCCCTCGCTATCCCTTGCTTTCACAAGTTTACGGTCGTCTGAATATTCATGGATGCGAGGAATACGGTCGGTTGAGGAGATACATGTTCAGCACAAAATGGATGAAGGAGGAGCCGAGATGAGGGAGGCGAGGAGTCAGAGGGGAGCGTGGGATAGAATGACGATGGGGATGAGTGGGAAGGGGAAGGGCTGGTAAAGGGGAGGCGAGCGATGGGGTTGAGGGGGAGGAAAGAATATATGTATATATGTAGAGTAGGAGAGAGGCAGGGAAGCGAGGGAAGGTGGGGAAATGGAGGATGAGAGAGAGAGCAATGGGGAAGCCGAGAGTTACGTGGTGGGAGGGTTAAGTTTTGGCATAGGTGGGGGGAGGGAGTTCGTTTAGCAGGGGGCTGGAATGAGTGTAAAGAGAAGGGGTAGGAGGAAAAAATGTGCATGGGACGGGGACAGCACAGTGAGTGGGGGATGGGGAGTTGGGAGATTGATTGGGTATTCCTTTTATTAAAGATTGGAATGGGACCGAGACCAGAACGGTTTCATTGCGGCCCCATCGTGATGATCCTGTCCAAGTGATTTCATCCAATCGTTGAAAAAATTGGCAATCATTTGTTTGAGTGCAAGAATGAAAATTTGCTCAATTTAATGTGATATTGTGAAACGTTATCTTTAATGTTTAAAATTTAATTTTTCATGTCTGCGTCGCGTATATTTTATTCTTTTTCCGCATGATGAACGTGTGGGAAGATGGATTTGCAAAGCAGATGCCCAAATATGACTTTGGTTTCCGATAATTACATCGCAATATTTTATTTTTAAACCGCCGGGATGAAATACACATCCAATTGAAGTTAAAGAACGAATATAATCTCAAAAATTACTTATTATGAAACATTTATTTATTCTACGGATACAATAATGTCGGGAGATTATGAAATATATATCGCACTCAATGCGACTGGAGACGATTGAGGGGCACCCCTGTGAATATGACACATTGTTTTCACGCAATCTGAAATATTACATTATATTAAATTAAAAAACGTACACATAGATGTATTGAATTACTAATTAATAATCTGGAGAAGAAATTATAATTAAGAATTTGAATTTCTAGGTATTTGGGGGGTAAAGATACAGCGGAAGGAAATCCCACTGAGAGAAATTCGATTTAATCGATGTGATTGAAATAAAGTTAACGGAAAGGACGTATAAGAAACTTAAATGAATGCGGTATGGTAAGATATCAGGATAAAATGCTTTTTCTGTTAATTTTTCATTGTATTTGACATATAATTTAAAAACTAACCTGATTTCGGAAGATTATTTGTCAAAATATATCTCACTTAAATTCAAGCAATGCATCACTGTTTTAGAATTAGTAAAATCAATTTATACGAGTAATATTACTAAAATAGGACTACTAAAATGTGTTATCACCACACTTTTTAGTTTTTATGTTACATATATAGTCATGATTAAAGAGTAACTTGAAAGAAATTGCCTTTCATAATCAACTTGAAATTGTACCCTTTGTGGTGTTGCATATTGGAAACTGAGTAAAAAAATCAACCTTGCCTGTATTGTTCCTTTGAGGTCAGGTCTTGACTGATGTGCTTTTATTCTTACTATTGTACCATCGAATATAACTTGATTTAATTACTAGATGGTGTAATTTGATTTATAATTCTTTATTATCTAATTAGCAGGGCGTTTTAACTTTAAAGTTGAATCCCAATGTTGAGGTGCTCATTGTGTGACATGGAGTATGCATGGAGAGCATGTCTCACTTGGTGTTGCGTTGCTTTCACGTTACTGCGAGGGTCCTCAGGACCAAAGTTCCTTGGTTGTTAGCAAAAAGCTCATCAGCACGCCATCGAAACTTGGAGCAATATGATATTCCATGAGAAACCATGCCCGAAAGCTCTCTAAGCATCATGAAATCGATATGCAGGCATGGAAAAGCAAAAAAAATCGTCATCATATCATGTCATTAAAAATCATCATATATTTTTTTAAAAATCTTTTTTGTGTTTACAACTGAAAAACATAAAAAAATTTTTCTGTTGGACTAAATAACCGTAGGAAATACCTCTGCGTCTTTAAATGACCTATTTGTATGTTATTTTATTTAAGCTCTACTTTCAAGCATGGTGCTCAATTACATTCCGTTTACAATTGTGTGGCTTAATTGAAATATTAAGTTAATATGACGTTTAAAAATTTAGAATAACACATATTATACCATATTTATTCACGATAGGGATTACTTCCTTATCCTGTAAGAGAACTCAACAAAATATGCTTTCTACAATGCAGAATTTTAATGTATATAACTTATTTGTTTACTTTCTGATCGCTTAATACCTTTTATTCCAAACGGAATGCTCTGAAACAAATATTAATGAGATTTGGACCAGTTGAGGATTCTGCGGTTTGGAGATGTAAGGCCTTGGAAATCTTACCTTAAGAATTAGAATGTTTTTGTACTCGTAAAGATTCTTACAGCAAACATAACTAAATAACTTCAAAGATAATTTCAAAGTGGTGACTCAGTTAAAAACTCCAATTAACCGAAGTGTTGAAGACTAACTTTAAAAAAATGCGAGTGAAGCAGCAAGTTGCATTGTTAGTGGAAATTGGTTGACATTAGAAAAGTGTTTGAGAAGGGGTTGAAAAATCAACACTAAGATCATTTTCTAACCAGTATTATTCACATTCTAATAGTTTGGATTTCACGAAGGTCGGTCAGCTACATCTTCTGAGAGGCTCGTTAAAAGTATAGCATTAACAGCTTTTGAAGGTAAATCTCCCCTTGCCTTAATATTTTGTCATCTCCTAAGGGCTTATGATTTAGTATGATATTCCATTTTCCTTAACAAAATTGATCATTATGCTATTAGAGATTATAAGTTAAAGATTTTCCACTCTAGTCTCAATAATCGATCCACAGTGTTACTGCACATATGAAAATCAGTCTATGCACCTCCATGTTGAAAATAAGGTCCCGTAAAGGTTTGTTCTTGGTCCAATTCTCCTGCTGGTGATGATTAATGATCTTTCAATAAAGAAGATTATTATATGCGGTAGATACAACCTTCCTGTAGTGATTAAGCTGATTATTTTGATATTGTTTATCACCCCATCTATTCAATAATAAGTGTTGCATAAATATGATTTACATTTAAAGGACTAATTGATTGATAATTAAACTGAATTTGCCACGGGTATTATCATTTCCAGGTGCAATTATTTTTAAGAGTGGCACCTGTTAATATCATTATTGAATTTAGTTTTTGAATTTTTAAATTTTAATTTCAAAAATGGGCAATAAAAATTAATCTGTTCTCCCAGGCTATTGGAAAAATGCCTCAGAATAAGAAGGCGAAGAATCTCTTGTGGAATCCATCCAGCTTTCATCATGTCCACCGGTAAAAAATTGTTTCAAATTCATAACTAATGAATTTGATTCTTGAGCATGCCACAAAAATATTTTGGCTCTTTAGCTTCACATTTATTTGATTGTGCAATGATATTGAATTTTATAAGGGTAGAAACCCTTCTACTTATTCTTTTATGACTTGGTAATCGAGTGCGAAAAACGTGCTAAAATTATGCGCGTATAAATAGGGCACACTCGTAGTAAACAATTGATGATTGAACAATTGATTGACAAACAACGATGATTCATAAAGAGCAGTAAATTAGTCATCTGTTTATACTTATTTGTATGCACGAAGTAGGAGACTGTAAAAGAAGGATATGTTGTAATATTAAGGAGAAGCAAAATATTTGGTCGGAGATGAATAAACTGAAAGTGGAAAGAAAATCAGAAGCCAGAGATATGCAGAGGATGGGGAGATGAGCTTGAATATCGTAGAGTGCAGAAATAAATTATGAGGAAACTCCCGAGATATAGATAGGTAGAGTTACATGAGAAAGGAGTCGGCGAGGAAGAGATAAGAGAGAAAACCGAAAAACCGAATATTTTGAGGGTAGAAATCCTCCTGCCTGATCCCTTACGAGAACGACATATTGCTCGAGAGCACCAATGCGATCTAATTAAATCCAAAGCCGTGCATTGTTATCATTATTTCTCTGGTGAGCACAGTCGCGATAACAATCGCAGTAATTGGATCACGAAAGATTTTAATGAGCGAATTTTTTCCCCCTTTTCCAACCTGGCTTCATTTGTAACCGTACAGAATGACTCAAAACTATCATTTCTCAAACGCGGCAATCGGATTTGTTAATGATTTTTTCGATCCATTTTCGGCATTTATGTGTGTTGAGTTTTAGAAAACTTTGGTCTTATTTGCTACGGGATGACATACAGTTTGCTTATATAGATACGTGAATCGCAAGCAGAGTGAACACACTGTCCAATAACTGTTCTGATTCCTTGTAAGAAAGTGGGTCACGCTCCTAATTTCCTCATTTACTAATTCTTCTTCAATCATTTCGATAATATATGATTCTATAATTTTTTTGCACATAACCTCCATTCCCAGATCTGGAGTTGGTAATCTCTTAACAGTGAATACATAAGGCGTAAACCAACAGGCGTAATGACATAACGCGCATGTCGGCCAGGTTTACGTAGAATTATTAGGGGTAGACATTTTAATTTTCATTGACTGGATTATTATTGTATGAAACTATCCACAAACATCTCCATGAATGACGTTATTAATAGTTATTAATATATTAATCTTTGAAATTTCATTTTTAGAATGTCAATATTGGAAATTCACAGATTCGTTTCATTCTCAACTCACTTCACTTTATTTGTATCTTAACTTCCGCCAGCAAAGCTGCAACTAAGTAGGTAAATGTACAAGAATCGATAGAATCTTCCGTATAAAATATACAATAAAACTATCTCGATTACAAAAAGGTTGGCTTAAACATGTTACCTTTATTGTTCTTTTAAATTTAAATGACATAACTGAATGTAATCTATATAGCGTTGAATTGATGATACCATTTTTTTGCGTTTGAAAAATGGTGATGACTATAAGAATCTCCTTATATTCTGCAAATATAAATATAACATTATCAGGTTAAAGATCTTATATTCCTCTCTGCAAGTTTTAATGAGCTATACGACAAGCGTTCAATTATTTTTTGGAGTAATGTTTGATAAAGTGAAATTTTGGCAATTAAATCATTATTTACTTAGTCCGTTAATCTTAATATCCGCTCAAATGAATATGCGATGTATGCTTATAGAGTGCTCGAATGGAATTAAAAATCACTCGGGTTATTAGAGATACTCACGCCCATGTTCAGTTCCGTGAAAAAGTTTTATGATGTGGTTTTATAGCGTGAACTTTCGAAGCCCTTGAAAAATGCATTTCAGAACTCCGGCTATCCGTTCACCTCAAAACCATTGGAATAGAATTCCACTAAATTACAGCCTCTGTAGCCCCTGGCCCGAGCTATTTACCCTCGCGTCATAATTAACACATCCCGGAAATTGTGGAAGTCCTTCGTGGAGAGAGGTGGAGAAAGGGGGCAGGCAAGCGAGCTGGATGCCCTTGGCTCTAGGGAACGAGGTTGGTGTTTGGGGGGGTAAGAGTATGAGCAGGAGTGAGGGAGGGGATTTACACTGCGGAGAAGTTATGTGGAAGTTGGGGAGATGACGGGCTGGCCACGGGAGGACTTTCAGAAACGACAGGAGTGATGGACCAGGAGGATGGGAAGAGGTTAGGAAGACTTATGGCTTCATGTAAGGCAAATTGAAATATTTACGCCTGATATTTCTTTTGGGGAGTAATTAATCGTTGTAAATAATACTCGGAACATAGAAAATGATTTCTTCAGGGTATTCAATATGAAAAAAAATGTCAAAGGTGATAAATAAAACTTTAACTATGAATGGTTTTCACCTGGAACTAAGAGATACTCAATGAAAAATAAAATGAGTACTGGGAATGAAGATTCTAATAGTTTAATTTGAATTAGAGTATCTGATATTTAAGTTTTTGGAAGAAGAAAATGTCTTTGACAAAGTAATGGATTATTAAATCATTATATTTAAAAAGGATCAGTTACTACTAATTTTAAGACTTTCAGTGAATTCAGGGCTCATATAGTATTCCAAAATTGTTTCTATCATGTTTTTGTCGGAGTTTTTCTTCAAGGTTTATCCTCTTTTTAGGGAGAAGTGTAGTAGATATAACAGGTTAAGAATGCATAATTATTTCCCCCATTATGTCAAAAGTGGAAAAATGTCATATAAATCAGCTTTAATTTATTTTTCAACTTTAATTTAAGTTTTTTCCTCAGCTAGTTAAAAATTACAGAGTTATTAAATGGGCTTTAAAAACTGGATGTCTCATTATTTGGGCATGATAATTTACTCATTTTTCTGTTATAAGTTTTCCATAAACATTATTTGGGTAGTATGCGATTAAAATCGATCATAGTTTTCTAAAATTTGAATCACAGTTATAGTTTAAATAAATATTGGGTGTCAACTCTTCAAAGAAGAATTTAAGAGACGCATAAATAAATTGAATAAATCGAAGAAATCGACAGCATTTCTTCTACACGAGAATAAAGACTCGGCGTAGCATAATTTCTTTCACAATCAATTTTCACTGCGAGAATATCAATTCCGAGTTATTACAGAGAAGTTAATTAGCATCATGAAATTAGTACTTATTTGAATATATTAATCATATGTTACCTATTCTTAAATTGAATTTAAAATTTTTCAAATATAATAATGAATTCCTCGGGTTAAATTTCTTTTAATATTTTGTTATATTATATTTCCGATTAGATAATTTTAATCACCAGCAATTACGACTTTTTTTATCTACCATATATTTGTAAGTTTTCAGAGAACTACGAATTATCTAATTCATGCGGTGATATAGATGTATGTAATTATGAAAGAATATCTGCTTGGCCACAGCAGAGATAACTCAAGTCAATACATGCAAGTTCGTAATTAACTGGCATGTGTCCTTTTATCGCTATTAACCAACAAAACCTAGCAAAAGATAGCTCTGTAAATTTGTAATGGCCAATTAATTTTATTTAAATTTCAGAAGACGGTTGTGATATGCTTACATTCGTAGAAACCTACAATACTTGGAACGAATTTGTTTCATGTAACACTGAATATTAAACACCTATGCCCTAAGTAAAACTAAATTTTTAATGTTAACTTTTCAAACTATCTTTATAAGGCACAAAATAATTTTATTTATTTATTTTACTGTAGCTATGAAATGGGAACTTATATCCCATTCCCCAATTAAATAATCCATGTTTACTCGCAGTTTAACCCACCTATTTTCAATTTTTCTTACCTGCAGGTAGACGCTAAATACAAATCCATTTGTGCCTCACTGCCATTATTTGTCATCGGTTTTTCGGCTATCATGAAAACATACATAATAATACACCACATATTAACTCTGGCCAGGAAAAGATGGTCAAGGAAGATCATTCCGGCAAGTTTAGCGCTCCTTATTAAGCATGCCAACTGTATCTTTGTCTGACCAGGAATGTAAAAGTTGGCAGGATGTTATAATCAATGAATCCCTTTTACGTTTCTTTTTACGCCGTAATAATGAATGTATGGTCAAATTTTTAAAAGGGATAGGTAAAATTAGGTTCACATAGTTATTAAAACCTAATGGTTAAAAAAAAGTATGAACTGCTAATTAAATCTCTCTCGATTTTATTATTACAGGTTTACAAGACAAAAAATATAATTTTCTTCATTAAGATCTTATCGGGTGTTCTCAGAATAATAACCAAGGACGCAATGTCCTTTTTAGTGCTATAGTAAAAGCTTTACCCCTGATGTGGTTCGTAGAAACATAACTTGGTTACATCTGTGAAACAATTGTACATTTTAAAAAACTCAAGACCGTTAAGAATCCTACATGGAAGAATTTTTCTATACAGCCTCTTTCCATATCATCGACGCAATGAAATAAGATTCCTCCTCCCCTCCCCCATTCCACTCTTAACTTTAATTTTCCCTTTCCTTCCCTCTGAACTCTCCCCGTTATTTTCCCCCGCTTTACTCTACAAGAGAATTTACAAATTCTCAATTTACTTGATGGTAGGTGACTAAAATATAACCTTAGTCGGGATTTATGTTTTTTGCCAAAAAATTAATTGAATAACCGTATTTATTAAATGTTATTTCATTTTAATGAAAACCATTTTGTTTAGTGATGAGAAAAGGTGGGTACTCAGGGAAGAGGCTCAGGGGAGAGTAAGAGAGGATCGGCGGGTGAGGGATTGTGGGTGAAAAGGCGATTTTCGAGCGAGGAGTGTGTGGGAACGGGAGCCGTCGAGAGTGCGGTGAGCGTGGCTGTAGAGTGGGACATGAAGCGAGAGGGAAGCGCTCTCTCTAACCTCCGGATACGTTTATAACTGCATCTCCGTCCCCTTTTCCATTTCAACCCTTTTCCCCCTTCGCAACCTTCCAACCCCTCCCTCCGCCTCAACACTCGTGAGAGGAGGGGAAGCGATGAGAACAATCCCTTCGTCCCTTCCCTCCTTCTTCCACTGCGTCCCTTTCGATTGCACTTATAACGCTTCGCGAACAAAAGAGGCACTTTCGCATATAGCGCCGTTCCCTCAGTAGTGTGCTCTCTGGCTGGCCAGGAAGTGAGTGCGAGAGAAATATAAAAGGATAAAAAAAATGTGGTACTAGGAAGCTTGGGTGGTTGGAAAGAGGTGGCGCTGCCTTCAGATTGGTAGGCCAAGGGATCGGTTTCAAATGGTCGAAGGAGAGAGAGAGAATATGGGTCTCGAAGAAGGGTAGTGAGGAGGAGGGAGGACGGAGGGAGTTCGGCCCGCGTTCGAAATGTTTGGGAGTAGCGTGGAGGGGGTGTTAGATTGGCGAAAAAAAAGGAGAGGACCTCCGGATGGGTCGGTGTAGGGTGGGGGGAGGTTATATGGGATTTCCACTCATTCTACGTAACTTTCGAGGCCTCTTGAAGGAGATGGTGGGGTAGTGAGGTTGTTGGAATAGGAGAAAGAAGCAGAAAAGGAAGATGAATGAAAGAGGAGAGGAAAAAGAAGATTTGGGAAGAGGTTGGGGGGGACTAATTTTAAGCCTTTCGGTCTTTCACACCGTTCCTTAATAAAAAAAACTGCCCCTTCTCTCCTTACAGTCCTTTCGCCAGGAACTTTTTCTCCAGGAACTCTTTCTCTCTCCCTCCCTCCTTTCTTCCCCGACATCTCTCTTTGCCTTCACCACTCCCTCCTCCTCGGCCATCGATCGAACCTTTCCACTACTCTCTACTTCCTCCCGCTCCCCTTTCTCGGCCATTGATTATATCTGAGAGTAATGACGTGAATCTAATTGAGTCCCCGCAAAGTTTACGGGGTCTCCGAATTTTGGTGTCGCGGGTGGAGAAACGTAGGAAATGAGGGTAAGATGGGTGGATGGGTGAATGGGGGACCGTTCTCGTGGACCGGGAGGAGGCTGGTGGTCCATGACTGTGGGATGGGTGGGCTATCGAAGACTCTGGGTGTGAAGGGACTTTGCGGGAGGACTTCATTCGGAAAGAACCGAGGGTCTTAGGACGGAGGGGAAGGTGGAGAGGGAGAAACGGGGACGGTTGGAGGAAGCAGGAAAAACGGGAATTTTTAATCGGAGGAATATCCACTTCCTTCCTCAACTGGCGAAAGTGCCACGTTTTTCAGAAACGAAAGACAAGAATAAAGAGGCTGGAGACGCGGGTTATCTTCTCTGCCGCTCTCAAGTCACTCTGGAAGTTAGTTCATTTTGTGCACGGAGGAACGTGGAATTCTTTCCTTTTTTATTCGTCTCCTCGCAGCCAATCCTTAGTCAAAATTCCTATTTTAGGGTAATGGTTTACAAAAATAGAACTTAAATAGATAGATGTTTAATTAATCGATATGTATTATAAGGATTACACACCGATGAGTAAAAATCAAAGTATATATTGATTTTGGAAATACCTCAATGTGCGTCCTGAAGTGTATTCTTCTTTTTACCAGCCTTCAAAACTGTAATAATAGGCGTTTATATATGTATATATATATATATATATATATATATATATATATATATATATTTATTACTTATTCATTTATTTATATATTCATATACGCAATTTTTGCATTTTGTCCTTTTTTTCAGTAGCTAAACAAAACCACTCTCATAACCTCATTTGAGTACTTTTTCGATTACTATTAATCCTTCGCTCACGTCATTTTGGTTTCGTGTGAAGCTAATTACTCTTTCCAAAGTTATTATTTCGATTCTGTGCAAAATTTTACTGAGGGTAATTTATTTTATATCCATTGTGAAAAATGTTAATTATATTTATTTATTTTTGGAATTATGATATTTTTCAGTATTATCTGTGCTTGCTGTTAGTAGCACTCATCATTGGAGTTTAACTTAATTTAACCCCGATAATGGTTTTCAACACCAATTAAAATGAATGGTGCCATGATAAACAAAAACTTACAAATGTAAATTATTAGAATGCACCGACGTCAAACTAAATTCAAAATTTGTGATCCACTCCCTTGTTGGAGAACGCAGACTAATTACCAGTAATTATAAATACTAATAAGGTTGAAATTATCATTTGTACAAAATGAAATTTATTTCATCCGAAAAATAAACAAACTCTCCCCAAAAATTTCTGCTAGAGTTATAATTTGGGAAGGACATATTCTCAAATTTTCTCAATGTAATTTAATTTTTTCAGCGATAAATTTCCTGCATGGACGGAGTAGACATTTTCATAACTTTTCTTCCGTCCTTCAAGTGGCCGCTATTTCCAAATGTATTTCTACCTACGTTTCCCTATTTTCAATGACAATTTTCAGCGGATTTTCAGTCCATTCATCCTCACGAATAGCTTAAAATTCATCTTGAATGAAAAAGAAATGAGCACTCATTATAACAACCTTATATCTAAAAACATTGGATCATGAATAAAACTGTGACACCGAGCAAAGATATTTACCTAGTCCAATTCGTATACTTTGAATGTTTGATAAAACACGCAAGTGTCACAAGTGTATCCTCATAGAAACGCTTTCCCTTGCCGATTCACATATGAACGGCTGAAGCTATTAACTATGAAAAGAAAAAGCATTTCCTTCTCAAGACTACAGGAGCCAATCAATGAATGAGGAAGCAGACTTGAACTTATTATGTCAAGGCAGCGATAAAAAAGAATAAGAGCAATTTTAGTTTGAACTTATAAATGAAAGGTTAAAAGGTTCGAGATAAATATTTTATATTCGTAAAAAAGTGTACTGTAATACATTTAACATAATTATCGCATTTATTATTAGCGATTTAGCAAACAAATATTTAGTGGCTGAAAAAGTTTTAAAACATGGTTCGAATTTTTTCCTCAAGGAACTTGGTTTGTTGCGGTGTTCATGTTTATCTTCTTCATGAATTTCAATTTAGTACCTGAGAGTGTATTGTACATTTCTGAGCCTTGAGTACATTAATACTTGGGAACGATCATAAGATTAAAACCGTTCTCTTTTAAGTACATTTGGTAATTTTTTATATCTTGGTAGTACTTTAGAAAATTGTCTCATGTAACGCATAATTCAATAAAAATTATTGATGAAAATTTTGCATGTAAATTACCATATGCCCTTACCTATGGATGGTAATTATGTAAGTCAAAATTAGGATAATCTTTGGTCCTAAAACCAGAGTACATGATAACACATTTTCTCGGTCTCTGCTGAGGGAGTACCATGCTGTGAATTTTCGCGCCAGACTCGAATTCTGGCGTCGTTTCGACGGGCATAAATTTCATCAGGGTGGATAGCATCCCGAAGGGCAGAGCAGGGGAGCCATTTAATGTGGGTTTGTCCTCATGAGTGAATAGTCTATTTTATAAATCGCGCGAGGGAACTAATGAATGGCTTGAGGCATGCAAAGCACTCTTGGGGGTCCCCCGGGGATGCATAATCACTGGAAATACTGTTGGTGATTCTTTACGGATGAGGCGTCGAACATTCGAGTGGAATGAGTAAAGGTTAAATGAAAACCTAACGAAAGAGTTTAAGCAAACCAATTTAGTATTTTTCCGGGATCTTTACGAGCAAAGATCCTTATTAAGTAGGCTTCATTTTGAAACTGGATCGAGTGCAACTTGGAGCCGCTAGGTATGTGAAAAGTTGTTATGAACATGGTAGTAATGTAACGACACGATTAAAATAATTAGGATTGGGCCACTAGTTGACCGTAGGCTTGAATACAGGTTAAATTTACAGCGCAAATTTGAGGCAGGAAACTTCTCTGAGGATTACAAGAAACTGTGGGAGATGCAGCGACAGTAGCTTTTTTTTGACGGAATTTCAGAGTGTAAGCGGACGCCTCGATAGCTTAACTGACTAAGACATTCGGCCGGATATCGAGGGGTCCGGGTTTTAATCCCGGTCAAGACGAATGATTTTTACATTCTGGAGTTGTTTCATGTTAACTATCTGAGAATTCTAAGGACATATTACAGGACCTTACTTAATATAGTAGATCAAATCACCAACGTAATATCAGGGTGTAGATAATACGTAGAACGGATGGATTTAAAATGTCGTTTTTTCCTCGTTAGATTAGATATCTAATTAGATACAACCGCAAGCGTGAATGAAATAATTAGAATTGCTAGTGTATATATTTTGTCGATGTCCTGTATGTTATTTTTTTATTAAATAGATCCAACTTTTTAACACTTATACAGAATGATTTGAATATACGTATCCCCTTATTGAATTTTGTTGCATGTAAGTACTTTATTTCGCGTGATTAATACTTTTCGAGTGCATAATCGAACTAATATGTGTATGGAGGTACCATGATTGCGATTGTGATATATGACTGGTGTCCCACCGCATGGCTTTTTGGTGTGGGGTATTGGGTCGATGTAGTTGAAAGAGATACGTGTATATGCAAGCTTTTCTCACACGGCAATTGAGGGAGTTGATTATTTAGTTGAGTAACGATGTCAGTTTAAAATATGAATGTGTAATTTATGGATTCATGTAAAAGAATAATCTACGATGAATTTTTCAAAATAATTTTTTGAATGGTCATAAAGTATTAGTATTTAATGTGTTACTCTATGAAAATAAACTGGTTGATTTTTGATAGTACTCTCACTTATCTGGTCCGAGTTTTTTTATTTCAAAAACGTCTATTTGACATGAAGTCACTCATTACCAAATAATTGCATTACGAAAATTAAATAATCTATTACCTTCATCTTTGGTGTATATTTTAGTCACCTCAGAGATATGTATTTAAGCCCGGATTACGGATCCCAAAAGTTTCACTTTCGCGAGAAACAAAATGCCCTTCCAAGGAATGTGAATATTGATTCTATAGTTAAACTATAAATGATGTACTCACAGAAAATAAGAGCCGAGATCACTATAAACTTGTACTATCATTGACCAAAATGACTTGTAGCATTTTTGAAACGAACAGAGATATACTTGAAATGTGTTAAGCGATGTTAGTTTGTGAAACAATAATATACTTGTCTCATTGGGCGAAGTAACAGCCATTTGGCTAATATGAAAATAAAAAATGTCAAGTATTTAGTGAGGAAACCTAATAGATTGGATTAAGCTATCGAATAAAGAAGGTTTACCAGACGTAACTGGGTTAACGTCTGCTCAATAAATCACCTATTCAGTTGTTCTCGATTCATTTCACGGAGTTAAACGGTTTTAGAAAATTAAAACTGTTATCAGCTCTACTTCCTTCTAACTCATTTTAAATGGTAATTTGATTACTTATTTTTCCTCTCTCCAAACCAATGTCGTTTGGAAAACTCGGAACCTCTTCCCCCTCAACACTGGTGATCTCCCCGTAAATCCTTACATTAATGTTTATGAATGGTGGAATTTTGAGTGTCCCTCTTTTTTTTTGGAAGAGAGTCAAGAAAAAGTACACCAATTTGTTTTTCCATTTCATGCACCGGAGGAGATGGGAGGAAAAGTCATAAATTTGAATCCCGAGCCGAAATTAATCCAGCCTCAGTCTCCATCCGCAGATACTTCTACTCTGTGATTCCCACCCCCAGCCCTTGCTAGAATATCAGTGAGAATTTCCGCAAAACATTAGGTGACGACCAGAATATAAGGAGAGGGAGGGGGGGGTGGCAGGGTTGCACGTATTGGGGGAAAGGGCGATTTTTCGGGTGGGGGAGAGGAGATTGGTTAAAAGCGAACGTAGGGTGGTGAACTCCCCATTCATTCCCATCCCTCCGTGTTAGTCTGGGGAAAGAGGGGTGAGGGGGCCCCTTACACAGAGAGCACGCTTCGCCGCTCCTCTTCTACAGCCGAAACAGCTTAGAGAGGAGAGGGAAGAAGGGAGACCAAACTCCCTCTCTCAGAAATCACCCAGAGTAAACACCTCCTAATTTCCAAAGGATTCACCCTTTTTTCCTATAACCATAACTTTCTTGTTTCCTCTTCTGAGCCACCTCTCGAGTCCTCCCCAACCTCTGGAAGGGAATCTTATTTGGCCGAAAAAAGCATCCCACCCTCCTCCTCCATCTTCCATTACCTCCGCACACCCCGGTATTCCTTTTACCACCTCCCCCAGAATTTCTTGCTTCACCCCACCCCAATATCGAGCTTGCCTTCTGCTTCCGAAAGAAAACAACCAGCTCGATCTCCACCCCCATCGCTTGCTCCCATCCTCGCAGCATTACTTTTTAACCAGGGCAGGAGATTGTTCGTTGATGAGAAAATTCGGATATTCTCCTCTGCAGCATGTGCTCCTTCAATTGGAATCTTATCCTTGGTTACCCTCTTCCTCTTAATTTTTATTTTAATAACCTACTTTCATTTTGTGTTTATTTGGTGTTATATGGATAATTCTTTTCTCGAGTTCCTTTTCATGGCATATTCTCCTCCCCCTATTGGTATCTGTCTCATGACATGAGTTAATGTTCCATGCCTCTCTTTCTATATACTGGTGAAGAGAACCCTTATTAATGGAGAAATGAGCGGCCTCTCTGAGGCCAACACGCTCTGTTTTTATTAATTAAGCGGAACTGAGTTTCTCTCGACCTCCAATCGTATTCAAACCGCTGTACCTCATTAGCTTAGACTTGCGGGTAACAATAATATACAGTGAACGTATATTTCTACAGTTTTACAAATCTTGGCAGAAAATGACTCCCGCTTCACAAACTTTTAATTTTCCGAAAATTTACGAGAAAATAGTATTTTAAATAAGACTCCTATTTTGAAGTTGAATTTTGAATATATTTAGCTAGTAATATGAAATTGTTTCATCATCAGAGATCGACGCAAATAATCTATGTTTCGAGAAAGTTTTAATGAATTTCACAGCATATCATTAAGATAAATAGTAATACACAAAAAGATAAAACACAATTGGCTATTTAAAAAAAGCTATTTCTTTCATTTTATTTAAGCTTCTTTCTTTTAATTGAATCATATAGCCTGTGTATATAGTGCCCGGAGACGTCCGGGACGAATGATGTGAATGAACAAATGTTTATATATATAAATAATGTACATATATATAATATACATATGTATATATATAATGTGTATGTATATATATATATATATATATATATATATATATATATATATATATATATATATATATATATATATATATATATATATTATTCTGGGTACCTGCAGCTCCACCCAAGCTAGTTGATTTTTCGGGTACCAGATCTTCCTGGGAAACCATAACCGGCACAGGGAAAGGAACTGGCCCCCCTACCCTGATGTATGAATATTCACACGCCGTTGGGCTTGGTACATGGGTGAGCTCTACCATCACCTACTAAACCGACCTTCGGGTTGATTACTGTGTTCATGGTTTATATATATATATATAACTTTTGGACGGCACAATAGAACACAGAATAAAACAAATAACACGTAAAAGGACACTCACACTGTAGATGATTTAAGCTTTCGGCCTACTCCGAGGCCTTCTTCAGGTCAGACTGAGAGGTTTTGAGGGAAGAGTGCCTGGGGAGGGGAACCCCCCCCCTGTACTTGTATATATGCACATACTCGTATATAGAGATAACAACTTAAATGCGTCAACATTCGATAAAGAAACTGCTCTAGAAACATAAAAGAAAACGACTGTATTCCAGCTACACTTTCAATAACCGTATCCCATAGAGCGCAATAACGTTTTGCAGAATTCGGTAAATTCAGAAAATTTTGTTTTTACTTATGTATAGCAACAGTATAATTTTTTTTTCAATTTTTTGCCAGCATTATTTCAGTGGACTTCTCCGTTTCAGGACTCATTGCGAAGTTAATTACCTCCTCAGAACAAGGATGTCTGCTTTTACTAGAAGTACGGGTATGTAATTGTCAGTGTGTAATGTCTCGTATATGGGATTGGTAGCTTTCAAAGGAGACTGACTTCTGGATCGTCAAAATAAACTTTGGAATTGAAATCTTTGTTTCGGATTTGGAGGTCTTAGGCTGTCGTTAGTTATGAACTTTTATTCTAAATCATCTCTCTATCATTAGAAAACTCGTTAATGAAAAATATAATTAGTGTATTGAATGCATACTTACATAATGTAACGAAATATCAACGGAATATACTATAACCTCGTGGAGTGGAATTCTATCATTAACACATTAATTTGCCATCAGTGTTTGATGAGTAACGTGTTAACATGTTTTAATACTCTGTAGTGAAATGGGATTCTGTAAATTGACTAACTGATGACTCTGCTAGGAAAATTCGGTTTTGTAATCTTGCCTGATCGTTGCCCATTAAGTGTCGCGAGTTGTCATTACGTACACACAATAAAGGTATCATTAGGCACATTGGGGAGGGTAGTCGATAAAATGGGCTAAGAATGCCTGATTTTCCGGCCCTTCCGTATTAATATATCGGTATCGTGACGAACTGCAACCTTCCTATTGTATTGACCTTCGCAAGCGGCCACCCATATGAGTAAAATGATATATCACTCGGTCACGTATTGCGATGAAGTTAGTTTACTCACAACGCGCAAACTGAGTACCTGACCCCGCGACGCTGGGGAGAAAAGGGTACCGCCACAGAGAGTGAGTTAGCTGGGAGGGAGAATGTAGTGTTCTTAGCGCTGAAATGATTGTCTATCTCCCTCCCAACTTTTTGAGGAGCATCATGGGAATCCGAGTTAGAAGGAACACGTCCGACGTGAGGCGTCGGCTGCTTATCATTTGCCCCTGCTGAGTATGTAGAGACTGGAAGGCGAGCCAATTTCCCCGAATTTAATCATGAAATGGTGCTCCAATGTTCCTCCACGACGAGATCGTCCGTGCTACTTAAGGGGAATGTTTTTTCCTAATGATCTCAGTTTCCTTTTTCTGTGAATTCAAGTTTTACACTCAGGACCCATCTAACTACTTCTATCCTACAGTCGAGGCGTCGACCTTAGTGCATTTAATGGGCGGTCTGTTTTGTCGATATCAATATTTTGCTTTTATCTCATAATACATTTGGTTGGTTAAATTTAATTTTCATGACTCAATTGGAACTACATTTAATCTCTACTGTGGGTATTTTAACACTTGATTAAACAACATTATTGTTTTCTAGAATTAATAGACAGAGGTTACCCCGTGATTTTACAGATGCCATAAAAATATATTATATTCTGGATCATACTCAGAAGAAGGCAAATATTTGATTAATCATGATGAAATAGAATTAAAATAAATCAAGTACAAGTAGCCAAGCCTATGATTTTGGTTTAATCGTCACAGTAAAATGGTAGTGTCACAATAGAATGAGTAATTTTTAATGCTTAGTAGTTTTAAAAGTCCTACAGCGAGTGCTTCGATTTTCTGGCCCATTGACCCGATAAACTATGTAAAGGAGAGTTAAGGTTTGTGAATATGGCAGGTATGAAAATCAAATACAATGCGGTTCATTCAAGTAATATTAAATAAACAGTAATCCTTCATTTACTTAACGTCTCCTGTTTCATTAGTTATATTTATAGAGATACGCTATTATTGTTATGGGAAATGTTAACAACGTGGGAATGGTGACCCTTGAAAATAACCCGCTATTCATATCGCATAAAAAAAGAAAAATTATTTTAATTTCCACCATCTCCATAAAATTAATAAATACTTCGTAGAATATACGTCGCGCGTGGCTAATTATAGTCGCCATTTTTTTATTATTTCCCCGCTAAAATCCTCAATTCACTTGAATTTTTCGCCAACTAATGTAAAATTTTTGCGTTGCGTTTTCATTTCAAACACTTGTTCCTTGTTTTTGAATGCGTTACTTTATCGTTGGAGTCGACTGTTCGAATTCATTACCCGTTTGCCTTTTACGGCGTTTGCATTCTTAATGATACCGCGTAACCAGCCTCATTAAATGCAGAATTTAACGGTGAAATTTATTGCATCTCTATGCTTTACATATGGATTTGAAGTCCAGCGAACAATCCCTTGAGGATCCGGCACCAATATTCTGAGCTTGCTCAATTTCAAAGCAAAATAAAAATGAAGAACTGCGTATTATCCTTAACTCGATTAATTCATGCTTTGCATGTTTCAATCTAAGTAATATATGGGATAGAGGTGGACACTCAAATGTTTAAAACGCGAGAGCTGTATTAATCTAGAATTAGTGAAACTTCTTCCTTTAGATTAACAATTATAGCCTTAATTATTTTGAAACGATTACTCGCAGCAGGCAAAAAAAAGGATGAAAAGAACGACTCCTCGGAATTTTGGGTTTGGAAGAACGGTTGGGTGGAGGGATGTTAGCTCTGAGAAAAGAATGAGCGGTGGAGGAGGTTGGGGTGGAGAGGAGGACGATGCAAGAGAAGGAAGGGTGGGTGGATAAGTCTTTGTTGGTCGGGTTTGCGAAAGGAGGTGTAAGAGGGAGTGGGAAACAGTTAAGTCAGTGAGTGGGAATTAGACGAGCAAGAAAAGGTCATTAAAGAAGAGAAACGGGACGTTCTTGGAGCAATTTGGGATTCGTGGAAAAAAATAAGGAGGTTGGAAAAGAAAAGTTGCCGACTGGATGAAGTGAGAAAGGTGAAGAAAGGGAAAAGATACAGGATGCGTAGAAGTAATCGAGGTGTTTTGGTGTGTGCGGTGGAAGAGAAGCTTGTGAGGTGGCGCTGGAGTATAGGGAGAAAAAGGGTGAAGTTGATGGGGCAGAAATAACGATACAACGTTAGCTGTGGAAAGACAGGGAGCAAGTGAATGTGAGTAAATACATTTAGAGATATTTGGCCCGAGAGATGGCTACTCATTCTGGAAATGAGTTAAAGAAAGTCAAAGGAAGTGGATGCAAGAAATATTGAAAGGTACTGGCATGCTATAAAAATATGATAGAAAGGCGAATGTTGGGGTAGCGGGGTGGAGGAAGAGAGACAGTAGGCTTTGTAGACAGCATCAAAGCAGGCAAGAGATACAAAAAAATGAAGACTGACATGATATAGGTCATACAAAAGTTAGATCTCTTAGTACGTAGAAGGTAATAGTCCAGTCGAGTTCATTAAATTAGCCGTGCAATAGAGTATTCTCAATTAATTAATATACCTTGTCTATAATATTTAAAAGCCGTGTTTTAAGTAGTGAAGCGCTGTCTGGCCTCTTTTCTCACCATAGCAACTATTTGTTGGGGATGAGAAGTGCATAGGATAGAGTATCAAGAATAAAATATAATATATTTTATTTTTAATTAAATTAAATAATATTCCATAGAATATAAAGGAATTATTCATTTTATATTGTCAAAAAACATTTAAAGGGTACACTTTGTCCATTGTACACCAAACTGCTATCAAGCCTTTTAAAGAGTTTAAAAAGTTCCACAAATCTTTAGTTCCAGTTCCGTAAGTAGTAGTTCCAGTTTCGTAAGTGATCAGGGTGATTGGAAATTATGCGTCTCGCTTTGTTGAGGGATTCCTTTAAATATAGTTTAATCGCTCAATTGGTTATCTTGCTGAAGTTCCTTTTTTTAATTTATATATATATATATATATATATATATATATATATATATATATATATATATATATATATATATATATATATATATTCAAACTTGAAAATCCCGCCATACGGCGCACAAATATTCATTCAAACAGAAATAGCTTCTGTCTTCGCCTATTATGTGTTTTCCTATCCCCTTTCCTTATACCTATTTCTGTTTGAATGAATATATATATATATATATATATATATATATATATATAGCTTGATTTATTCGTATGCAATAATTGTTATTGAAAACTCGAAACTACTTAAAAATTCAAAACACATTAAGTATTATCTATTTTGGTAATATTAAATAATAAATTAGCTTAATACCTGTTGAATTACATTATTTTGTGCTAGAACTAATAAAATGGTAGTCTACTCTGCTCTTCTTTAGTGGAATGACTTTTATCTCAGAATTTTGAATGCAAACCCTGAAGTATGACAGCTTTCCTTATGTTAAAGATGATGCAAAGATGAGGATAATGTCTTCTTACACACAATTAGGGTGATAACTCTGATAGAAAATTTCGTTCTGTTTGAAAGTTTTGTTTGGTAATTTAAACAGTAAAACGTTTGCTAAGACTAATTTGAGTAAGAAATCCCTAAATGTAAGTATATAGACGTTTTGAGAGTGATCATCAGCAAATAATTCCCTCAGGATGGGCTAATATTCGGTAATTCTATCGAAACTAAAGGACGCATTAATAGTTAGTTACCAATGGGTTCTAACGAGGGTTCATTCATATTTGTTGGAATTTCGTTTTACAATTAGCTAACAAGAAACATGGATTCTTTATTATGAGAAAATCTAACTGGCTACAGTTAGATTTCCTATGAAAGCTCCCAGCGGAGGAAGATATGTGAAACTTCAAAGGAGGGGGACAAAGGAGAAATTTGAAGACGAACAAGGGCCTACGTAAGTTTTTCCTGTAACGCGCGCTGAATTAGAAAAAAATACACAATCCCCAGACGACCTCTCGCATACACGCGTAGTTCGGGTCTATCCCATGGTATTTTTTTGATTTTTTAATTTCACCGTGAAATTCATTTCCGCAACCACGTGCTTGAAGGAAATTAGTGCATTTTTCTCCGTTGAATAATGCAAGAGACTGAAAATCATCTGGCGTTCCTTTCTGTCAGAGGAATATGGTTCGCACAGGCTGTGCGTTGAAATGAAGATGAGGAAGTCGAAGGTGAGGGAAAGGACAGCACTTAAAGGTGAAATTGGAAGAAGAGGAGGTTGGTCAAAAATGTAGATCATGGAGAAGTGGGCAACAAAGCTCAAATAAGTCGAAGTTTCAAGAAAGGTGAGACCGAGAAGAAGACAAGTAGAGTCAAAATGAGGGTGATCTAGATGCAAAAGTAAATAATGAATGGGAAAAGTGTGAGTGCAGTTTGATGGAACGATAGGGGAGAAAAAGTGTTCAATGGAGAAAGAGGAATTGTGAAGAAAAGGAAATGAATGTGAGACGGGTTAAGGGCCCGATAATATCTCGCGAGCTGAGCTTGGGAAGTTAACCCTTTGCCCCATTCGTCGTCAGTACCAACAAACCCCGTGCAGATCGTGTTTCATTTCACGAAACACCACGTTACTCCATGCATAAAAGAATTTAATAGAAATGATAGTGGGCTTTATATGTGTGTTTGCGGGATAAAGAGATATTTATAGAGAACCTTGTATATTTTTAGAACTTTTGCGATTTCTATTATATTAACATTCCCTAAATTAATATGAATACTTTTTATTTTTTTCCATTCGATGGCCTAGCATTTATTGTGTGATTTTAACCTTGCTTAATGGATATTATGGCATATTCTTATACTGTAAATAATAATTTATTCTTGCTTGTGGTTCTTCATTACTGAAGAAGAAGGGGAAGAAACTCAACTTAGGAAGCGCATATTTAATTTAGATTGGAATCATGGTAATAAGAACAGTAAATATAAAAAATCATCACGATCATTTAGTTAACAATAACTGATTATTGCACGTCTCTAAAATAACACTGCTCCATTCCGATCCTCGATCATTCTGCATTCCTTCATAGCCGATCGCTATGCCTTCCATTAGCCGATCGCAATATTTCCATGGACAAAATCTGTTATCTTTTTTCTAGTACGCGTAATTTATTCATCGATATTAATTATCTTTAATGATCTATCTACAATTTGTTTCCCTCTTTTTCTTGTGCATTTCGTTGGTTTCTCTGTTTTCTCACTCTACTTTCAAGGAAATAATTCCTTCCGATGTTTGTCAAGGTATTTTAATCATCCTTGCCTCGTCCTCGTCTTATTCTTTAAGATACTGTCATTAATTTCTCTAAACCTTGAAAAACTAAAGTTCCTGTTTTTGAATGATGTAAAAAAATGGTTACATCTATATGCATCTACATCTACATAATACCCGATAAGCCGCCGCAAGGGCGTGTGGCGGGGTGTGTTAGGTCACCACCCAAAAAAAGAAATAAAGAAAAACCGCATTAAAAACTAACACATACATTCAAACCCAAATCCACAGTAGTGTATACATTCATAGAAACATCCTATCATTTTACACGCATGCAAATACACATCTACCTCCTTTCACTCCACAAGCATGCAAGTACATATGATCAATGTTATGTCAATACATATGGTTAATGTTAATGATGCAATTTATATCTAAACTAAACTAACGATAACTAATCTAACCATTAGTCATTATTAGTGATTTTTCCTTACGTAAAAGGTCTTATTCTGTGTTATCTTGCTAAATGTCTCCCTTTCGAATATTTCATCACTAATTATATTAATGTCTAATAGCAAAACTCCTCGAAAAACTTGAGTTTCAGTGATCCGGTTTCCCTTTTAATATAATGCAAGGATACCTGTATTCTAGCTGATTTCGGCTTCTCAATTGCCATATTGCCAAATAATATTTTAATTGGTAATAGAAATGGCAACGATATTTAATCATGAATAAATGAGTAATATTCATCACTTGTGTGAAATGAAATCGCAAAAGTGAAGTTGACGTATTAGATAGACGGGAACATTTCAGAAATAAGGGGTAAGTGAGATATTTAGGTTTGATTCTAACCTTCACCATCATACTATATCTCTTACATTCACCATCATTATATAAATGTGACGTGACAGACAGATTCTTGGTGTCATCGGCAGCTTACAAAAAAATAAAAGGAAAATATTTTATTTAATTGGTGAGGCCATATTAGGTAAATTCTATTCGCAAGTATTAATGTTCCGTCTAAGAGAGAAAGTGTATTAAGAAATACGGATAAATTCTTATAATTACATTCGAATAAATTAAAATAAGCCTGAATTTTCAAACGGTTATTATTCAAAAATCATTAATCTTCTTAAATTACAAGAAAGAAAGGTGAAGTGCGACGTTTAGATTGGTTCAAGAGACGACTTTATTTCCGACGCCGAGAAAATCATTTTCCCATGTTTCATTATTATAAAATACTATTATATAAATACTATTATTAAATTATTATAAAATGAATAGAGATATTTTGTTACGGAGAGACTTATACACCTTTCTTCTCTTAAATAATTCGCGATAATTAAATGAAATAACTTTTATTGCCCAAGTAGCAATTCTCCAATAAGGTGATTATCATTACTCCGAAAACATCACAAGCCTTCATTTTTCGTGATGACAGACAGTTTCGTTAAACCGTTTATCTAATGATCCCGTGCCATCAATCATGGCATAAAGTGTAAATATATCAAGCTTACAACTGCAAATCATTACCGCAGTTCTATTCTTTTTTACCTTGAAGACGTGCGATTTCATTCCCAAGTCGGTATCATTCGCCAAATATCTATGAATACCTGGTTAGAAATATAAATTTAGACATGTTTCTTTTCTATTTAAGGCAGAGTAGCAGGAGATGATAATTTAAGCTACAAAAATTACTCTTCGGGTTTTTTTCGAAGTTCTCAGTTTATATGCTCATTTTCTTAGTGAAGAAAAAAGGTTTAGGCTAAATGTTTTACTTCCTTAAGAATTTTATAAACTTTTGTGAATTCCTTATTTATTTGAGAAAATGTAAAATACACCTCAAATAAAGTAACACGGATTAAGTTTTTTTGTTTAATTAATCTAAATTGATGGGAGTGGTGTTGAGAAAATTTGACTAAATTGACCACGTTTTTCTTAGGAAATTCATGATACATAAACTTGGGATACAATGTCCACCATAGATCGTACGCACTACCCTCCCAAAATTTCTTCCACTTCTCCGATGATGGAATGGCGGAGCTTTAGAATGAAATCTCCCTGATAGCTTTAATCCAGTAAAAGCGTTCTCAAAAATGCAACCGCGTCATTTGTAGCTCATCATCATACGAAAGCCCGTAACGGAAGTGGCATTATGGAGTGAATAAATGCGATCTATATCCATATTTTGTGAGCCTAAAATGCCGTCAAGATTGCAAAAGTGATCCAAAATTCTCCCAAATCGTCTCCGGGAATCAAGGGAGGGAATATACGCGGACAATTACCGAACGGCAAGATTATCTGCAGGTTATCTACACGCCAAAAACCTGAGATGCTTATGCGAAAATACGTAGGCCATCGCTCTGGAAATGGCCTTAGTGGAGTGGTGGCAGTGCCACACGGGAAGTTATTGCTCCAACTCCTTGGGCCCGTCATAAATCTCTTCTACCCTTTTTCTTACTCCACGCTCATTTTTTCGACCCTGAGTTCCTGTCCCACTGTCTTCCTCTCTCCTTTTGATTCAAATACTGTGAATGGAGAAAGAATGAGACAAAAGAAAGGCACGATAGAAATATAAGATAATACGCAGTAAATAATAGAAGATGACTGGAGTACTAAGCAAAGGTCTATTGCCTATGGTCGTAAATATTGTTATATTCAACTTCTGGGTTGTTCACCGGAGTTTTCTATCACTAATAGCTCATTTAAGCTGAGATGCTTTCAGCTTGATCTAAACACATCTTAGAGTCATACAATTTATCATATATTTTTCATGTATAAAATTATTGCTATAATTGGTCCTCACTTCCTTTAGAAAATTTTACAATGTAAATTGGGTCAAATAAATGTCACTTTTAGAGGGTGTATTTTTATTTCACCCTTTCAAGTACTTCCCTAGCAGTAATGAAAAAAAAATTAAGGAAGCATTCCTCCTCCTGTTTATTGATTCTATTGCAGACTAAAATGTGAAGAGAAAGTCTCCATTGAAATGGGAAACGCTTTCGCTTGCTCTCAAACTTATAGAGGTTAACCCTATCGGCATGTACAAGTATTCACGCATGCGTGGTTTAATGAAAACGACATAGTGAAATAGCATATGGTGGTGTGTTCTCGTCAAACACTTAGGGGAAAAAATGGGAAATGTAAATTGAATTATGCATGTTTAATTACTCTGATCAAACGTATTTTAGTAAGTATAGAGTTAGTTATAAAATTCATCATAATATAAACGCTATCATTAGTATGCATCTAACATTATTCTTTGGAGAATCTTGCTAAAATTTACTTCCAATTTGACCAATAATATTAACCAATTTTTAAAACTTAGTTTTAATGCAACAAAACTGAAGAAATCTTGTAGCCAAAACGTATTAATCGTACTTGGTTTTAACATTCATGTGTGAAAATTAACACAAAATAATTATTTCTAAAACCTTAGGTAAGTAAAAATGATTCTACATAAGTGATTCTGGATCAGGCTCACTTAGGTAAAGTAGAGTTGACGTTTCTTCCCTCAAAGTTTCGTACATAGATATATCGACTAAGTTATAAAGTATCCGACAAGGAGTTGGAGATATTTTTGTCTTTTACCAAAGGTCATATATTGTCAGACTGGCTCAAAAAAGTTGCATAGAGAAATAAAATTCGTTTTTCTGGTACAAGATATGAAATTGAAAAACTCTTTTTTCCTGAATTCCTTTAAAAAGAGAATTGGCTTACAAAGATAATCTACGGTAGATGTCAAAGTGCATAAAAATTTAAAGCGTGCGCAAAATTGTCTCCCACAATTACTTTGAGCAAAAAGGTCTCTTTGGAATGTCATTTATCATTGCTGCAAACGAAACTTAACAGTAGCATTATATTACAATAAGAGCAGTGAGCTTTTTAATCTTGCAATAATTTTTTTGCTTTATTTTGCTGTCAAATTCACAGTAGTGAGTAGTTGAAAAGACTTTATAGTCATAGCAAGGAGGCGAGTTTGAAAATTATTGTTAGTATTCTGTTTGGAATAAGACGACCATTTTTCGCCGATGCATTACTGCCATAATGGTAAGACTCTCACTATTAGAAATCTTCCTTCCAGTAGACTTAATATAAAATAATACGTATAATAAAATTTATTCACTCGTTACAGTTACAAATCTATATGATATCACATTTATTTTTCGCTTAACCGCATTAGATTTTTTTTATTATTAAAGACTTAAGTTCCCAGGAGTTACGAGGAGTGCTTTCTTTTTCTTGATCAAAAAAATGCTTTCTTTAATGTAATAATTACAATGCCAATAGCAAATCTAAAACGTACTTTTTGTAAGGAATAATTGAACAAATATGGTAAAAGTAGGGAAAAGTAAAAGATAGATGATAAAGACAATGAAAGGATATCTAAAAGTTTAAATGTCTTAGGAACTTAAAGAAAATCTGACACTAAGAGGTTTGAGAAATAAAATGGAAGCAACGGAAGAGAACGTATCGTGTGAAAGGCTGGAGAGCAATATGGCCAACGGACCGAAGATAAAGGAGAGAACTAGGGGGTAAGGTAAAGGATAGGAAGCCTGGGAAGCGAGAGAAAAGGGAAAATATGGCATGGAAGGACGAAGGGAAGAGAGAAGCGAAATAAGAGAGTGTGGAAGGATTTGCCGAGGAGTAGAGAGAGAGGAAAGGAGTAGTTAAGGTTGTGAGGGTCCGGGGGGTGCGTGCTAAGTTTAGAGATTACCGCTCTTAAAGTTCCTCCAAGTCAACTTTCTCCCTTCGACATTATTCCAGGAAAGGAGGATGGGGAGGGTATGAGTGGGCCAGGGGATGAGGGCAGGTAAGAAGAGTGAGAAAGGGGGGATAGTTTGGGAAAGGGGGATATTCGGGGCTAAAAAATTGGGGGGGGGATTGTGCACGGAAGATAGAAAATAAAGGGAGGGGGAAGAAAGTGAGTAAGTGGCTGTGCGAGGTGTCGTGTGGTGCCCGTGTGTGTTTGTGTGTGTGTGTGAGAGAGAGAGAGAGAGAGAGCAAAGGAGGCAGCAGGAATCGCGTGGAAGTGAGGGTTAAACACGGGTGTACCTACTTTTAAGGGACCGAAATGAGGAGCGAGAAATGCCGTGGAGATGGGGGTGAGGTGGAAGGAAAGGAGACGGTAGGGGGAGACACTACCGCACGTGGCGCGGCAAACGGGTGAGCTCGCGCTTTACGACGACACCATTTAGAAAGAGGTGAGGTTTCTCATTCGGTGAAATATTTATTCCCCTTATCACCCAGCTGTTGTACTCAGTTGCAATGGGGATGCAGAGGTGCGAAAGTAGGCGACCGTTTGGCTATTATCACGTTGCCAAATTTAAAAGTTTATGTGGTGGTTTACGACCGTTTCGGTCCACATAAAAAGAATTTCATTAATCCTTCATGGTTGCCTGGTAATTTCAGCGTTGAAACGAAAAACACATCCACGGGATGAAAAAAATGGAACTCATCCGGAGGTAGAGGGGAATTACGCAAAGCATCAAAATTCATCAACCCCTTTCACTCGCCGTGTGTTCACATAATGTCAAGATTCTGACACATATATACGTTTTCACTTAAGTAATAGTTTGGTGTTTATTATATAGGTATCCCTAATAATATTTTGATACTATAAACAATGAATGTTTATGGAAATGAATTTTTTTCATAACCATCTATGAATGTTTATGGAAATGAAATTTTTTCATAACCATCCAAGGGTCACATTAGTTTTAGATCCTATCAATATGTTAATTTATTATTCAAGCGGTGACAAACATATCTAAGTTAAATTTTCTCAATTTCCTAGCATTTTGTATTGGTGGGTTTAAAATATCAAATTATTTTATTCCAAAGCATGGAAAATGTATTGGTCAGATTTACATTTTTTAACATTTTTTTGAATTACTTAAGTAGGTGGAATGGAAAGGAGGTAAAATTAAATACTTAAAAATCCCAATAAAAAGAAACATTCCATTTTACACATTGCACAAGTTGATACCAGTTATTAGTTTTGTATTCCCTGAAATATATTAACTGCTTTAAAAATCTCTTATACCATGGCGTAACTCAATAATGTTTATGCTATTGAATAATTAATCTCTCTCTAGTACGAGGTGTGAGAAAATGTATCAAATTTAAATTTACTTTCAGTCTAACACTTTCTGATGAATACTTTAATAAAATAACGTATCATTATTGTATGGTGCCAACATATCAAGCAGAATTTTTAATCGCTTGCAAAAATTAATTTTTGGACATTTAAGTTTACGTGGAGAAAAATGAAATAACTGAAGAATTCGCAAAATGAGTTTACTATTTTTTATAAATGTTACGCAATTTGAAATAAACATTTTGTTTGCATTTATTCGTTCAAAAAGATTATTGTATTGCGAGTACAATATTTAGGAGATTCTTGCAATTGTATGACATTTGAAGTGTTATAGTTATTTTTCCAGATTTTGAGAAGAAAGTATCTGTTTCTTTGTAAGATTTGTTTTTAATTTTGAATTTTGAATTTAAATCTTAAGCTTCAAATTTTTTCTCTCACGCTGAAATTATAATTAGCTGAATGAATAATTTCAAGACTACATGGTTGGCTATATTAGGTGTTTTTTCGTCATTGTTCGTTATATTTCGTCATTTTTCGTTTGGTTGAATGATGACCTTTCAGTTTTTACCCATACATAATATCCATAGCGTGTCTTTGTTCGTAAGAGTATGTATTTTGTATTATCAAAATCTTAGGAAAGAAATGAATAAAATAATTCCGTTTTTTTCTTTTTTATGTAAGGGTAAAAAATACCCAGATAATATTTATTTGAGTACTATTGGTTTTGATATCGTATTTTGAATCGATGAAAAACGAGAGTAGAGGCTATGTTTTCAATTTTATATCCGTAAATACCGATTTAAAAATATTTTATTATAATGATAAAGATTTGAAATTTTATAGTGAACAGCGTCATTTCTCAGAATCACGAGCATATGACAGTTATCGTACATGGTAGCTATTTGTTTAGCCATCGTTTTGGAAATCTTAAAGCGAATAGCAAAACGAAAGAAAAGAAAAGGCAGCAGCTGAAGTGGAGTCGGGATAAAGGGATTCGTAAAAAGCAGTAGAGCAGGCAAAAGCGATTCTAGGTTCGTGCACATTTTAAATACCCTAAACGTTAAGCACGAATGTCGTTTCCTCAGAAGAATGACACTAAACATTTTCTGCGATCTCTTTCGCGTAAAGTTTTCCATCTTTTTTTTGTGAAAATTACTGAAAACGAGGCAGCGTATTTCTACTAGTTATTGGAAGTAGGAGTTCATAGTACATCAAAAATTCATGTTATCGGGTACTAATTTCAAGAAGTAGACTTTTCACTGTCTTTCACAGTTGGCGTTTTAGGTTTTTAAAATTTTGAGGACAATGGTGTTTGATTGTATTAAAGAGTTTTTGTATAAATACAACATCTTAGGCAATCTTATACATCTTTTTGTAATTTAGATACAGTTTTATTACACAAACGATCACACTAGGGGAAAAAGATGATATTTTACATTTTTAAAATTCTACGGTTTTGTTATACATTAGCTAACCCTTTATTTTATTTCTTGCAGTTCATCTCACTTTCATATTGGTATTTTCCACTTGGCTACCCCGTAGTTCAAGTAGCTCTTGTTAGCATTGGCTCCATAGCTTGAATGAATTATCGTTTTTGTTGTTATTCACTTTCAGCAAAACTGAATTTTAATGTGGATATTGTGGTATGGAGTCACCCTGTGGAAAGCAATCTGTTGATCGCTCGTAGGGTAATATGTAGATGTATTTGAAAAAATAAATCACCATGCAGGGAATCATCTCAGTCTTCGCATTTACAATTTCCAGTCACAACTCGATCTTCAACTGCAAAACTCAAAACCTCTCCTCAAGCATGGCAATCAACCCTTCCATATGAACGCATTTTTATCTCTATGTTTCCTCATATATTATAAATAGGCCCAATTTTGAACAAAAAACCTAAAGCATGTATCCAAATGAGGAAATAAATGCAGTTAAAATAATTCTGATAACTACTTCTGATTCGTATTTTGGATAATAGTGATCAAGCATTTAATATTTAATTCAATGCTTTTCCTAGTATGAAGGACTATAATATGGTATGTCGTTAATAATTCTCTGCTTTTTATTGAGCATCATGGAGCACATAATTACTAAAGATAAATTATTAACCAATAAAACATTTCGATGATCACATACACTTGAATTTTTGTTAATGAGAATCAGTGTATTCATTAAATATTTTCTGTCAACAGGAAAAATGCAGTTCGTATGAGTCGTATCCTATGGTGAAACCATCACTATTCATCCCCTGGTACGTATATTCATCCATATTATTAATTATAAAAATAGCGATATTCATGGATTGTATAAGAATATCTATACACATTAGGGATACGATAACATGCGATATCTATCGATGTATTCTTAAACGTTTCATCAAGGAGCCATACACTGTGTCATTATATCAACTGATTTTTAAATGCGAAATGAGGTTAGCAAATACAGTCTCGACATCATTGTATTTAAGTTATGTGTTTGATAGTTATCTTTTAACGGGAAATCATAGGCTGATGGGTATTTGATTAAGTTTTAAAAAGCATTAGAGAAGCATTCTCCACTATTTTTCATCGACTGGATCTTAAGGTGAATATAATTAACAGATATCTACTAGAATCATTGTAACCACTTTAAACGTCGGATGTAGGATGACAATATTCTAAGATTCCAAGTTGATAGATGTTCCCCCGTGATCGTCACGTTGTCCTAACATTTTCCAATTTTTGTATATAAACACTATTCACTCTTGACGATTGAAAGGATTTTCATAGCTTGAAAATAAAATTCAATATTGTAAAACATGACTGACTAAGGTATGCTACTCAACTTCAAGTAATCAGCTTATTTCATTATAACAATTGAAGAATATAATTTAATGCTTATAGCTGTTTATCTGCATTCACTGCTTAAGTGTTTACTTCATCAAGTTAACATGCATACAATTTTAATTGAACAAAAATTATTCAGCGTAATTGTCTACAATTTGGTGAAATTTTTCAAATTTTCGTCAATTTACGACATGAAAATTTGACTTAAGCTAAATTATATCATGTACATTAACGGTAAATTATGATAACTTATTGAGTTAATGCAGTATTTTGCAAGCTCATATTTCGTTCCGAGACTTAATTTTATGTAGAATCGTATTAATTATATTAAATTGTGTAACCATTAATATGTGATATATTATCGGGATATTAAGTGAATGATGCAGGAAATAAAATGATCCAACAGGACATTGGTGTCACAGAAGAATGATTGTTCGTGAACTGCTGGTTAGGGCGCAATTTTGCAATCATGGAAATCCTCGAATACTGACAGAAAAGCTGCAATTGAGTTTCGTGAAAAAATTACGATGTAATATATTGTGATTCCACCATAATGATGCGATAATTGATGCTATAACGTTTCGCCCTTCCACGCCTCTTTTATGAGGCTTAATTGCATCCTAGCTTTGTTTTGGAAATATCCGGATCAATATAAATGATCTGAACTGAACCGATATCATTTGAGGCCGTTAATTAAGAAAATGATTATTAATAGATCCCTTAATTACACCGCTACCATTTTGGTATCTACTCAATTACCTACATTCCAATGTTATTTAGAAAGGCTCTCGAAGTTGTTAAGTGCATGTGTCTTTTTTTATATTCAGTAGAATATTTATGCCTCATTCATCATTTCTCTTATCATATATGGCTTTAATTGCCAGTGATAATCAGTGAATTATTACATCTGTGAATGGAATATTGATTTGCTTGACATGAGCACTGATTTGTTGCATTGGTGTTATAGGATTACTATGATATCTAGAAATTCTAATAATTAGTGAAAAGACATTGCTTGAATGCTGTCAAATCATTTTTCTTGGGAAAGGAGCCAAAATATGAACATGGTGCTTTAAGTAAACATGTTTTGACTGTCTTGTTGATAATGGCGTCAGATATCATCGGTGAACTTATCCTAGTACAGCAGTTATTGATCAATGACATCCAATTTTTGGGGAATTTTGGTTTAATTTTCCTCGCGTATGTGTGATCCCAGAGGTACCAATTATCAAGCTACAAGAAGAGCCGTTAATTCTATGTGAAAATGGTGATCAATAATCTCTAAAGAAAGCAGACTGAGAGTGTTTTAAGAAACTTTTCGTTTAAACTAGATTTTTAATTCATCTATTGTCTACTGTACTGTCCGCTTATCTAGAAAAATCCGTGTTTCTAGTCTAAGCAAGCCAACAACGAACCCTATTTGAGTCAAGCCATTAATCGGGAGTTAGCAGACACACCCAGCATTCTTATTAGGTCAGTGATTTATTTTAATGGTACTAGTATATAAATAAAACGATTGACATTTTATTCATATCGCGGTAATTGACAATATTTCTTTCAACAAAGAAAATGATGATAGAATGAAATCAACTATTTTATATAGCATATCTATATCAGGATCTGTTGTTTTTGGAGTTTAACTAATAAATTTTAAGCTTGACATGTGAACAATATTTAAATTTACTGTTACGCCATGCGCCTATGAGATTTTTTCATTTTTTAACCGTCATTTTTATAGTTTTAATGGAATGGAAGTATAGATTCATTTAAAACACAATAAAGCATTGATATCATCACCCAGTACTGATTTGTACTCTTATCTCACATACAAATGGAGATTATTGGAGGTGAGAAAAATTTATTAGCAGAGTTGCAAATCTATTTATCATGACTCGTTGGTTATAATTTTATTAACATGCACAAAATAACTATAGCTGCGGATTATACCAACCCGGATTTTAAGTATACTCAATTTAATACCTAAAAAATTAATAAAAGCTCATGCAAATAATTAAACTTGGAGACCTTAATTGAATCAACTTATAAAAAGCCAGTACTTATTTCCAAAGAATGTCACCCGAAAGCTATTACCGTATGGATAGAAAGGGGAAGTAAAAGAATGGAAAATGGAACGAGGCAGATGGAATCGGAAACGTGCAAATCGGCCTCCAGGCTTTTCCAGACTAATATGTATGGCATGAGCCCAACCCATTTTCTTCAAGCCTGACTCGTTCAATATGCCCAAAATGATCATACATGGAACCAGATCAAATCTACATCATTCTAATTGCCAAAAGGGTATCCTCCGGGCTTAAAACTTGCGGAAACCCAGTCACTAGAAATGGTCGCCAGTATAATATGAGAACACGGGATTCGGAAGACCCAAAACTTAATGAGTATTTGAACTTTAATGAATAATGTTTTCCTAAATTATTTAAATAAAAACGAATTCAATTATTGGGTTCTTGAATTAATAACGCTCTAAATCCATATTCTGATGATTAATTTAGCCATATTCGGTATCCGATGAAAAACCTACCAGGTCATCCAAAATCTTTTCTTCCCGACTCTCCTTTATAATTTAGGGTACATAATCTGATTCATTATTCAATGAATAATGAGATGCAATCATCATTTCTCCCAGAAACCCACACCAAACCATCCTGCAGTCTTTCACTTATCTATATTGTCTTTTTTTTCAAAGTCATTCTCTTATTTAACAGCTGTACTTGTAGCTGTACCTTGAAAAATGGTACTTCAACGATTACTCGTAAGATGAACTCATCCGTTAAAGGTTGTGGAATATTACAAAACATATTTAGTATTGCCAAATTTATTAACTTTTAATATACTTGAATATCAACATATATGCAGTAAAATACCGTTCCTAAGACCGAATATTTCATATTCTAATTTAGCCCAATCTGTCATTTTCGGCGCTTATATATGACATATAATTTTGTGGAATCTATAATTATTTAATGGAACAGTTCGAATTTTCATCATCACCATATAATGGTTATATATTAAACTTATATGATTGTGGTCCTTTAAAGACAAAAACTATTATTTTCAATGATTCGTCACCTACCCTTCAAGTTTCATGGGGAAAAGTATGAAAGCGTGCAATTTTGTTCTTATAAAGGGGTTTAATTCTTATTATTTAGGTCGCTAGGCATTTAATCCTACGAAAATCCATCCCTTTGCTATACTGTTTACGTTTGACTTCCCTGAATGTACATTATATGCTTACCTCGATCGATTAAGATTTGACTTTCATCCCCCTTTTCACGTGTTGCTAGACATACAATGCTGGTTGTTAAATAAATAAATAAATTGTCGAAATAAATAATTTATTACTGAAATCTGGAAACAAAAAGCAGTAAGGATATTTCAGAGGATTGTCATTGGCTTGATTGTTATCATTGGTCATTTCTTTGACGGTGCAGCTCAGCTTAATTACATATTAAAATTAAGTTACCGTTTTATTTCTATTCACGTACTATTCAAATTCGCACTAGAAAGTATCGTAGTATGCTATTGTAACAGCATAATTTGTGTCACCGAAATTTCAATAATGGAACGTATGAGGAAAAAGATATCAAATGTATAGGGTAGATATATAACATAATTGATTTTTTATTAAATTATTTTGTCACTAAAAAACATATAGTAAGTCAGGACATTAAAAGTTATATCCAGACCTATAAATGCCGCCAATGGAGCATAGGGGTGATTTACATTTTTCACGGAAAACTCGCTCTGCTTAACACAGAAACACTTCTTTATCCCTCCTTTCGTTGGAGCCGTTCACACCACTCGGGAAAATCTATGGCGTAAGGAGAACTTCCAATTGCGAGGTAAATGCAGGGCATGTTCATTTCTACACCAGCTGCCGTTAACTAATCTTTTTTATTAGAAGATACACTTTTTCCGCACATCACTCATCAAGTGAATTTTCCCATTTGAGTAAAAACCTGATTTACAAAGGATGATATTCCCATTGGCGCTCAATTAGAAACACGAAAGTCATCCCTAAATAAAACAATTTAATGGATCACACCGTCTTCTGCTTTTCTTCTTTTCTTTCTAAGTTCCTCAATGCCTCCTCAGGCAGGAGTGGATATAAGGTAGTGGACATAACCCTCTTATCTTCGGAAATTATATGTTCTTTACTGAAACTCGAAATAAATTACAATTATATTCCCTAAATTTTGAAAACCTGCCGATCCACGCATTTATTGTATCTACTGCGCTTAAAAGTATTTATCGTAATTAAAAGAGCGTCGTGGTTCCTATAATAGTGCCATTATTTCATTACCTGACATGCCATTTAAAATTATTTGTAGGGAGAAAGATTACGAAATGATTTTATTTCGATTGTGAGAATTTTCCCCTTCCTTGCATGGTTTCAGATACATTACCGTGCTTATTCTGCTTGGTTTAGCGATCATGTTACCAAGTTACGTTTAATATTTGTTTTTCATTTTATTTATAGGGTGGTTATGATCAATATGTAAGGGTTAAAACATATATGGAAGAGTAATGTCAAAAATGGTATTTAGCTGGCAAACCGAAAGAGCGTTAATTTTCTTAACTAGTACCTCAGCACTTGCGTATGACTTCTCTATTTCTGGTTTTTAAAACTTGACCACATTTTTGGAGAAATACGCCGTTCTACGTCACGCGCTCCCTTTTTCCTTGGCCACAGAACCTGCTCTGTAAGGTGTGATGTTCATTGAGTCCTATGGGGGTTCTCCTAACGGACCCGATAAATCATGTTCTATTCTCTTCCCTACACCTTTCATGGTTTCCCCCCTTTCGCCATCTTCCCGAAACCCCGTAGTCCTTTTATCGCCCTCTTCCTGCCTTCCCTTCAACCGCCCCCATTCATTTTTCTGTCTCCGAGGGGAGCACGTTTTGCTCGCGCCACTAAATCCTCAAGTACTTTTACATGCCGAATCGGAAGTGAAATTTTCGGTGAAAAATGCGACTTTTTTCCGCTGCGTTCCTGCGTTCCTTTCTTTTTTTGCATGCTTTTTTTCAGCCGCGCTTTTCATAAAACTTTTCAAATTACACATGCGCATAAAAAGACTCCCGTTCCTACCTCCTTTCCCGTTTTTTTACTCACGCGCGGTCGCATAGATTCCCGCGGCAGTGGGAGCATCAATGGTCGTTTCCTCCAACCACGGAGGGAGGCTTTAATGCCGCGGCGGTATTCTGGGGGTGTGAGGGTAGAATGGAGGGGTTATTGGGAGGAAAGAGAAGAGATAGCTAGGGTAGGGAAGAGAAGGAATGAGAGGAGAAAAAGACAGAATGGAATTTTTGGGGGGAGGGGCAGGAGGCCTTGAAGGAAGATGATGGGAAAGTGCTGAACGGAAGGAATTTAAAGAGATGGGAATGTGATGACGAAGAACAGAGAAAGATTGAATATGTTCATTGACGAGTTGAACCAATTTTTGAAGTATCCCATTAGACCTCTGAAGCAGCTCCCAAAACAAGTAATTAACGTAAAACCAGTCTGATGAAGTTCTGGATTCCTCATTCTTTTATTGGAGATACTAGAAGTTCATCAGAAATTTCGGGCACTACTTGAAAAGTTTCCCGCTAGAAGTATGCGTTGCACAAATGCGGAAGCTGATCAAGTGTGAATCACTCTGCTCCCATGCCTGTTTTATGGTACAGGAGTAGGCAGGGAGTTGCACCGTCCTTGATTGTCATTATGTTTTCCTTCGGGGATGGTTTTTAATATGAAGTAAACATTGTCCGTAATTTAGCTTAACAACAATTTTAGCCCGTTCTAATTTATATAACTTCGGCTAACTGCAAAACCGTAGGCCCTTCTACCCTTGTGTGACATTTTGAAGCCCATTGAATCCATGAATTGTACTTATCATTGAAAAATTGACTCTATTTATATTAAAATATAATAAAAATTATCAAATTCGTAAACATATTGGGCAAAATAAATATGAAGAAATTACTTGTTACTTTAAATGGAATGGGCGGAGGTGGCGTTTTTGGAATATTTGAGAGTAAAATGATATCAAAAACGGTTGGAAAAAGGAAAGATTCTACCAGGAGCCGTGTAGAAAAGAGATATACCGCACTATCTCAAAGTTAATTTTGTAGAATGTCTTCATATTCCAAAGAAATAGCAGGAAAGACTCTGAAATTCCATAATTTACAATTTATTTACAACATGAACAAGTTTTTACTGCCGCGCGGCATCATCAGATACATTATAATGCTCCTGGTAGTAAAACCATGGTCGAGTGACAAATATATTTTGAGTTGTGAAATTGCTGAGATTTTTGTACTGCTGTTTCTTGAAAGAGAGACGTGTTAGAACATGGTTGCTCATTGATAAGAGAGAAGACATTAAATGAGATTTAATTTGAACCAAATAGCAGAAGAAAGTCGTGGCAAGTAGATTAAGAGCACTTAAAAGTGCGATATGAATCGGTGCCGACCAAGTTCAAGTACTCCTTTTTACTTACTTTCAAATACCTCAGAAACAAAAATTATCATGTAGTGATACACACTTAAGGAAACTTTTTCCGCTACATAAGCAGTATAATTAGATCATTCGTCAACGACCTAGTAATGCACAAAAATGATGACCTATATTAACGGACAGAATATTCAGTAATTCAGATATTCCAAAATTAGGGAAGAATTTCAGTGAAAATCAAGATTTAGAAGCAATGAAATGTAGCAAATAAATATTCGATTTAAATAAATAACTCGGACCGAAAAATATCTTCATAATATTCGTTCTAATTTTGAAAGATTTTTGTTGTAAATGAAACCAATTAGAGACATTACACTCCGTATTGTATTACTTGTATGGGTTTACAGATAATTGAATAGTTAAAATGAAATTATAATTATTTATCTCTCTTTTCTGATAGTCATTCACAGCAGTCATTGAATAAAGCAAAATCTCATTCTGCTAATCATCTCTCGCACTTAAAAAGTTATGGAAACCTTTTGTCTCTAAAATTGTGGTATACGTTAAGCTGTGGATCTGGCGATTATCCAGAAAATTAGCTTATATCTATTATTGAATATATCGACATTGCTTACTCATCCCGGCCGTATCTGAGTGGATGGTGTGTGTGGGAGGAGTGGGAGGAATATTAGGGCGGCATTGTTGTCGCCGGAAAGCTCGCCCTGTTCGGAATCCCCAGTGGCTCTTTTGGCTAATCGCATAATGAGAAAAGCTTTTGTGACTCCATTTTCCAAGCATTCTTTTATTCTATTTTTTGAAGAATTTTAATATTAATGTTTTAAGTATCTCCCGTGAGTTGCTGACCATGGAAATGGGCAAATTTTGCAATTATTCCGGTGAATTGGTAAGGATTGAAATCGCTACTTTCAATTGGATTAAAATGAAGTGATGGATGAGATATTTGGCGGAAAAATAGCAACTGAGAGTGGAGGGATGGAAACCGAGGTTCACGTGAGTATGGATTTTAATCATGTTTGACATATTTTGCGCGTAATTTTGTCATTGGTCGGCGGTTTTTGTTGAAGTTCTCGAAGAGTTGTTAATTACAACTTATTGATTGTAAAAGTTTCGCTGGGTAAAATGAGTTTTATTATTCGGCAAATATATGCTCGTATATGTACTCGCAATACCTTTTAAAGGACTTCCTCACTCTTTTTTCCAATGTTACAGCAAACGGTTCACAATATACAGTTTTGAGAATCTTTTATTTTATTCGTTTATATTATTTGTATGATGCTATATTTTATATTGATTGCTCCTAGGAATCTGGTATATTTACCCGTAGAACTGAGGTCTCTTGAACCTTGAACCGGAATGACATGTGTTATGTAATGGCTGCTTATTGTCTTGTACTTATTCTACACCATCATTAACTGTGTAAATGTATCATTTTCGTCCTTTTTCAACATGCATTTCAAAAAGAAAAAATACTTTTGAATGAATCTCAGATAATGTATCGGAAATTTCACATGAAACGTAAGTCTATTAACACATTTTATAATAGTATCATTACGAATTTACGCAGGTTGAATGCTCATTATTTCTATTGTTACTCACTTTGCCAGTGAACGAACAATAATAAAAACTCTAAAGTAGGTATTGCATATCGTTTTTTTATTTAACTGTTCCGCCCTTATATATTTAAATTGTTTGTAAAAAGGACCCGGTTTTTTATATAAAACTTTGTGATATATTTCTCAAACCTAGTCGTTTCAGAATAACTCTCAGATTCTGGCAATCACGATGGTATCGATGTTTTGCGCGTAGCATTGGAACATTACGAAGTTTAAAATTTTACGGTTAATTTAAAAAACCGGTATCATACACTCACACAGAAAAAAATATGATTTAAAATTCCTGTTCGAATTCCAGCCAAATCAAACACAGTATTCAACCCAAAGGTTCTTTTTTAATGTGAGGGTAGAGCTCACCTCTTGGATTGTATGAAAGTTACATCGGAAGTACGCATCATGTTAGGTTAGGCAGTTCCTATCCCTGAGATTCATGTCACTTTTTTACCATCTAGTATCAAAAGATTCGCTACAGGTACAGTTTGACTAAAGATATTTGAGGTTATGAGTACGGAGGTATTTGAGGTCATCGGTAATTAAACGCGAGTCTGATGGTCATAGATAACTGCTATGAGAAGAAAGTAAACTATACTATAAACGGTTATATCGGTTGACTTAGGTGGGATCCTCTTGATTCACCTAGAAAAGAGGGCAGACAAACTTTTAGAAAAGTACAGGAAACCTGTGTTTTCTTGTGACATCAAATGGTTAAGTATTATATGGATTTTATTTTGGGAGATTCTAACAACGAGATAATAAGAGTTGCAGACCTCATTACCGTGATCGCTGTTCTCTTGAACCAAATTGAAGCAAAATTGATCCCAATTGCTGAATATGTTAACTCAAAAACTAAAATTGAATAATTACGAAAAGTACAAGAATCATTTCTTGATATGGCAGCATCGTGGATCCTGGTGCATGTGTATATGTTCATCAGTTTTTTGTATATTAACTGAAAATCAAGTACATGACCTTTTTTAAGTTATAACTTCTAATTCTGTAAGATATTGCTGATTTTTTTCCACTTCACGCTTTTGCAGCGGTTTGAGAGCAATTGTGAAGAATTAGATTTAAATATACAAGAACACACTATTTATACCTCCTATAAAAATTTCGTTTTTTTTATATTTACCATCACAATTGGAAAATTCTTCATTAAACCTCTTTGTTGAATAATAATAGTAATTAAGGAGAGGTTAAATTCCCGCTTGAGTGGAATTTACTCCACCTAAGATGTTTGTGGTTGTTTTCATTTCATATTTGTTGTCCGAAGTAAAAGACCGAAACCTGTATTTTTTCTGATGGCACTATATAAATAGTAATTGGTTTGGTAACATTTACAAAATATGCGTAGAGAGGACAGAAAGTTTATATACTCGCATGATAGTATGCACTATGACCACAAGGAAGAAAATAAAAAAAAATTGAAATGTTATGAAATAAGGAGACGATCTGAAATTCGAAATAAAAACTTAAATCAATTGATAAATTATGCAGGTGCCGGTGTTTTCCTTTGAGGATGGTTTTGGGATAGCGTGGGATATTTGCCAAATTATCGCACACAGGCATACACGAGTTGGAGACGTGCTCTCGAAGTTGCTCAACCTCCCTCCTTCCCTCGCCATCATCCAACAAACAGACATTCTCATAGCACACGGCTCCTCCCTAAACTGGTTAAGGCTCCCTCCTGGCTTCGCTTGTCACGACATTTGCCTTCCACCATACCCATACGCTTCCCTCTCCCTTTCTTTCCTCTGTGCATACTGGCTCCCACCTCTCCGTTTGATGTCACAATGATGAACCCGCTCTCGTCTTAGCAACTGCCGCGTCTACCCTCTCCATCATTGGCCAACTGTTTGTTACCGAGGATCGGGATAGGAAAATGCACCCTCTGAGGTCGCCGGGGTACTGAATGGGCCACTTTTGCTGGCGACCATTCACAAAGAATGATGAGTGGATAATTAAGTTAAAGCAATCGAAATATTCGAACCAGACATCAGTTTTCAATACTGTGGTTCATCGAATTAGTAGTATAGTATTTTTATTTTTTCATTAAAATACAAAGCCAATAAAATTCGTTAAAATATTCTTTATTTTGGAATGGAATTAAAGGAATGTTTTCATTTTCACAATTTAACCGTTTTAAGTACTCAAATCTCTATACTTTTCTGAAGTCGAATTAGCGATCCATGAATGCGAATATTTTCAATATTTTTAGTTCGTGGAGCATCGTCATCGATAAATATTTCACATAAACTGGAAGCAAAATTTAAAAGTAGGCATTTATGAGTACTGTTGAGTAGTGAACTGTTGAGGTTAAACTGAACTTATTTGAAACTTATAACGCGTAGAAATTTGTTGGTTGGAGGAAAAATCGTTAAAATACAGGGAATCAAAACCTGTTTCGCATCCCATGATCAATATTCCACGCACAAATGAAGTTGCTTTGCTATCAATTCATTGCCAAGCTACACTAAAAGGACACTCATCATTAAACAATACTTTTTTGAATTCTGAGAAAAGATCTATTTCAGTCAATGGCAGACCAGTCCAAATTACTTTGCCCCCAGAAGCATCTACCTGCCTCTTTGCATTCAGGCAGTCTCCGATTGTCCCCCATTCCACCCTGCCTGTAACAAAAGCAGAATTTCTATGAAACCCCCACCATCCGTTCGTGGGTCCATTCCCTCCGTTCCCTCTCGCTCCATTCGTTATTTACTTAAACTCAAATAGCCAGAGCTTCAAGCGTGCGTCAGCGTCACTATTCTAGCTGACCTTTCCATCACCTATGGATCTCTTCTCTCTTCCTCTGCCTCTAGCTCTATATTGCCTCCCATTGAGAGTCATCTCAAAATCATATTCCGAACTCTTCCCATTCAGCTACTCTCCCATTTATGTGTTCGTGCAGAGAGAATAGGAAAATAGGCCGTCATCATTTTAATTATATCAATTAACACTTTTTTCATTTTGTTTTTTTTTAATGCAAACCGATTTTGAAAGAGCTTGAGGTAGGTATTCATTTTAAAATTACTTAGTTATCACTTTAGCAAGAGGCTGGATAATAAAATTACTAGAGACTTTGTGACAAATATTTGGACAAGAGTGCCTCAGTAAACCTAAATAAACCGTTGATTAGTAATTAGAAAAAAGTGGTGACTTTTTTGCTACAAGATATTTGTTAAATAATTTCATCATGAGGGAAATTATTAGAAATCAGATTTTTCCTAGTATTTCTTATAGTGTGCCCTCGTACTCTTTAGACCTTTAAGTCTTTTAACATTTAAATGGAATTCTGATTTTCTCCTTAATGATTTAGCTCATAGTTTTCACTTCTACCCACGCAATCATTCACAAACACTGAATTTGGAGTTGCACCCCATTGTTAAGATTGATTCCATCACACCAGGCAGTAGAATATTTACTCTTGATACCATTTTCAAATTGTCCTCTCGCATTTGCTAAATGAAATACTGCACTGTCACGCATATGCTTATTGTATTGCATTTTTCTCAGGTAAAATAGTGGTTCCGATAGGCGCTATTGGTTCAGTGACTGAGCCCCATTTAATTTCCAAATTCCTTCTTGAGCATCCTAGGTAGCAAACTCCTTAGTTTTGCCTTTAAGTATGCATTTAGTCAAAAATTTTAAACAAAGTATCGTTTCTATCACTATTTTTACGGTAACTTTTATCTCCGTAATTTTACCTACCAAAGCTGTACATATTTAGATCAAGTCGCCACTTGAATCTTTATACAAATCACCCGTTGTTCTAAATTATTTCGATTTTTTCCTGAACTTCTAATTTACATTTTTATTTGAGCCAAGGATCATTCCATGTAACTTTACATTCTCATTTTTTATTTTTGCTATTTTTATTTATGTTAAAAGCATTGATGTAATATAGTGAAACGATCTGAATGAATTAATTTTAATACTTTTAATAAAAGTGTAATGAAACTGAGCATTTTGCGTTTTACGTAAAACTTAATTTTCCATTAAACGTAAATCAAAAAGGTAATTTTCCGCTACATATTAGTGGAAAATGTAGTAGTCTTCATTTCTGTTATAATGGAAGTTCCATAATATCACGGCTGAATCTGTATGTAATAATTCTTTACTAATTTATTGAAGGTGCCTGAGAGTAACAAAAGTTGGAAGAAATTTCAATTTTATTTTTAGTTAAGTTAATTTCACAGTGAATTAAATTGATTGAACTTTTCACGTCTGAATTGCAGAATCTAATCCTACAAGAAGATATTATGGCTAGGAATGTCATTCCTCGTTTATCCAAAATACCTTCACTTTTGCTCCTTAGAAAATGCCAGATGAGACTCAAGACTCCTGAATTCCCTCTCGGTTTTGTCTTCTGTGTGGCCTAGTGACATCTCTTGAGCTAATTAGTAAAGGCCATTTTAGTTTATCATTTAACTGTTTTCTATATTTTTCCTTAATATTTATCCTAGATGGCTATTTATCCCATGTTTAATGGCAATTATAGTGCACCGATGTTTTGAAAAATGGGATTGTACTTCATCTCTCTCTTTTTTGGGATGTGCTGCAAAGGAAATTTAGGTGGCCTTATATTATGTGTATACCCGATGAAGTGTAAGAAATGATTTCATATTGAAACCTTACGGCACTAATTTCGTCATCATGTAATGACTCTAATCTAATAACTAATGAAAAACCATCAAACCGAAATATATTGCTATCAACCATGGATTATATCTAGCTATTCGTTTTACTAATATATTTAGGAGAGTCTGATAGTTTGATACCGTCAATAATAAGTAAGTTCGATATGAGGGGAAAAACAGTAAACGCAAATAATTCTATCATATTATAATTTTACGATATGGGTAATGCTAAATTAACTACTGAACATATTTTATCTATAATGCAACCATTTCAGAGAGTAAAAATCATTAGAGGACGTCTCGGTAGCTTAAGTGGTTAAAGCACTCGGCCGGATATCGAGGTATCCGGGTTCGAATCCCGGTCAAGGTGAATGATTTTTACTCTCTGAAATGGTTGCATTATAATGCACACATAGCGGGTGACTCTGTTAAAGTTACTGTTACAGTTTCTTGAAATATTTTATCTAATACATTTTTAGAAAATAAAAAATGAACTCAGTAAAAGTACTTTTCATGTTTGAATTAATTGACAAATTGAGTTTGAAAAACCGTAGACCGTTGATATAGGAGCTAATTTATGACCTCTATGAAGAACAGGGAATTAATTTGAAATGTTAGAAAACTCATCTTTGGTATTTAAATTGTAAAAATATATATGAAAAATATTAAAAACCTCGTCTTTCAAGCCGTTTTGGCCAAATTAGGCGCAATTTGAATAAATTATTGATGATACTATATGATTTTCAGCATAGTTTTCTCATGACCACAGAAACACGTCTACGAGAAGGATTGTTGAATCGAGACTGTCAAACGCTTCAATTCGGGCGATGATGAATTTCGGAGATTTTTCATTGATATTTGGGTTACATAAAAAAGCATGCATTTTGCTAATCCAAATATTATGTGAGTTTTCTATGACTGCCCGTCACGTTAAACAGAATATATCGAACCAGGATTATGAAGTAAATTAATGTCAGAATTTGCGGTAAGAAAACACACCAACGGTTTTTTGGTAAGGAATCCGCTAACTCCGTGGAAAATTATGTCTTCATCAATAAGTTTTCGCTTAACCGTCCTACATGCATTTCCGTTGACAGAAAAAAACCCGCCGCCCACTGCGCTGTGCTTGGAGTTCCATAGTCCTGGAAATGGGTTGCCCTCCCTTACGTATACATCATGCATCGACCCCATAGACGAAGGACACAATCATTCTCGATGTCCTCCCTTGCGTGGACGCAAAAAGCGTCGCCCTTCCACATCCAACGGACGTCGTTCATCCGGGTTACTACCATACTTCCCCGAAGGAGGAGTAAGGATATTGGATGAGAACGAGGAAATCACGATGGGCGAGCGCTTAAAAGTGACCGAATAGGACGCGGTACAACCATCTTAAAAATCTCCCATCGTGAATCACGGCCGAAATTTCCGAGGGAGACGGGTGGGGAGTGGGATCGGCGAATCGAAAGCGCCTGCCCGTAATGGTCTCGGTTGCGGCGGTGGTTTGAGATATTGACAATCAAGTCGGCAAGTTGAAGAGACGGGAGTGTAAGACCAGAAGGTCAGTATGTCCAGAAGTGGGACGCGGAATGCAAAAACACCAAGGGGAAGAAATGGAAGCGGAAGGAATACAAAGTTAATATGTACGTATATACTTACGTGCATCACATAAATATAATCAGGAAGACGTATCCGTTTGGTGTTGGCAAAGAGGCAAAACATATATTTTTAAAATCATAATAACCCTTTTTCCTGATTTCTTTCATGAACTTTTTACCCTATTGCAACCTTGCTTCCGTCGCATTTCTACCAATAAACTACCTACGTCATTTAACTTATCAGATCTATCAGAACCATTATCAGAAGGCCTTGAATAACAGGACATTTTCACGTAGTTTCTAAATAGTCTTTATAACCAACACTTGTTTCATAAATAATAGTTAAAGGTTCTAACGTGGCATAATCTAAAATTCTCTATACATTTGCAACTTACCCAGAATTCTTTGAGCTGTTTGTACTTGATGATTGAAGAATTAATTTTTTAAATGGATTTAATTAAATTATGTTATTTGATAAATTTAATTAAAATTTATCAAATATATACTATTACTTCTATTTTATATTCACCGACTTTATTAACATCAAAGTTTCAGTAAAAAATTGCACTATGGTAACTTGAACTCGTCCTTGGAGGACAATGCAACAATTTCAGAATGTAAAAATAATTCGCCTTGACCGGGATTCAAACCCTGATCCCTCGATGCCCATTCGAGTGCCTTGGTTATTTAAGCTACCGAGGTGTACCGAGAGAACATAACGGAAGGAGATGTAAAGAAATACCGTACATAAAATGAAACAGGTATTCATAGTCGTGTGCGATTCGCCACAGTCCACGAGGTTTAGGCCAACTTTAAACGCTAGGAGTGTTTTAAGTATGACAAATTCTTAGAAATAGATTCTAAACTATAAAGATAAATTCTAGGATCCGGGTTCAAATCCCGGTCAAGACGAATGATTTTTAAACTCTAATATTGTTGCATTGGAATACACATTACGTGGATGACTGCGTTAAAAAGTTACTGTCGCGGCATATCCCGTTGTTTCTCGGCATTTGTGCTGGGAAACTTCTACATCTACACCTACCTAATACCCCGCAAGCCACCGGAAGGGCGTGTGGCGGGGGTATTAGGGTGTACCACTCCTAATTAAGACAGTAAATCGCAAACAAAAGCCACAGATTTATGCAATCCACAAGCAAAACATTGTACACATTAATGCAAAAACCGTTATAACCCACACATATGCAAACACACAAACTACCTACTAACATACTCATGTATCTACTAACATGCCTGATATCTTTGCAATGATTAATTTCGTTCCGACTTGTTAATTAAGCGTTTTGAATATTTCTAAAATGACTTTGGTTTCTAACTATTATGATTTCTCATTGTCCAGGGAAAGAATAAGTATTTGTAACTCTCTGTATTGGAATATATCTCCCTTATTTCATCTTTGTGGTCTGATCTACCTACCTAAGTAGTGTTGGGTCATAATAATTCCTTTGGTGTCATTGTTAGACTCGTTTGTTCTGAACCTTTTTAAGAGTCTGAGTCTCGCTTGTTCTCTTTACTTCTTAAGTGGCTCCCAGCCTAAATCCATTAGGAGATCGGTCACACTTGTGTTCTTATAAAAAAAAAATTGAAAACAAATCTGGCTGATTTTTCTGGACTTTATCTAATTCTTTTTGACAAATTTTCTCCCAAGGATCCCAAAGAGTTGTGGTATATTCCAAATAAGGTCTAACTAGAGCAAAATAATACCTCTTTTTAAATTTCTCATTACATTTTTCCAACACCCCTATAATGAAGCCAAGATTTTTAAAGCGGATCCGCATGTTATCCTGATGTGTGCACTCTATGAAAGGCGTGGTGTTCAAACTACTCCCAAATATTTAACTTAATTGGCCGTAGTTAGCCCTGAAACCTCTATTTCATAGTTTATCTCCTGTTCGCCATTTCCTTTATTCCGAAATTTCAAAACTGCGCATTTGTCTATATTAGGCATTAATCCTCATTCCTTATCCATTACCAATCCGTGATTTGGTCTAAGTCTCTACAGAATAGCTCGCTATCTAGTTGGGTCCATATTTATTTGTATACCACCGTGTCGTCACCGTCTAGGATACTTAACGTGAGAAGTTCAGTATCCAAGACTCCTTGTAACATTTGAGAATGTGATATACTATAATTTAATGGGCTGTAGTTTATTAAAAATGTATTTTTGAGTCCTTATTTAGAGCCATAGTAAATTTTAAATGCTGCATTCAGTTGCCTACTTGAGTGGGTTTGCGTGGAAACTGAAATTGTGAAATTGACGTAAGAGTGGACACCTAATGTTAACTCCAGTTAATCACTCCTCTCGGTCATTCATTCCTTTATTGAACATTAGTTTGAAAACATTCATGCTACATGATCTCCTATAAAATTCATTAGTTATGGCTACGTGTATTTCTTGTTCTGAGGATCATGAATTGTTTTTAACTGCATTTTTATGAGAATATTACCTCAGACATTTAATTCAAAATTCAGATTACCTTAATATAGACCTCTCAGTAATCGTGTAAAGCTAACTCATTCATTTACATATGTTGTCAGATATTTACATGGAGTGTAAATGATTCCTTCTCCTCGTAGACTATGACAATTAATTCTAATAGATACTATTAGTATATAAAAAAACAGTTTATTTGAAAAATAAACCCCTTTTTAAATGTGAGACTTCTTATGTTCTTCAAATGTCTCATAAAAGTTGCTGTTAAATACGAAAATGTCAAACAAAAATATTTATGATAACGATATGATTTTATTCATCTGTGTTTAATTCTTTATTTTCATCTCAATTTTTATCCGGAGAAAAACGTTAACGTAACTAATATTTGACATATACTATCATCACCTCACTCTATTAGGTCATTTTTTTGACAGCGTACTTTCAAAACTTCTATTTTTTTATCTGTCGCCATCACCTTTATTTGTGCATTCATCATCAAAACCATCTTTCATATAAATTATTCATATGTGGAACCTGCATCACATATGATTAGGAGTAGTGTAGACCTTACTTATTTATCTTCGTCTTTCCTCGTCTCTACATAACTGGCCGACGTCAATCACGCCTATTCCGTTAATGGCACAAATGATCTATTAAAGTGAAATTTATACCGTAGTGATTACTCAAATAATCTCAAGTGAAAAAATCAAATGCTCAAATCTTACTTCCCCAAAAAGAATCAGATTATGAGTTCAATGTTTTGATACTTTTTGATTAGTGTCGTGAGTGTAGAGATTTGTACAAGCTAATGTGGAGTCGAGAACTTTTTTGGTGGATTTAAAATTAAAATAAGGTTTGAAATATCATTTGAAACGATATTATTTTTAGTCTCACGCAGGAGTGGCAAGACAGGAGGAAAGTTTTCCTCGTTACCTGTAAAACTAAAAAATGGATGGATCGTTTTCCTGGAATTAGTTTTAATGAAAAGTTTTTTGCTTCCTTAGCATATTACTCCACATTACTATGCACAAAATCGTAGATATTTTTAATTTATGTAAATATTATTACACATTAAAGTATTTCCATAGCGTAATAGCTTTATTTTTTTTTGTTGCTGCGTACCACCGTCTCACTTAATTGTTTTGTTTGTAAACCATTTACTTGATATAAAAAATATGCTCTTGGCTGATTCTTAGTGCAGAGCGTTTTTCAAAATTGAGACGTTTCACAGGTATTGGGATTGTTAATCAGGGGGTCCGAAAAAATCTAAAGCAAGTATTGAAGCGGGACCGGTCAGGGGTTTGCAATATTCTCTGTAATAGCTTATAGGGACGATTACAAGTTGGAAGCAACGCCAGAAACGGGACTGTGAGAGCAGGAAGGACGGATGGGCGCTGGCGAGGAAGGACGGAGGGAGGGAAGGAGAAAAGCGATCGGACGCTGTTTGATGCCGCAGTAAGAAGGGATGGAAGGTTCCAGGCTCACTTGGGGCCACTCTAGCGCCGCCCACCCCAAACGGCCGCCCACTGCCAAACCTCGAGACTAAAACCTAAATGACGGATAGCACCACACGGTTTCCACGCGGTCCCACCGACGGAGTAGTAAAGCCGGTTTTATACGTGCGGGGTCGATTCGGGAGGGGAGCATAGGGAGTGAGGGCAGGATAAGACGTGGGAGGAGGCTTATTTGCGAGTGGAGGGAGGAAAATAGGAGTGGAGCAGAGGCGATTAGGAGCGGAGTGAGTGGGCCGGGAGGGTGGAGCGTGTATGCTCCAGGAATGTTCGGGCTATAGACTATAGAGCAAGCAACATCGTTCGGCCACTGTGTGTATGCGTGAGGGACGGAGGTTAAGGGATGCTCTTGCCCTGGCGATGTGGCATTGATTCATGGTGGGCATTACGTCGAAAGAAGACTCCCTGGAAGACGTCCTGAGTGAGTTTTGGGGCTGGGTGTGGGCGGCGAAGGAGGACGGGATGAGGGAATGTGGATGTGTGTGTGGGTTTAGGTGGATGTAAAAATGCGAAGCGCTCCTTATCGGGGATATGGGCATGTTTGGTGGGGAAGTTTTATTTCGCGACTGGCACACGTTAAAATGATGGAAGGAAGACGGCATGAAAAGGGTAAAGAAGATGGGAAGTTGGCAAGGGTGAGTGCGGAGAGCGAGGACGGCACTTGAATTTGAAATGAGATGAGCGTACAGGCATGTTTTACCATGCGAAGTTTTTTTTCCAAAGGCACAAGATGACGCTGGAGAACGAAAATTCCAATAACCAAAAGGTGATGCCGTGTGCGCGTTTACTTGCGGTAAAGAGGCTAACCGGAGACCAAGTAAACATCTTCCTAATATGATTAAAATCCTTGAACTTTAACATTTTTAAAGTTGATGTGAAAGCCTTCAAATTTTAATGGAAATGAAAAAGTGTGTGCACCGTTTCTGTGGGAAAAATTGATTTTTGTAGCTAATATGTATTTGAAATGGTTTTTATCTTGCGCACATGACTCTTGTGCTCTACTAAAAAAAATGAAAAGTAGTGCTAAAAAAATTTCGATTAAGATTTATTATACTCTGTAACCGTATACGGCTTAAGCTTTTTTTTAGATCCAATGGCTACATAGCTTGTTTGTTTTATAGTAATGTAATGATGAAAATGTTAGGACACATGCGTAAAAAGAGTCATTGACTCATGAAAATGGGGATAATTTCTTCGCAGTATGACAAATTTAAAATTTTTACGCAATGGTTTCATTTATCATTTGCATAGAGCTCAAAAAGTACCTCTCACCCTTTTAATATTGTATACGCTGCCTTACACATCTTCGGAAGAGGTTCTTCCTTTGGCCGTAATTAGATGGCACTGTGAGTACACGCACCCTAAATTAATGACGAATCGGCTAAACAGAAATGTAAATCTAGCCTACATTTAGGAATCTTTGCATTCTATGTTAAAATTCTCTCCGGTTTCCTTCCGTTAACTTAAACAGAAAAAGGTTTGGGATTGAGGAAGGCCAAGGATGGAGGGCGAGAGAGGGCAGAGTGACAGTGGAACTGGGTATTTGGAGGCTATTTCGTAGGTAATCTTCCACTACATTTGCGTAAGACACCGAAAGCCGCCGTAAGGCCGCCGCCGATGGACCACCAGCCATAAACGCACAAACAATAGTTTATAAATGCATTCGATTATATATTAGCTCAATCACTCGTGCAAATATATACATTGATGTTTGATAAGTCATGCCATAATTGATTGTCTATTTAAATATTTATCTTAAAGTAAATACTTTCGGGGGCTTGGATTCGAGTATAATATGTTTGCGTATCGTGCGAGGGAGGAACTGATATTTGAATATTTCTGTGGCAGCGTCCATATCTCTTATTTTATCTCGGTGAACAAATCTATCAATATAATTTGGTATTTACTAAATCCCTCGTTGTTGCAAGATAACACAGGTCCTATTCCTTTCCTGTAATAAATAAACCGAGAAGTTCTCATTCTCTAATAGTTTAATACGCCTCGGGTAATGTTGGGATTCTAGGGTTGACAAAGGAAAAAATATATCGTTGGTTAGAGTATTACCATCCAAATGAATTGAGACTGGATGATTAGGGAGGTAATCGGATTTGGCCACAGATTAGTGATTTTTGCAGGAATGGAAATGCTTAGTGTGCATCCCTAAATATCGGAAGGGTATGAATGAGTGAGTATTATCTTTTGAATAACAGTTTTCGTGGGAGCGGGACGAATTAAATAAAAAAAATTAAGTGGGGAAGGTTTCCGATCAAGGGATTTCTAGAGGCCTGTCTGTTCGGGCAAATGTGGTGTTCCTAGGTTCCCCGACTGATCGTATTATGAAGCATTATTCCAAGAAAGAGGAAAACATTCACTACTTTAAAAAAATGTGATTCTTTATTTTGAGTGAAAAAGTTTTCCCCTATACAAAAAATTCTACTTTTTGCAAAGGTGAGAGTTTCGAGAAAGGTAATTTTGAAGGTGGAAATTTTAGTATTTGAAAAGATAAATCTCTTACTCCTACTTACTTACTCTTTATTTTTATTTTGTTTGTCTTAATTTTTCTACATATTTTTACGAACTTTTCGTCCATCTCTGTACTGGTATCATGCAGCATATTTTAAAGTTCTTCCTTCCTCGGGATGTGCTAGCAATTATATTATAATCCTCTTTTATACTCCAATATGTACATGCTTTTTGCATCACATGTATAGATATAGATAGGTAATTTGCTCGGAACATTTTTTTTGGTTAAAATAGGAAATACAGTATGCCTAGACGAAAGGTTAGACGCTGTCAGTGCACTAGAGATAATTTGGGTTACTTAAGGAAATTCTGGTGTTGGAAATATTCTATAGTAATAAGGGCTTAAGGTACGTTTAATAAGAGCCATATAGTATAACTAAAATTGATGAAGTATTCAGGTTGACAGGTCTCATCTAACATCTATTCATAAAAGAAATTAGGTAGGATATGTTATTCACAAAATGTTATAAAGACTAAGATTAAGTTTATTATTTATCGAATAAAGTACAAATAAATTGAACAACTGTTTTAAACACTAGAATGAATTTTGCTGACATGAGCTCATAAAAAAAACAATGTAAGCCAAAAAGGAGCAGGCATTCAAGAACTTATTTGAGTGCTTATCACGTATGAACCACGCGAAAGAAACGAAAGGATTTCTTTGTGCAAAAGAAATAAATAATTTATACCTTCTTCCTTATAAATTTAAATACAGGATATCAAAGTAGGTCGCGATAAAAGAAAACGGAGTGTCTAGGGATAGAGAGAGAAGTGAGTGGCGAAAGAAAGACGGGTGGTGTGTTTGAGGTGTGCTACGAGAGAGTGGGTTGGCGAGGGATGTGAGGCGGAAAGGCGTTGGACGAGGGGAATAGAACACGAGTGATTTCCGTGCTTCCAGAAAATTGGAATTGGAAAGAGGCGGGTGACCAAGAAGGCGCTGTAGATTGGAAGTATTCTGGTGAAGTTATAGGCAGGGCGGAGAGGACCCTGTTCACGGGACCCGAGAATAGGTCGGAAATGGGGTGTGGGGAGTGGGGAGAGTAGTGGGGAAGATGGGAATAAAATAAAGAAGAGAAAGAGGGAGAGGATGAAGTGTTTTTGTACTACTCAGCTCCCATCCCTTACAGTCCATTCTGCCCCCTCCTCCACCACCGTGCGTACTCCGGGCCCCTCCGAAGAAAGATCCGCTCTCGCGTCCCCAAAGGGTTTTAGAGAACTTGGGGCTAAGAATGACCCTTGGGGGTTGAAGAAAGGGGTGGAGGGGGAATAGGGTAATGCGAGAGGCGGGGAGGTCAGTTGTGTAAAGCACGACCGTCTATGTCCTACTGTGTGTGTGTGAGTGTGTGGAGAATGCGCGTTTTGGGAGCCGTGGAACACGTGATTGTGTGACGGATAAGAGAGACGAAGGTGTTGTCCCTGGAGGGGAGAGTAGAGCCGAGGGAATAAAGTGTCATGTGTACGTCAGTCTATGTGTGTGTGGTCTGGGGCGGATGTGTGAGAGAGGGGTTTTAGAGACGACGGCGGTCGGACGGTTGGTCGGCAGGAGATGTTCTTGTCCGATAACCTGGGTGGAGGGAAGCGGAGTTGGGAGTTGAAAGACACTGAGGAATGAGGGCAGAGGGTGTGACGGAGGGAGGAGGAGGAAGGGAAAGAGAGTTTGCGAGTTAGAGGGGGGAGTGTATGGGCTGGTGGGATAAACGACAAGTGAGCGAGGACGACTACGAGAAGGGGGCGATAAAACCGGCGACGGAAGGAGTTAAGAAGGAAGGGAGGCTAGGACGGATTCGGGGAAAGTGAGGTTTGTGTGGCACCCGCGATACAGTTGGGGAAGGGCGAAGGGGGAAAGGGAATCTCATTCGTTGGAGATCAGGCGGCGGTCGGGATTCCACCAAAATCACCATCCGAAGATACGATGCCGCTCGCTGGTGATTTTCAAGCAAACTCAGGGAACGTTCATATCGTATTCCTTGTTTTGTCACAAAAATACCCTTGGGTGGACTTTGCTATTTTTACATGACCATTAGTCTAGACGGTTTTCTTCGGGCAAGAGTGTAAATCGCTAGATGGGGTTTTATAGAACGAGTTTTATTTCGGAAATGTATGAGCGGGCTGGAAATATACTCTTCCTCGGCCTTGGTAAGTGTTTCCTTCACCGTACCTATTCCAAGATCATACTACATAACTTTAAATTAACTAATAAAATCTTGTTGAGTATGAGAAATGCTAGCTACTAAGAATTATTATACGAATGCAGTGACTTTTCATTTTGGCAGATGTGTGAGTAGATAACTTACGTTTAACGTATCTAAGCATCAAAATCACCATCTATCTCTTAGCCTGTTTCTTTCATGGGGTACATTTTATGCTTAGATGTATATCGAGACATTAATTTTTCTGTATTTTGTCATTTATTTTTACGATTAGTTTTTTTAGATTAGATTAGAAGTGGATAAATATGCATCGATCATAATGTTCTTCAATTTAAAAGGTTTTAAATTTTTAGATTTCGGAATATCCGATTATATGCAACTTTAAACAACTGAAAAAAATACCATGCCATCGGTCTTATCGTTTTAAAAAAATTGCCGTATTTCGTATGTTGTATCAATTAAATGAGCCTGGTGGAAGCATTACTTTCCGATGAGCTTGAGGATTAATACCATTGAGATTCTAAAATAAGGTAAAAGATTAATGTCACTTTTTATTGTTAGCCATTTTAACTTATATACATTTAATGATTATTATTTTATAAACACGAGATTGGTTCGGATAGTGCTGTCTAGGTAGTGCTCTAGGTAGTCTAGATAATAGTCTAGGTAGTCTGAGAACTCATAAGGAAAAAAAATTGGTAATTTAGAGCAATTCACGGTAAGGGTTCAATTGAATGAGGGAACACATAAAATAGAGAAGCGTGTGGTGAAAATAAATTGCAAAATTAAGGAGGAGTACAGACAAGAAGAAAATGCGGCACGAGCTTTATTGTAGAATTAGGAGTTAAGAATATTGCTGCTCAACAAAGAATCAACTGAGAGATAGAAGTGCTCGCCGGTGAATATAAATTTTGTGTTTCTAAAACTTTGTTGGAGGGATGTTTTTTAAGGAAATATTGCCTTTCCCAAATGGACGGGATGCCTTGCGAAATTGACGGAATTTTAATTAATCACTCATGCACGTGTTTTTGTAGGCTATGTTAGCCGCTATGCGGTGAGGGCACTCCTCACGATATCATGGACAAATTGCATTTCCCAGTTGAGAAATGCGAAGAGCCAATGAGATTACCAATTCAGGTGTAAATGAAGTACAAGGTGCTCATTTTCCTGTTTGTGCTGCATAATCATCCATTTTGAATGAAAAGATGACTCTCCCGTGAACAGATATTTGGGAGAGCTGCCTGAATGCTTCAATCAACTGTTTATGAAATGATAGACGCACTGTAAATCCACCAGAGTTCCATATAAATCCTGCAGATCACTGAATAGCCGATAATTTGACTATAACTTAGTTATTTAATCATTTAAATAAATGATCCTCCATTCAATCCCATCTAAAATATATTATTTTTGAAAAAAAAAATGGGAATGCGGCTAGTATGTTTAGGTTATGTGATCATGTAATGATAACTGCTATAGGATTACATATCGTACAGGTAAATTTTATTTATGTAACATTTATAACCAGTCAAATTGAGGGAGACCAAAAAACTGAAAGAAAACAGAAAGAAAAGACGAAATGAGACCTCAGAATGAGATAGAACAGAGGATTTATCGTTTGATGTGCTGGGCATGTTTGCGAAGGCACATATCGTTTTATTCACTGTAGTTGTAGTATAAAACGGTGAGAAATTTGCTTCTAAAGAAAGGAAAATTATTCTAGATTAAAATAGGGATTGTCAGATATTGACTTAGTCGTCATCTAATCCCCAAAAAATGCAAATTGAAGGGAGCATGCAGCATTCCAAATGTTATTAGTGAGTGTGTGAAGAGTCAATACCCTGATGTAATGCTAAGGAGAAATCTGTTAATTAGTCACTCAAAACTACATCTCCTCATCGTTCATCTTCTCCAGGTTTTCGGTAGAAAACAAGCAGTTTCTTTACCATTTTACCATTTCATATTTTTTCCATATATTTTGTCTAATCAATAAAAAAACCGCATCTCATTAAATAAGCAGTAGTTCAGTTCAAACTTTAATTAGTACTTGGTGATAAAAAGTAACAGACTATTCGTGCAAACAGTTAAGTATATTCATTTTATATGAATTAAAAAAGACCGGAATTGAAAATCAGTATATATCTTTCAACGTTTAAAGGGGAAATTGGAACCGCATTAATATTTCACAGAAAAATTTACTTCACACATTAACCAAGGTATGATATAAAAAAACTCAAGGAAGAAAACTTGGCCGTTTGGCAAAAACATTGTATAGAGGCTGTTTGAGAAATGCCCCTTGATTGTGCGAAGGATGTGGAAACGGAAGAATTAATCAAATGTATTTTTTCAATTACGTTGGTCCAAAACTACTGTTACCCTATTTTTCTGAGCATCTTTCTTCAACTCCTTCGCCACCTTACTGTTGACTGTAGTATAGATTGCGAAATAAGAATTCAACATTCCAAAGACCTTGCCAGAAAAAATATCTCCATGAACATCACCAAAACGTTGAGCACCCTTGTAAAGGTTTGCACTCAGAATTAGTCCTGTAAATTTAGTTTCCCATTTCCACCAGTTTCATCAACCCTCAAACCACACGATGAAGATTCTGCTACTTTTCCTGCGGCGTGTTTATATGGCTCGTCAATTCGGCCCCTGAGTCACTTTCCCGGAGTAGGAGAAGTGAGAGAGCGAGCGATTTGCGGAAGGGAAGAGACGGAGTTTGGGTGCTGAGGAGGGGGGACGGGGCGATTAAAGAAGAGGTAAAAAGATGAGTCAAGGAGAGTTGGCGGGAATAAGAGGTTGGGGGTGGGAAGAAGTGTAGACGAGAGGGCGGCGGGGGAAAAGAGGAGGATATGTGAAGTGGGAGAAGCAGAGGAAGTGGGAGAGGAGCACATTCCAGGGCGAATTTGAAAAAGGAGTTTGAGGAAGTGGGACGATTAAGGGAGGATTTTTAGGGTAGTGGAGGGAGTGGGACCCAGGGGAAGGAAGCTTGGCTCTCCGGGAAGGAAGTTAAAGGGCCTGGTAAGGCAGTTTAGAGGGCGGGTCTGCCGGGCAATGGATGACCCCACACCAAACTTAACGGCCGAGAGCTATGTTATTCACTTCTCTCTTAATGCCACCGGAATTTATTTCTTTATTTATAACTCCTCCCCACGTCTGGATTCTTGTAGGGTTACGGCGAGTGTGTGTATTTATATATACCATATAGTGGAGTGTGCATGTGTGTATTTGTGTCGCTTGGTGGGGTTGTGTATGGCTTTGCAAGATAAATGGCCTCGGATGCCGTGGGGAAAAAAAAATATAAGAATAAGGAAGGAGGAAGGTGAGCTTGTGCAATAATACATTGTGGGCGGGACTTACGAGACTCCATACCGACACTTACTGGGGATTCTATAGGCATAAAGAGATGGAGAGCTGGGGAATGCAACGCCCCGTTTCGTTTTTGGATGTGAGATAAGGGATTTTATAAATCGAAAGTCCGACGTTGGGTTGAGAAACGGTCGATTTATGAATTTCAATTTACTTATCTCCGCGCAGGTCTTTATCGGTGGACGTGGGATTTTATTTTTAGTCGATAAGGGAGCAGTGTTAAATGAAAAATCCAACTAGAGCAGGGAGAAAGTGTAGTCATTTGGAAAAATCGTTAAGTTTGACGAGCATTAAAATAAATATAAATTAATAAAAAGTCACATTTTTTCGTGGCTGTTTCAACCGTTTATCAATCGGTAGCTCTTAATGAAAGACATTAAGTACAGTTGATATATTGGCAGATATTAACAAACGAAATGTTTAGTACTTCCTCAAAAACTTTTTGTGCTCACATTTTCTCTTGACTTCCCAGCGTTTTATCTAAATTTGCCTTTTTCTGTGCATTACATTGGCGAAATAAAACTTACATGTACATTTTAAAACTTGGTGAAGGGTGACCCAAATGAATAAAATAACGAAAAAATCCTTGGCAATTAATATGTAGTATGATCATTTGAAACCACTTGTTTTTTTATTTATTTAAATTTTTTTGATATTCTTATGTTTGCCAAAAATCGTGACAGTCAAATAGATTGTCACAAAGTATATGCTATCAACGTCAGGATCATAAAGTTCAAACTTGGCCTTAAATACGTCCTTTCTGTTTTTTGAAAAATAATCATCTCATGGTATATTTATAAATAATCCTAAATGTACATATCAAAACTTGCTTGGTACAAAATTAATATCGATTCCATATTTGGCTAAAAATCCCTTTTTAAAAAAAAACAAGGGTTTAGCTATTTGCCTTGCAAAAATCTGCTGCGAACTTGGTGGGTTGACAGGTTTTAAGCAATGACCCTGAAATAAAAGATCCTCTCGCACGAGTGAAAGCTAATAGAATGGCGCCTTCCTTAAGACGCTTTTCTGGCGAATACACGGAATCGATCAACCATTAAAAATTTTTTTCCCCATTCTGGAAGTTCTTAAATACACCAAAGACTGTTTCCCCTTAACGTCTTGAGTTACAACCGGCGGAAAATAAAATAAAAAATCTTTTAAATGGAAACTTCTTTTAACACCAAAACCGCCCTATTCTCTTGTTTATTTGTTTTGATTCCGAGAAATTCCGCCCGAGGCGCTTCTAGCCCAACCTCCCATCGCATGGCAGTGCTTCGAGCGGGCGTATCTTCGATTCCGCCACACTAAAACACCCCCGGGAGATGGCGGGGTGGGTGAAGGAAGAGAGAGAGATAGCTTCGAACGATTCGGGAGAGAATTAGGATAGAGAAAAGGGGGGGTGTGGGGAGATAAAGTTCGGTTCAACTGGACGGGGAGGGAGTGGAGGTAAAAGGAGGTAGAGCCCTTCTAAGAGTAAGTGCGGTCATTAAACGCATCGGGAAAGAATTCGAAAGGTGTTCCGTCTGGAAAAAAGGAGTTACAGGGGACCGCGGGGCTTGAGTGGGAGGGACAGGATTGAAATAAGATACGGGAAGGCACGGAGATGCAGGGAGGACTGAGCGAGAAAGAAAAGAGGGGTCCAGGCAGAAGGTAACGAGAAGGAACCGGCATGAAAAAACAGCGTCCCTCTGGCGTGAATATATCTAGTCAGTTGGAGGATTTTCGTCTCCGTTTCCTCCTGTATTTTCTTGCCATAACCATATTGGTTATTTCGAGTTAAATGCTCACTGACTGCGCACTTCCTGCAGTGCGGAAGGGGATGCAGTTGACGCATGCATTCACTGGGCCATACTATCTCATCCTGCGTCTCTTTTCCCCGCAAGACGCTACTGCAGGGGAAACTACTGTGTCGGAGGTGAGAAGGTGTTCTCTGATTTTCCGAACCATTCGACGGCAGTAAAAAAATGAGCTTTCGAAAATAAATATTCATCTATCTCAGCTGTTATAATCATATTTTATTTTGTACGCACAAGCACTTTTCAGTTACATAGGTTAAGTAAGTGTGTCATTTGCAGGAAGTGTAATTCTGGTAGAAATATTCTCCGTGATTTGAGGATTGTCGGAAACCTCATCTCTCATCCTGCTCACCGATTGTTCAGTGTTTTATTCTATGGCATCATGTACATCAACTTTTAACAGTAAATACGTGTAATTCTTGCTTGTTGGATAAAAGAAAAACACATTTAAATTTGTAGAAATCACATTTGAACCTAATAACTCTGGTCAAGTGAAAATAAATTTAATGGGCAAATTTAAGTTGTGACTAATAGAACAGTGTGAGAGGAGCATATTGGTACGATAGTAATGAATGTTGATGAGATACCATTTATAGAAAACTAAATAGTATTGTTAGATGCCATCATCAACTTAAAGTTGATGAACCCAGTTCAGTTATTGAACCCAATACACATACTATATACTACATTTCTGGACCCTACAGTTTAAAGAGAAGAGATCGTTAACGATTCATTGACGTTTGATTAAATAAGTTGTCATTTAATTCTGTTATTTTCGGTATTGAGAAACATTTTAACAAATTTCAGTTAAATTCTGGTACATGAATGACTGACCACATTCATTTTCTGTATCGCCCTCAAAAGAAAGATCCCATGTTCACCCCAAATACAGGCACATAGTTATGTGAAACATTTATAAATGTTATGTTTCAACTGGATAAAAATCGAAAATTCACTTACATGTTATAAAGCATATTCTCTTCTGTGTCCATTCAATATCAAAATCCATTTCGGAAATATTTGGTAATCAGACCAATTAAACGTTCGTATTGGTTACCGAGGCATAGAGCTACACTCCCAAATTATGATTTGGTATTCGTGATGAAAATCAACCGTTTTATGTTTGTGAAAAGCTATTTACTTGCCTGGAACATTTTGATTGATCGATTTATGCATTGGACTATTTACAGTAGTTTCAATATTCCTTCTCTCCTTTATGGAGTGACATTTTCCCGCAAAATGGACTGAATGATGGATATAACGGCCTTTCTTTGAATTAAATTCATGGAACAATGAAATGTTTTGTAAACAAGACATTTTTAGCTTTTGACGACCGGAAATGACAAAAAATATGGAGAAAAGCTTCAACTGGGTAACAAATGGCAAAAAAAATTTAACTTAGTATTTCTGCAGGCATTGATACTCATAGAAAAAGTGTTACTTTAGCCTCATGAGTTATCTGAGGAAAATTAGTATTTAAATCTTCTCTGTCATCATTCTTTGCCTGTCTGAATGGCCCTTGATAAGGTTCGAGGCGATTACCTATGCGACATAATGAATTTAATAATAATGTGCGCGTTTTATCGCCTCGCATATGAATATAACTGGAATAATGTTGTTGGAAATTGTTTTTTTTCCCATGTATGAGCATGATAGAAACTTTGAATAATAATTTAATCATTTTTCTTCCAAAACAAAATAAAAAATGTTAAAATCGGAAAGAGTTCCATACCGTTTTGAAAGGTAATCCACTGAAGACTTAGTGTGAATAATATTCAATAAACTTCAATGATTATATATTATTCCATTATTATTGCAAGATATGCAAAGTCATTCACTTCATACGGATGATACGCATACATGATTTATGCAAGAATATCTGTAACAATGTTTTCCTGACCGGTGCGTAAAGTTCTGAATTCAGAACGTCGGTTATGTTTGCGTTTGATCGTATTGGCATGTGATTTTATTGGCATTGGCATAAGATGACAGTGAACATAATTTACACGGGAAATTTGTCGATCAGAAAGATCTGCGCTAAACCCTTCCCGAGGCTCTTGTTGGACGACCAAAACGGAGTCGAACAGCTAACTGCTAACAGTCAATAAAGCATAGGATTGATGGAACTTTAATAACCTTAATACTATAGATGAATTGTTAATGAGTCTGGTGTTGAAGTTTTAATTATTAAATAACACTGTAGAGCTCCTGTTTCACTATTATCCTGAATATGACAAAAAGCATTCGATATAAATACGGAAATATTGCCCTTGATCGCCGTAATCCAGTGTTAAATGTAGCTACCTTTAATAAATTAGTTTATGGAAAAAGTTCAGATGAGGGGAGTTGAATGGGGAGACAATGAAGAAAGAGAGAGTGAGAAGGAATACAATGGCTATGAAGATGAAAGCGGCTTTGTGTGGGGGAGGAGTCAAATGAAGGAATCCCTGAAGGATGATGGGATGGGGTAGGGAGCTGGCGGACGAGACGAAGCGCATACAATGCGTGTGCATCCGAGACAGCTCCCCGCAAAATCCCTCCAGTCCCTCCCCCCCGCCCTGCCTAGCCTCTAAGCCCCACCCCGACCTCGTATGCCACTCGCAAAACACGAGCACAAATACACATGGACACGTATCCAGGACCTCACCCACACGCCTACACCGCTGCCAAACCAACACTATTTAGACGTCCGGGAGAGTGAGGGGGTCCATCTCTCTCGTCCTCACCACCCTTTCTCTTCCATCTCCCGTAGCAACCCCCCCACTTCATCCCTCCCGCTCGCTCTCCATCTCTCCCAACATCCGTCTCTCATAAGCCGAGAAGGGAGTGGGAAACCGGCGGCCAACCCTTCTTTCATTGGCTCCAACCTTGCTTCAAACCGCCTCCCTATTTCCCTTACATCTGGCCCTCCCTTCGGGTACTTCTGCTACCACTCCTAACCGAAAAAGCTCCCAGCCTGCTTTCGCAAAATATCCTCGGCTTTATCTCTCGTTCTCTTTGGCTTCCTCCCTCTCTCTCTCGCTCCTGCCCTTCCCTTCAAAATTACAGGCGGCTGCTATTTACGGCGTAAATGAATCGAAAATTACACGGCCACGGGAATGGGGATGCGAGGTAGAATTATCGTGGTGGTGTATGAGCGAAGAAGGAGAAGGGTTTCTGGGTTAGAGGACAAGACATGGAAAGCATGGGAGGAGCATAGCTGGAATTTGAATGAATGTGAAGGGAGCAAAAGGGAAATGGTGACGGGGAAAGAGTGGTGGGGAGAATGAGGGGAGAAAATGAGGGCTTTTCAGGGATGGAGGTTTATTTCTGAGAAAAACTGAGAGGGACGGAATTATAATCAGAGGGATGAAACCCGTTGGAGAAAGTGAAAAAGTGGAGGACATGAAGGTATGGTGTAGGGAAGTAGTGAGTATAAGTGAGTGTCTTTTGTTGAATTTGTTTTGACACAGTTTCTTTTCTCCTTCCGTCAGAAGCCCTATTAATTCGTTGTGTTAAAAAATGGGAAAACAGATTAATGTGATCTAGATTTCGCAAACTCGTATCCTTAATCGCTCCGACCACCATGCACGCACAGCCGCAATATTTGTTGTACAGAGCTGGAAACATATGGCATAAAGTCATAGCATGAAATCAAAAACTGATAATATTATATTAAATTTTTGAACAATTTTAGTAAACAATAAGACGATATGATTGGAATGAGTATTACTTTAAATTTTGTCGTTTCAGTTAGTTTGCTGAAATAAATCATGCATTACAGTGAGTTTTCTTCCAGGACTGCAACCATTATCATTTGCATAATCCATAATGTAACCATGAAAAGTTATTTTTGCATTTACGAACATTTTAATTGGAAAAAATAAAAAATAATTTTATCCATTTTTTTATCTCGCCGCTCTATATCTCATGTCTATGATCAGTCCTATTTGTAGAAATATTTAGAAACAACTATTGGGGCATGGGCATTGAGGCTATCAACTGCGGATTTGCATATAGTATTTTGGAGCTAACCAAATTTTAATAAAAAAACATTATTAAAATAATAAATAAAGAAGACACTTATTTGATGTTGTACTAATTTTCAACACTTTCACAATTCGTTATTAATTTTATGTAGTCCTAGTATTACCTATAGTTTGATAGAATACTGATGATATTGTAAATTACTTGCTGAAAATATGTCGTTTATGCTTTATTTATATTGTACAAGGCTGCATATTCTGCCAAACACCTTGATAACGGAAGTTAAAGAAATATTTTTGATGCAAGACTCAATAAAGTAAGAGTTAAATGTTAGAGATATAAAGAATGATAATTAGAATAGATGTCTCCCATAAATGGAGTGCTGGAGGGTGAGGAGGAAAAAGAGAGGCCGGAAGGAAAGAATATCTGGTAGTGGGGTGCGTGACTCGAACCAGCGAATTGAGTTACGAAAGAAAGAGAGGAGGTAGAGGCGAGAAAATATGGCGTGGCATATTCCTGTGTGCGGGGAATAAATAAATAACTTCATTTTGATCACAATTGAGGCCCCTTATACTGGGAAATATTTATGGAATGGTGAAGATGTGAAGCAAACGCACGCAATTTTACAAAACTGATTATAAGGCCTTGCTCGGGCAGGTTTCATCATCAATTTTCATTTTCCGTCCGATTTAGTGCATATTTGCATGTTAGCGTATGAAGATTTTAATTCAGTAAGTGACCGCTTAATTCAAGTTACACAGAAATTTTAGTTTTTCACGTATCCCCCTATATTAATTAAGATCCACTCAAATGTGAGGTCCGAAGCATTATTGCGCAGTAAGAGCCATTATATCTATCCATGAAGGTATGACAAGCTGGTTAATTGATTAATCTATCGGCGGAAGTTTATTTAAGATAAAATCCAAATTAGTAAGACCTAGGATTTATCGTTTTCTTCGTTTCGTGTCTCATTTTGATGCCGTTTATTAAAGTTTGATTTCTTCTTTTAAAGTTCAGTTTTGACTAGACCTGCATGATGATATATGAGCTTAGTGTTGACGGAGGGAAAACGTAAAGTGTATTTAGTTTAAAAGAAGCTCACTAAATATATGGTTACGTAAATTAAGTTTAACCCCCGGCGTGCAATATAATTTTTGAGCGTTAGATATCCCCTGCCCTAACTTATATAAACACAATGATTGTAACTGTATGCTTTCCGGCAATAAAAGGTGTGACCATTCCACAATTTTATTTACTTTCACTCAGTGGGAACATTATATTTTTTCCTAATATTTTCAGTTGGAGGCTCTTTAATTAAAAGTAAATTTAATTTTTTAATCACCACAACTCCAGCAATCGACATGTTATTTTGAAGCGTTTACGACGTATACACTTTATGGCAGGTTTATTATAAATTAAATCATGATGTCATTTGACTTTTAAAGTTACGAGGGGCTACTTTGTACATAATTTCCAGAAGTAAATATCGATTAATTGGTTTTATTTTTAACCATGAGAATGACATTGACCAGTTACGTGTAATTCAACAATCAATAGCCTCGAGAGAATCAATTTACATTTTATATAATAGTGAAGTGGGTCGCGGTAGTCCAAGGGTAGATCGTGGGATTACTGACCTAAGGGCCCGAGTTCAATTCCCGGGTTCAAAGCCTCTCTTAGCACCCTCAGCTCTTCCCAAGCTATGTGATTTTTCGGGCACCAGACCCGCCTGGAAAGCCATAACTGACGCAGAGAAAGGCACTAGTCCCCCCTACCCTGATGTCTGAATTTCACACGCCGTCGGGCTTCGTACTGGGTAAACTCTACCGTCAACTACCAAACCGACCTTTGGGTTGATTACTGTGTTTATTGTTGTTATAAAAATGAATTGACCAACTTTGATTTGCTGGTTCGAAATCAATGTTTTTAGAATCTTATCGTCTGGAGGAATCGATTAGTCTCCACTTGGTGTTGTTTTGGGCCTGGGTAATTTTAAAATAACAATCCTACCACACATCAAAATAACAGTTTATACTAACAAGGATATAAAAACAAGTATGGGTGCAGTCTTTAAAAAAATAATTTTCTTAGCATTTATTCGATTTCCTTTCAACTTCTAATCATTTTTTAATTCCCCGAAAAATACGTAATTTATGTCGAATTCTAGTGAGTTGCATGTGAAAAGTAAGATTGAAAAGAAATCGAAATTATCTATATTTGAATGAGCTCAAGAGGTAGAATCGTGGTTCGGAGCTGTGAGACATTGACGGAATAAGACTTAACTCCGGGGGTGTAGGATGAGGGACAAAGAAGGTAGACTCAAAGGAAAATGGAAATAGAGGTGTAAGAAGAAGGGGAGTGAGGGAACGAAGAAATGGGGAGGATCGATGGAATGCGGGAGGGGTAGAGCCTGAGAGGGTGCTAAAGGCTCTGGAATTGCGAGTGCGGTCGGAGGATGTTTACGGGTGTTACGAGGGAGAGGGGAATGGTTTAAAAGGGAGAGAGTGAGAAAGGGGGGAGAAGTCTGTTGCACTCGTAAATAAAGGAGCGTGGAGAAAACTCATACCCCACCTAACCACGCACGCTGGCATGCAACGTCTACAGTCTCTATCGTTTTCCTTTCGAACGGTAGAAGAGCACTCTTCCGGGTCTTAAGTTAGGGATGAATATCGAAGAAGTTTGGAAATTGTCCCTTGTGCCTCTTTCCTAGAATCATAGTGTCTTAACACGCCCGTCTTCGGAGATGAATAAGAACTACGGTCTCTCAAAAATAGCAAATTGAAAAATATTTTTGAAGGATTACTCCCAGAGGTTAAATATCATTGTACTATTCAACTGTTTGGTTATTTGCCTTCAAATACAAAAAAATAATCCTTTTGCTGGACATTTAATTGTAAATTTATTGTTTTCAAGTTATATTTGTTTGTTTACGTAACGTAATTAGCTTAAAAAGATTTTTTGGAATAAAATTGAAAATAATTATAAATATGAACGATATATTTACTCTGTACATTATTTATTCTCTTAAGAAGCCTTGAAATGCTGGTACTTTTTTTAAAAATTCAACATTTGTCTTATAAACTTAGATATTTATGCAAGGAATGCTATTTTAGCATTTGCGTTCTTTCTTAAATGACAAGTACCTACAATGAGAGAATAAATTGGATTTAAACTTGAGAAAAAATTATCTACAGGAATTTCCCTCATTCATGCCATTCATTTAATCTATTAGTTGATATCAAGCGTTAAATTATTACTAAAAATGGGGCGTTTCAGTCTTTTTTATTACTCCCAAACCATTTGTTTGAAGGTATCTTGCTGCTTTGGAGGAAGCATCGATCGATTTGTGTGCTCCCGCTGTTAGTAATGTAAAGTGCCACAAGTAACAAGGGCTTTAGTGAAACCGTCGCAACAGGGAGCGTACTGCAGAATATATACGTTGCCAAGCAATTAACGGAAAACATTTACGGAACGGTGCAATAATCTTCACTTTGAAATGCCATTCCTGGAATCTGAATGTGAAATGTGTAAATGCTGCTAATAGGGACTAAATACCCCTTTATTTTGGCATTACTTTCGGCACTTTTGTGGTAAAATAATTCAGTTTCATTCAATAAATACATTCTTAGTTAAAAAAATGATTTATATTAAGTTTTAGTACATCTTTAGAGTAATTTCATTTAAATTAATTGCTGAGAATTCTGTATTTCGGATTGTAAATTCTTGAAGGCATGAATCAGAATTGCTACGAAGCTCTAGCACCATAATGAAAGCCAACTCTCCCGAGTTTCCGGGTCAACTATTTTTATGCCTTAGAGGAGTGAAGACAAAAGGGGAAAATGGTACAATTAGTTCCAGGGAATTATATCATTTGCAACTTGCATTTTATCTATGTATATTAGACCTGTTGTTTGAACTGAGCATACTTATTAAACTCAAGTCTTTTCTCTCACCTGTCTTGACGTTTATACAATTTTCGAATGAGCATCAAGTTAAATGTTCACGAGGTAACACCTAATGAGGAATAGCATTTTTTTATTATTGCCGCAGATCTTAGAAGTAATGTTATGAATCAAAAGTTTTACCAATTTAATATCCTTTCTTTTTATTCATACTATTAACGTGGAAACGAGAACTTATCACACATTATCACTCAAATTTTCATTTAGTACTCCTTTATTGGAATAATCAGTTTTATATTTCTATTTCTTCAAACTTCTAATTTCATGAAAAATAAAAAAAAACCTAGTAAATCAATTTAATCTGTTTGAAAATGTGCACATGATAATATTGCTGACTTGATTCGATATAAAAACGTCTACGTCTACCCACAATCTTTCGCTGTCATAATTCGAAAGCCTTAAGTATTGCGCTCTGTCTTTTACCAGGGACGCCACTGGCCCAAATTATTCAAAGAATTAATGATTTCGGGGATTCCTTTTTTGCGTGCCTTTCCCGAGGACGTCCCTTTGGAAAATAAAATTTCGCCGTTTGGATGTTTTTATTATCATATTCCGTCCGCGCACGGTTAAATGAATTGGATGAGGAGACGATGGGAAAGACTTCCCTGCCGGTCTTTTCCGTGTATCTTTAAAATAAAAATAATTCTCCACCGTCCATTTCAATCCAACTTGACGACGTTGGGAATAAATTATAACGATCGGGATTGAGGTTTTCGGCTCCTCCAGTTTCCTTTTTAGGATATATCGTACAAATGACGGTTTGAAAATCTCTTCCAGCTTTTTATGCGCCATCATAAATTTAGCCCGCATTGCCACCCGGAAGATCTATGATTTGCATTCTAGATTTTTCTGCGATACATTATATTGCTGGCATTTAACTTCATGCGTGATGAAAGATTGTCTTCTTATGTGACTTTAAAATTTTCAACAGCACCGTTTTTCGGAAAATATTCCTCATGTTCGCCTTTGCTATTTCTCATGTCAAGTGGTAAGAGCTTAAGGAGGATTTCTTTAATGAAATTAACTATCGTTCATATTCAATTGAATTCTTTCGGCATCATATTACTTATGTTTTGGTCTTCATACCATGAGCTAATGCTTTTTGATGTGGTAATGAAAACATTAACTACATAAAGGTGTGATGTGTAACTAATAGGTTATTGCCCACATTTAGGTTTAGAACATTTCCAAGAAAGGAGAGGGATTGTGGTATAACAATGATTGTATCGGATTTTCCGTTAGGCAATTAATTTGTAGTAACTCTCTAAGCTATTTCATTCACAAAAAACCCTTTTACTCCTAAATAGACTCTTGAGATGACTTCTTCAATCACATGCTTAAGTAATTCATCCTAGATCCTTTGTAATTTTTCACCACGATTGATCCTTCAATTTTCAATGTTTAATAAATTGTATTTCGAGAAATTATCGATTAGTTTTCGTTCTATACTTGAAAGTGTCCTCCATAGAGTTCTCTCTTCACTCAATATTCTTCATTGTTTCCTCCATCCATTTATATTAATAATTCTATTCAATACCATATTTCCCTCGCTGCTAAACTTTATATTTTGCTCCTATTTTTCATGTTTCATTGTAGTAGTCGTTGGTAGTGATATCATTTAAAGGTTTGAATCCATTGCTAGGTACTCAGTTAATTAAATCCTACATGCTTTTATCTACGTTATTTATCTTACTGTTAAAGCAAAAAAAATCATCTCTCGAATCTTGTGCCTTTTTCCTTAGATTAATTTACATACTATCCTTATCACTTTGACTGAGTTTAGAAATATAGCTTGATATTATTCGGGTTAATCTTGAAGAAGTCATTTTTTTTCCTCTTTTCTATGAGGTACGGTCATCACATTTTACTGCGAGTATAGATGAGTCGCAGGCACCTTACAGTGTATTAATATTTCTCTTTATATGCGTACTTTAACTTTTATCTTTATTTGTAACCGGGAATTCCTCTTTGAAAGTGCAAATTGGGGTTCGATGGAACTTAGGTAACTGTGTATTAGTTCCACATTTATTTTTTACTTTTCCCCTGCTCTAATTAAATATAACCACTCAGTCTTAATTTATGACTCGTCGTTTTCTCGTCAGATTAATTTGTCAAGTTTGCACATGTTTGTCTCTTCCTATTTTGATGAATATTTCAAATTCTTTAAAGTTTTCATTTAGTTATTTATCTCTAATGTATTTTAAATATCAGTTTTTATAATTACGTCAATTTCAGAATAAAAATGCTATATTTCCTTGTCATCTACAACATTTCATTCTTCCATTAATGAGCGTTTATTTCTTTTCCGCCCCAACGATCTCCAAATAATAATTCCATCCAATATCTTCATTTTCAATTAAACTTCAATACCATTATCCTTAGCCTTATTAATATTTGCTCTATATTTGTAAATGTGGTTCATGATTCTGTGATAAAGTTCAAATTTTCCTTGGAAATGAACATGCGTGACTTCTCTAGCTTCCAAAGTTTTTCATTAATATTTATCTGGCTTTTTACGTTATTAGACTGATTTAATGGCTCACATTTTTGGAATTTTTTTTCAATCCCTCACCTCACGATTTTTTTCCCTTCTCATGTATTTCATTAAAAGAATTATTTCTTCTATTTCTGTGTCTTGCTTTTTGCCATTTTTCTTCGACTTAAATTTTATTTCTTAGTTCCCAATCATTGTTAATATATTTGATTTCTTGGTAATATGATAACCATTTTTTTCCCATATGCCCATTATTTTACTGTTCTTATAAAAAATCTGTCGATATTTCTATTTGGCATTGAACAATTATTGTTTTTTTTATCTATGAATAGGTATGACCTAAAACTGAACTGTTTTAATCGTCGATCATTGCCCCAGATTGTTCGGTAGCTTTTAGTGTAATTACTAAATATTGGTATGCAAACATTAGAGTATATCTTGTGTATTCGTACATCCTCCGGAATCTTACTCGTTTAACATTATCGTGAGTGATTTTGGAGTGATGAGTTTTCCAACACTTTTTTGTGTTACTCGTAGAAATCCAAATGATTTCACCAATTTATTTCGTTTCCCTGGTTGATATCTCCCTATTTTTTCCCTTCCTTGGTTTCTCTGACAATTTTATTTCAGTCTCCGAGAAGAGTTTAATTTTATTTTCGCTTATTATTTTTTATTGGTTTTGTATGTCACCGTACAGGTTCCTCACTTCATCATCATCATGGTGTGTCATCAATATGCAAACCAGAATCACTGTGGTATCTCTGGCCTCCGTTGCTATCTCCACCGTATTTACTCGATCATTTTATTTTAGTCTTCATTGACATTCAGGTCGCTATCTAAATGCTATATCCAATTCAGCACTTCCATTTGCGGAAAAAGCTTGAATTATCTTACGTCTACCGCTCGTAAGACCCATTTTATATGGGAATTTTAAGGAACACTTTTCGTCTAATCTTACTCCATTTCACCTCTAATTCCAGTTTTTATGAATTTCCGCATGTGGATATTGTCCTAAAATTTCGAGTATCATCGTGTTCATCGATTAGCATTTTGTATAGATTTGCCCTCGGGTTGGACCCAACTGGAAATTCAAGTGTTAGAATAGATTCCTCCAGAATATTTAAGTCAAGAATATTTCAACACAGCAATTATTTGACCAAATACGAATTAAAATAATGAATGAACCGCTTTTATTCGAGACGTTAATGCTCTGCTTTACAGTTTCCTTTGACGTCGCAATGCTACCGCCTTCTGAGTATTTATTACCGCCCCAATCATCGTGATTTCATTTTAGACGGTCTCTGCAATTACGCATAGAAGGTCTGGTGCCCCCGTCGTTTGAGTGACTTTCGGCTATTGCTTACGTTGTTATCTGGTGGAAGCCACTTGTCAATTTGCATTACTTAACGCCCCTATTTGATTGTAATTTTTCAAAATGCTTTTTCTATTCTACTATAAAGTATGCCGGGACCTAACTATCCACAACTACGCAACTACTATAGACTCCCAGACCAAATATAATATCCATAAGGAACATCTCTCTATTCTATCCCTTTCTAAAATTTCTTGGTTGGATTAGTAATGATTCTACTGTATAACTATTGGCAGCAAAGTCTCTTCTATTATTACTCCTTGATAGTTCTTTCACGTATATCTTGAACTGTATCTTCTAATACGCTTCATTCGCCCTATTATTTTCCACCTCATGTAATCATCTCTTCGTTGATCTTTCTTCCGAATTGTGTATTTATTTTCTATAATATCATCCTCTCATATATTTTTCTAATCATCTTGAATGTTTTTTCCCTGTTTAATGTTCCCATATGTTTTTCAATGACTTTTGGTACCCATTTTTCCTACAAGAAAAATATCAATATTTTTCCATCAATTTGTCCATTTTTTATCCATTTTTCTCCTGTATTTCGTCATCTTTGTTTTTTTAACTTTATATTTAATTTAAGTAATATTTTATTTTACTGCCTTCTGGAACTCCCCCCGGGAAACCTAAAATCGATCACCTTTTTCCTTCATCTATGATTAAATTTAAAATGAGTATAGGGTAACTGACTGTTTGCCTCTGGACCTTTGCCATCCATATCTACGCCTACTAACGGCGGTTAAACTAAGTGTTCTGTATGAGTGAACCTTGTCTCTCGCAGAAATCTATTACGATCCCCGCGGTCATTCCTTGTTCTTGAAGCGTTTCCCATACCTCACTACAATACCTCGGATTAACGTCACATTTCAATCCCTATCACTATCAAATATTTTCTCCCAGCATCACCCGCAAAAATTTCCCTGAGTTAATCACATATCCTGCCTACTTCTTACTCCATCTGGTTGACTCTAGGGATGTACCCTGGAAAAAAAAGTTCTTCGGTTCATATTTGATTTATACTATTCATATTGACCCAGTATCCTGGATTATATTTAATACTATTTTATGAACAATTCTATTTCCTACTTGTGCTGTTTTTCTTCAATTTTAAAAGAATTTTTGTGTGATTGTGTTCCAAATTCTGGGTTATCCTTGCATCTCACGGCACATAGCCATATTCATCTATCTATATTTTCTCTCTGTACCCTGCTTGATATTTTCTATTGTCTATATATTCAGCGTCTTCGAAATATTACAAGTCCCTACTAAAACCGGTTCATTACAACTTTTACAAATATAGTACCACCTCTACATTGGGCTCGATCTAGTTCCAAAACTAATCCTACTTCGTGAGGTTCCCATAAACCCGCAGCATGCAATAAGTGGGGCCTATTAATCGTAAAATAAAATAAAATGTGCGTTCCAAAAGAAATACAGTTATTATTTAAAATAAATTTATTAAACATATTTGCACAAACTCTTAAAATTCTTCAAAGTATTGTCCACACATTGTTTCCAGCGAATCTGCCATGACTAGTACGCGCCCTGGAAGGTATCTTGGGAGACCTCTCGCAAGGTCTTCGTCACGGCTGATTGGATCTATTCTATGGACAAAAAACGGGCTCCTTTCGGGGCTGCTTTAATCTGAGGGAACAAAAAAGAGTCCGCAGAGGACTATAAGGGGGGGGGCCTGCGTTGGCACCTGGTATTTGGCCAGGAAGTCGTGGACTCGTAGCGCGTTTTGGAAACACTTTGGGCCCGGGCTAGGCACACACTTTCCTCATTGCTAAATATTTAGTGACAATGCGAAACACAACAGAAGATGAAAAGTTCTATGCCTGTTATGTTGGTTCCCGGTAAGGTGTGTTTTCAAATAAAATGCTCTTCCTTCCAAAATTTATTGAAACATTTCTTCCAATTTAATTCTAGTTCCTATGCCTTAAATCACTTTTGGGTCGGATTTAGATAATTACATAATGATTCCCTATCTTCATGAATTGATATGTTCCTATATGTCACTGCATTGTCAGGAAATAGGTAAAGTTAACTGTAAAACTTGCTGATAATATGAACTTGTTCTGGATAGTCGTGTGTGCCTGCCTGTATACTCGTATGTGTACAAGGAATGACATTTTTGAGTCCAAAGTTAGGAATAAGTTTCCCATGGGAGCTGCGTGGAGTAATTTCACTGTGTGTCCAGATTAAATATTTCATTCATACTCAAGTAGTTTATAAGATGGTTAGATCAGGAATGGCCCCGATAAAGAGTCATTGTCAGGGTGGTATATTATGGTGCCACCGTCGCGCCTAGACCTGGAATCCTGGCATATAAGCGTGAACGAATTCAGCGAGGCTTAAATGAAGTTTCTAAATAGTTGATGGCCGTAGAATGACGGGAGAGGAAACTTTGAAGTGTGAAAAGTCCTGTGAAATTGAGACATGTGTAGGGGCAACATCAGATGTTGCCATGAAATCATGTGGTTTGTGGTGTGGAGGGATTTGTTGCGAATCTCATGAAATGGAGGCTTTCCTTGGTGTGGAAATGAAGGGGTGAAACTCTTTCATGAAAAGAAAAATCAAGGAACGCATGAAGTCATTCAACCTGGAAAGCCACGCAGAAGAAGATATTACGGTCAGGGTTGCAAAACTTTGTTTATTTTAGGGTGGATGTAAACTGGGTTCTTGGGATGAAAAGGGAGTAGGAAACTTGAATATATTGTTTCCATAGGCTAATTGTAGGGGGGGTTATTGTTGAGGAGAAAAACACTTTTGCTCCGACTTGCCTCAAACTACGATGACCATAAAAGTCCAGGCTTTTATTCACATTTAACAAATCAGCCAAATTCGTAGATTGTTCCTATGTGTCGTAGTAAAATTAGTGTAAAGTTGAATAGTCCTGTATGGTGAATATGGCAACATTTTAATGGGAATTTGATGAATCCACATTACCGCAAGACACCCCAATTCTATTTCAAAATACACTTTTCACTAAGGAAAAAAGTTTCTTAATCTTCTGGAAATATTGAGAATAACGAAACGGAAAAATCAAATGCAGAGTTGAGCCCACTATAAGTGTCGTCTTTGACCAAATATCTTGATGATTTAGTAAAATTACGATCTATATGAATCAGTGAAAATCGTATGTACAAAGGTATTTGATGTCGCAAATGCAGACAGCAGTATATTTATTTGTAATTTTGAAGATTGTGAAACCAGCTGTTTGATAATAGAAAGAATGAATTTATGACAAGGAATAAATTTATTTATCCTTAAAAGTGTATCAAGCTAAAAAAAGTGAACAATATTCGATTCTTTCGAGTTAAAGAACATGAGAGCGCGATTGGTTGACCCAAGAATTTGTTATCGAGTATATTTGACGTCCAAACTGATTGTGGATAAATTCAGTCATGGAAAATGTAAATTCTGATATCTTGTTAGATATGGAAGCACAGGCAAATTGCATAAGCCAAAATGAACATATGATAAGATAGTTATACGGTGCACGATATCTCATTCATTTCCATGAAACATTGAACAGATTTCCAATTACCATAGGAGAAGAAATACGTACACCAAAATTCGAGTGCATTTAAAAAGCAAAATTGGAAGATTCAGTGAACTACCTGTTTCCTTTATAGATTGGTTATGAACATGATAATCCAACGGACCTTGTTTTCACTAGTATTTTAGCGCGAGGAAGCAATATATCACCCGTATCTTTCTCCTCATCTGATTTAATCTGCAGTATCAGCCGAAATGAATCTGACCGGATGAAGAATGCTCGAGTCGCCTTGGACGATAATTCTTAATGCGTCAAGTCCTCAAGCTACGGCTTCCTCCCATCTCCCCCACTCTCGTTTCTATTCCCCTACTCTCTCCGTTCTCCCAAAACCCTTCGAAACCCTTCTTCTCGCCCTCTTAAGCCGATATCTTTATTTCATTTTGCCACGTCACCATTCATATCGCCGCCACCTTCCGCTTCGCCCCACTCCTATAAGGTCTCCCCCCCCCCTCCCACTGCCGACTACCACCGCCGCCCAGAGCGCAGGATCCTTCTCGCATCCGTCCCAGAGAGAATAACCCCCTCGTCTGCTTTTTCCCCCTATTTTCATTGGTCGACGACTTTTCTACATATTTTCCCCGCAAAACGTTTTATCTTACTATTAAATCGCTCCCGAAAACTTTTTCCTTCCCTTCGACCCACATAAATCTTTCTAAAAAAAAACCTCTCCTTTCCCCACTCCAGTTCTAGTATCACCTCCTCCTCTTTCTTTCTCACAGGCTAAAACGTTCCTCTTCCTTCTTTTCTCCTTTTACTCCCCTGATCACTCTTTACTTCTCCTTCCATCGTGGTCTCCTGTATAGTTACTTATAAAATGTTTATTTCATATTTTTATTCATCTTTTATATTCATAAGTGGTATTCATTCTTGATTAGGTCAGTTCTATATCTCTTGTTTTGGTAGAAGTAATATTTTAAGGAATAAGTAGTAATTATTTACACCCCGAGATTCAATCTATTTCCAGTTTCCAAAATATAATCTTATGCTCGAAAAATCCTTGCTGTGAACCATAGGGAGGACGATTGAGTACGATTATACGTACTTTAACACCATTTATATTCCTGCGGTGTAAAAGTAATAATGTATTGTATTGAAAAACTGCATGGCACGAAATAATACAGGGACATTACAGTTATGTATTTAGTCTTGCCATACATTTCTAAAAGTATAATATATTAATTTTTTTACGGCACACTCTCCCAGCCAAAGTAGCGTAAATTTGAATCATGTTAACTATCCGTTGATCAAAATGCTTTAATTTATTATTGTTTTTTTACTAATAATTCCATATCGTTTGCACCGTCGATAGGGACGATAATGTATATGTCCTACTCTTCATTTGAAAAACGAAACGTTGGGAGTTAGAGCGTGGAAGATTTCCGAGATTAATGCCCGTGTTATTTTCCCCATTTCTAGTCAAATGTGCATTTTATCGCATGCTTTGGCGTGTTTTGTTTTAGGATTTAATTTAACGTCCTGATTAAGCGATGCGACTCAACACTTCTTGGATTTTCATTTTAGCTGATACATAAAATTTTATTTTTTCGGAATCGCACAGTTGTGACTCTCTTTGAATTGATATTTGCAAGCTTGTCAGCCCTATCTTGATTACCTAAGCATCGGTGATATCGAGCGATTTTACAATTTGAGGGCATTTTATTTTTATTCATTCCATTTCAATCATTATCGGCTTTGAAGTAAATACTACGCTCCCATACACAAGTACGTAAGGAATAACGCTACCAGTTTAGGAGATGATGACCAAAATCACCACCTCATAAAGTTGATGGCATTTTAAAAACCGGCTTTTTTACGTTTTTATTATTCGCATTACTTTATGACAACCAACTAATTATACGCAGAGGTTCCGCCATGTCACCACATAATTATATGTAGGAATTCCACTAAGTTTCACCTGATAATGTTCGTTTATATTTACCAACTCTTTTGAAATATCGTTCTGCATTGCTGAAAATCGGTACATTTCGACAGACATCTATCTAAATTGCAGGATAATGTCATCGTTTTAGATTTAACTTCTATGCTAATGATGTAAATTGGATTTGATCGAGATTTAAATGATAATTTCCATCAGTTAAGGCGCGTAGCTCTATTCCGATATAGTGTGAATGCATGGAGAATAAGTCTAAACGAGTAGGGATGATCTTACCCCATGCCCCACCCGTACTGAGTTTGTGTTATTAAAGGTTTCATGCACGTGCTTTTATTTACATGAATATATAGTCACATTAATTATCTAGTGGCAAAAGTAATATAATATTGTGGGCGTTTCTCAAAAACCAAATCCGTTAATGAATAAATTTGATGACAAATTGACACGTGATGTCCAGTTTTCTGTGATGTCAAGTTAATTGTCGGTGAAAGAGCGACACTTGATATTCGATATTTTTTTAAATGAGAGAATTCCGTTCAGGCTTCAACCTGGTTAAACGAAGGTGCACAAAGGTTTTATTCGCACTGGAGGAAATTACAAAGAATTCCAACATTCCTAACATATAACGGTATTAGAATTTACACTTTAAAAACGTCCAATGCTCTAAATTACCAATTAGACTCTGAATACTCCTCTATACTGAGGCAGGAAGACACTTGATGAATGTTACTCTCTTGCTGATATTATTAAAAATAATTGAAAAAGGTGTTTAAATAGGAGACTGTAAATATTTTTGCACAAAATAAAAAGTTTCGAATTCATCTTCATCCTATGATCATATAATTTTACATCATATAAATAGTGTAACGAAGAATTTTAAGAATTCAATAGGTAGCATAACTAATAAAAGTGTAGCACAGCGAGATAATGAAGATATTACCATAATAATATGGCCCATTATATTTATGTCCAAAATGCATGTAAATCTAGGCTTAGTTAACGACAATTTTCTACTCTGGTTACACTATTTACATACGTGACATTATTTTTATCCAAGGAACAAAATCTGCAAGCAAAGATGCTCTTAAGCAATGTGGATAAACTTCCAATAGACAATAATCTAGTCAAGAAATACTATAACAAAAAACACTTGCCAAAACCATTGAAACTACATTTAATAACGATATTTCTATTTCTGTCAGCTGTTCAAAGGGACATAAAAATGTTACTTGTACCAATTGATAAGGTTTAAAAGACAATTTTCAAGTTTAGCCAATTGCCTGGTTAATTACGAGTCGAAAGTTTGGCCTAGAAAATCTTTCTGTTGAGACCTGAGGTTGAGATGTGGAATGATCATATAAGTTTTTGAAGTTAATCATTGATTCATTTAGACAGTTTATTTTAAACAATGACTTATTCCTTGTAAAAACTAAGAAGGATTTTGATCAAGCTAACGTTTCTCAAGTGTGCAACGCACGAAAGGATAAATACCACATTTTACAAAGTAGTTTAATAAGCAGTACTTCAGTATCCGTCTTATTTTCTTTTTTATCTGTTGTTGAAGTGGCATTTGAAATGAAATCAAAATTTAAAAAAACGTGAATTCAGCAGCAAATCTAAGAGAAAAGAACATGTGGACAAACATTATAAACGCATGGAAGGAGGATGCATTTAATTTTTGGAAAAATATTAAAATCTTAAAGGTCGATCAAAATAAATAAGGAAGGGAGAAAGAAATATGACTGAAACACTTTATATCACTCTAGGATCTTCATGTATAGAATTAAAAATGAATATTATTTACAGATCTTTTTCTCCGTCATTGTTGCCGAACATCCAAACTTCCGAAAAAAATTATTACTCTATTTTTTGTCCTTTATTGTGTACAAATGTAACTGCACTAGCATATAAATATTTTAGCAACAAAACGTTTTTCGATATAATATTTAAGACGTATTTCCATTGTTGGGGTAAATGAAAAAAACGATGAATTCATGTAATTATATTTTTGGCCAAAACTGGAATAAAATTGTTGAAAAATTAAACATCATAAGATATTCGGGTTGATTGCTGTGTTTGTGAGTTATAAGATATTCACAAAAGTTCACTTTACGGGAAGAATTTTCAAGAAAGTCAAGCAAGTTGATTGGGCTTTTTCCCCCTAAATAAATCTGAATGAAAGCAGGTTATTGATAAACATGAATGGCTACCCCGACCATAAGAAAAACGTGAACAAAAAGATTTCACATTTTTCGCTTAGATTTTATCAAGCACAATCCTGGTATTTCTTAAGACCGAGGTTTGCAGTAGCTATTATCTTTCAATTATCCCCGAGTTTGTAAATATCGTATAGTGAAATGTAGCGTGATTTAGAATTAAATGTTACAACATGCTTCGCGGAATATTTAATAAAAAAGTATTTATAATTCATTTTCGTCCTCTAGTGACAAGTTAAATTTACTATTGGCATTTGCATTACCATTAACTATTAAAAGTATAGTGCATACTCTTCATTTATGGCAACGCTTTTTGTTACGCAAAGGCAAAAATATTTATTTTTTACTTTTAAGCAGATATTTACCTAAGAAAACGCACTGCGCGTATCGGTTTTGTCATATTAGATTTCCGTATTTAACAAAGCTCACTATGAAGATGCAGATGGCATCAATAGTTTAGATAATGTGCCCTCTAAAAATGAACCAGAAAGCACTCGATCAAACCTAGTTCCGCAATTAATCGCTTCCATCCCCTCGCTCTCCCTTTCGTGGGCGGCTTATGGTCGCTTATGCATAAGCTAATCACTGTCTGCGACGCCAAGAATACCCGTTTCTTACTGCACCCCATCCTCCTCCCCCGCAACACCCTTCCCATTAAACCCTTGAGCATTAACCACGCTCTCATCGCAATTAGCGCCCGCGGCTGCCTCCTTGCTCTATACCGCTTTAAGCAAAACGACACTTGCCTATTACTCACCCCTTCCGCGCGCGGCCTCCTCTCCCTCCAGTGCCCCCTTGCCACACCCGTCTCCGCCGTAATCCCTACCCGGCTGCCTCTCCTACTGTGTCCGCGCCTGTCGGTCTCTAACCCACCCCACTCCTCTAACTCTCCTCCCGTCTCTCAGCAGCGTCGAGGTGCCATCCAAAGCCACTCCCGTGTCTTCTACGCTGTCGTGGCTGCACCGCGTGCTCCCAACATCAGGGAATAGGAGAGAGGACGAAGAGTGCATGGTATCATGACATAAGAAAACCACAGCCATCAACCCGAAGGTTGGTTCAATAGGTGAGGGCAGAGTTCACCTCACACTTGCAAGTCAAGTGATTCCAACAGCGTGTGGAACTCACGGCGTAAGGATAGAGTCCAATCCCCTTTTCTCTGTGCCATCTGGACTTTCTCCAGAAATATCTATTGCTCAGTTACGGTAACTAAGAGCTTTCATTAACATCACCAAATTTTGAGACAGCAAATTTGTAATCAGTAACCGAACGATCTAGTAAGTGGGCAGAAATCTACCTATCGTTACATTTACGTTAATAGTGGACCCGTATTCCTTCACCTGTGACCTTCCCTTTGGTCCACACGCAGTGTTTATGTTGTATCCATTCATTGATATTATTGAATTTGACCTTAATTCTCTAGTGTTTACCATTGAACTTATGGTTTCACTACAAACCAAAGGCGTTCGTTGAAATTTTATAAAATTCGAACGGTAATAAAAAAAGTTATCCAGCGTCGATTCTCATTATTTAAATAATACGTGCAAGTTATGGATGATAACACAGGCCTACAAAAAAAAATTTTTAGTGCCGGGAATCTTTGTGTTGATTTTAACTAAATTTTTAGAGCTGAATCCAAATATGAAATCCGTTTTTATTTAACAGCTCTACTTTTTTTAGATATGGCACATCTTACGATTACTTTTTTAATATTTGATATATTCTGGAAAATAAGTTTCGAAGTTAAATAAATCTATAAGTATACATGGGAATATATAGTAAAAGAAAATAGGAAAAATATTACAGACTTTGTGAAACGTGCATACTTGGGATATTTTGGTGTTAAGCTTGGTGACCAACATAAAACATGGGCACCGCATTTTGGTGTAAAACATGTACTGAACATCTGCTGCAATGGACAACAGGACAAAGGAAAAGTCTAAAATTTGGTGTGCCAATAGTGTGGAGAGAACCTGTGAACCATATTGACGACTGTTATTTTTGCATAGTAAATGTTTCGGGAATTAATCGAAAAAATCGCCACAAGTGGACGTATCCAGATTTGCCTTCAGCTATACGCCGGGTACCCCAATCAGAAGAAATACCGATCCCAATATTTCAGACATTACCAGATATATCTAAGGAAGAATTTGAGTTATTTGAAAACATTTCTCATTCTATTGACGATAGTGGCAGTGACTACGAGGGGGTATAAACAATTCCTCAACTATTTAATCAAGATGAACTAAGCGATCTTACTAGAGAACTGAGCTTATCGAAGGAAGCATCCGAACTACTAGCATCAAGGCTGCATGAAAAGAATTTACTGCAACCCGGTACAAAAATAAGTTTTTATCGCACAAGGGAAAAGGATATGCTACCCTTATTTACTCAAGAAGACAATCTTAACTAAAGTTTCAAAATGAAATCAAAACCACTAGGTATCTTTCCACGAGTTTTATTCAAGGGTACAACTAGTTTCGACGCAACGACGTCATCTTCAGGTACGTACCTGAAGTATGGTTCAGGTCAGTACCTGAAGATGACGCCGTTGCGTCGAAACTAGTTGTACCCTTGAATAAAACTCGTGGAAAGATACCTAGTGGTTTTGATTTCATTTTGAAATTTTACTTAAAAATGAATTTCCACATAGTTGAGCCTAAAACCATTGAACAAGACAATCCTACATTTTGTTTAGACGTTAAGGGTCTTTTGGAAAAAATGGGACTACTATCACAATATGATGCTAGTGATTGGCGTTTGTTTATTGATAGCTCCAAGCGTAGTTTAAAATGTATACTTCTTCACAATGGTAACAGGTTTGGGGCAATACCAATCGCTCATTCAACTAAAATGAAAGAAGAATACGATACAATAGCATTGGTCTTACAGAAGATAAAATACCAGGAGCATCGCTGGGTGATTTGTGTAGATTTAAAAATGGTGAACTTTCTTCTTGGGCAGCAAAGTGGCTACACAAAATATCCTTGTTTCTTGTACTTCTGGGATAGCAGGGACAGACAAAATCACTGGATTAAGAAGGAGTGGCCTAAGAGAGAAAACTTGGTTGTTGGGAAAGAAAACATCATTGCTGAATCTTTAGTTGAAAGAGAGAAAATCATCATACCGCCTCTACATATTAAACTAGGCCTAATGAAGCAATTTGTAAAGGCTCTTGACAAGGATGGACCATGCTTCGGCTACTTAAGACTAAAGATGCCCCATATAAGTATTGAAAAACTTAAAGCTGGTATTTTTGAGGGGCCACAAATCAGACTACTTACAAAGGATCCTGCTTTTGTTGAGTCAATGAATGAGATTGAAACAATTAGTTAGATGTCATTTGTTGAGGTCATAAAAAATTTTCTAGGAAACCACAAAAGTGAAAATTATATTGAGCTGGTAAACATTATGCTCACTAACTTCAAATATCTTGGATGTAATATGAGCACAAAAGTTCACTACCTACTTACTTCAGTTCACTTAGTTCACTTAGAAAATTTTCTTGGAAATTTAGGAGACACAAGTGAAGAACAAGGTGAAAGATTTCACCAGGATATAAAAACAATGGAAGCTCGCTACCAAGGAAGATGGGATAATCATATGATGGCAGATTCCTGCTGGTGCTTAAAACGAGACTGTTTGAACAAAGTGCACTCAAGAAAATCGCGCAAAAGCAGCTTCCGATGTGTTGAGTGATGTGTTTATGTATTTTTTTCTTTTCAATTTGTTTTATTACAGTAAAATATTTTAGTATTTGTGTTCAATTGTATTGTAAAATTCTGTTGTGTTTGTGGGTGATTTAACAGCCCTAGAAATAAATCAAGTCTTTATATTTAGTGGGTTTTATTATTAATATAATATTCCCATATCATCATGTAGAAGATTTTTTTACGTAAGTAACAACATATCTATATCTTGAAAACTATAGCTGATAGGAAAAAACTAGTGTCATAATTGGATTCAGCACCCCAATTGTTCTTTAAATCAGCATTAAAAGCTCCGGCACCAAAACCACTGTTGGCCTGTGTAATTGATCCTGAATCTGGAGGGAAATGATTATCGATCAAGTGGAACAAACTGCTTCTCCAACGGGAATAATAACAATAATAGGTAAAGGAAAGGATTGCATCCACGGTGATTGATTCAAACCTACGTGTATGAAAAATATGAATTATAATATTCAATATTTTAGTCTGCTTAATTAATGAACCGTTGAGATATAGTGCCCTTGCTTTAAATTACTTTAGGATAGAATTTTTGTGTAAATACCGTCTTATAAAATCGTAAAAGTAAATTCTCTTGCACTTAATGATGATGATATAAACATCACAAATGAATACTCAAAGAGAGACGGGATTTAGATAATTATTTCATGTTCCATTTAATACATGGTAATACGTGTATGGGTTTTTATGAAAAGTCCTTTTTGGTACAAAATTGGTATGTTAGTAATTAAACATGAAAAATGATTTTTTATTAACAAGAAACGTAATGTGGCAACCGATAATGGCGCAAAGGATTTAAGTAATTATTTTAAAAAATTGGCTGTCAAATGTAATGATATTGTGTGAGAGGTCAATTTTCAATTTCAATGTTTTAAGATATCCAGCAAGCACTTGGGGGATTAATTCAGAACGCTTCATGGTTTTTAATATTTCTGTGTGCTATGTTGAAACAATTTTTTATGATTAGTTAAAGAAAATTTTTCAATAACTTTACAATTTTTGCCTGAACTATTTTGTTGAAATACCCAAAAGAACCATGTTTATTAAAATGTTTACCATATATGGGGACTATACCTACTTTGAAAATGTTCCCACTGCCGACTCTATACTATAGTACTATAGTACTCCTATAGTACTATAGTCACATGCTAACGGTAAACCCTAGTCTATCTCATTTATTATCTTTTCTCATATATTATTGTTTTCACATTGCAAAATGACTGTTTTTCCGTAAATATATAATTTTGCAGTCCTGGATTTTCAATATAACGTTTCTTGTTCTTTTGATCAAACAGTACATTATAAGAATAGAGTATAAAAATTCTTTTTAAATATTCCTTAATCTTAAATGGAACGTCTCATTCGCAAAATGTTTTCTCGCATGTAAAAACTGAAGATGAAAGAATTTTTGACCTAATTTTTTGAATTGCATCCAAAGTGATGATTTAAATATGAATAATGGATGTCATTACAAATAGGCATACGTGTAAGACCTTTCTTGTGGATTATTCCGAAAGATTTTTCTCATTGACAGTCACGAAATAGCATGCATGTTAATGTCTGCATATTTATTACCTTTTCATCTTTCCTCGATGTTCATTTGAAAAAAGAATCCAAAGACGCACACGCCCTACTGTAAACCGACATTTTTCATCCCGATACCGTTCAATGCCTTATTCAGTAATATAAATTATTATTATGAAAAAAATAATTTTCAATCACCATAGCAAATCACCACAAAAATCTGTTTAAAATTTAAAATTTTAACATATTGGGAAATAAGAAATGATTCCCCTCCACCAAAATTGGCTTGAACATTGATGGCGACTGTGAAATAGCTGTATTGTTCTTCATTTCATTTCATCTGACATGTTGGGCCTTAGTTTAGCATGCCTCATTTTTGATCTAATACGATTTGTATCATGAACACTGCTGAGTTAACCATAACGACAAATGGCTCCGTCACTTACTTTATCGCGAAAGACGGCGTTGTTACAGAATACCCAACTCTCGGGATTTTTTTTTATTAAAAAGCTTCCTAGGTTTTGTCAAATAAGGGAAAAATTCTCAACTTGCCCATTCCTGCGAGTCATAAATAAAGAAGCTCCTGACGGGAAATTAATTTGCTAAACTTAGCGACAGATTCGCTAAGTTGGCACCTCCCCTTAAACTTCTTCCCCGAGCTCCCCTGCCTCGCCCAAAATCTTCCCCACCCTCCCCGTACACTTGCCTCCATTTCTTCCACTTCTCTGCCATCACTCAAGTCGATGATGCTGCCACGCCGTGAGCTAGGTCGCTGCGTGTAGTTTGTCACTGACATCGCACCGATCGGAGCTCTAGCACCGAGCCGACGACGGGAGGGCTGATAGGCCCGGAGAGGACACGGTATGGCCGCAGGAGAATGACATTGTGATTCGACAGCCGGTGAGAGATGGAAGGAGTGGACTAAAAAAATAATTCCAGTTGGTTCCTACCTTCCCACAGACAGACTGCTGGATTCTCCAGGAAAATTTTCTCTTTCACCTTCGCCTTGGGTCACCATGTTCTCTCCATATTTTTTCTCGATCTCCGGAACAATTTTGATTGCCAAAGCATTTGGGAAATAACTGAACGTATGGGAATTGAGGAGGGATGAATTTTTCCGGATCGGTGGAGGGGAAGCCATGTTGAGACTAGGCTTTCTGGATGGGCGCTCATTCGCCTTGCATACATGTATGTTATTCGGAAGGGGGGGACATGCAGGTCAAAGGGCTGTAAAAGGGAGAAGGAACATGGAATCGATTTGCTTGAAAAACTGCGGCATGGAAGGTGCATACACATGATCCCTGTAACGAACGCGATCTAGCGTTGAAATTCCATCGTTATTGTTTCCCGCGAGCGTCCTCAAACATCAAGTTAAATACGAAGAAACTGTGATTTTGTGTGATTTTTCCTCCGTTCAATGGCGTTAGAGCAATTACGCTTTTTAATACTTGTTTATCAATTACAATAACACGTTAATTTTATTCTTTATTCTATCCGCGTTTTTTAATACGGACGAATAGTATGACAGTAAGCACAATAGTAAATTATTCCGTTTTTTGGGCTTTTGAGGATCTGACATTGATTTCACTTTATTTTTAAATACGAAATAATATGAAAGAAATTTCAGCTATTTATTTGCATCGGTGTTTAAGAGTCATAGAAAAATTTTTCTTGTAATCTTCAAATGTCTGGGAAGAGAAGATGCATTAGATTTTTCTTGCTAACGGCATCTAATTAAAGAGAATTTTTTAATAAAATTCTTTCCAGAGCTTCAACAATATTAAAAGTTTACATTACTTCAAACTAATTCAGCTTTGCAATCAAACGTAATTTCTCGGAGGTTTATAATTTTGTATTCCCGGTGAATATATTTTTAATTCAGAACTAAACCAACAAATGGAATTTGAAAAATATTGAATTATAATCTAAGGTGCTTGTCAGAGAACATTTGACAAATTGTAACAATTCATCAAGTCAGCAGACAAATAAATGAGGTTTTTCTTTTAATATCGATTATAAGAGTGTGTTTCTTCTTCTTCCTAGGTCTTATTGAAAAAAACTAAGCTATTTTAAAACTATAAATATCATTTTTGTTGTTGTACCTTAGCTTGTCAGGCATGCATTACCTTTATTAGTCGACGTTAGAGCACATATCCTAATGAGAGGGATTTAATATAGACACTTTACTTTATCATGATTTGGCTTGACAAGATAAACATTTGATTAAAATTTAATTTTGTCTAAAGTTAATAGGATGACATTGATTGTACTTAGTAAGTTAGTACGCTGCGGAAATTTAAAAAAATCTATCTCCCCATATTTCTTTTTACACACACAATGACAAAGTATGATATTCTCCAATTAGAGATTATTATTTCTCCAATTAGAGATTATTATTTCTTCAATTAGAGATGATTTAGATAGAAACCGTAGATACTAAGATTTGGTTTGGATTTCAACAAAATTACCTACTCCATAGACGTGTGCGTCACAGTAATTTCAAGAAAGCTTTTAATCGCTCCCATATAGAAAATATGGGAGCGATTAAATAAAAACACCCGAAGGTCGGTTTAGTAGGTGATGGTAGAGCTCACCCATGTACCAAGCCCGACGGCGTGTGAATATTCACACATCAGGGTAGGGGGGCCAGTTCCTTTCCCTGTGCCGGTTATGGTTTCCCAGGAAGATCTGGTACCCGAAAAATCAACTAGCTTGGGTGGAGCTGCAGGTGCCCGAAGTGCCTTGCCCGGGAATCGAACCCGGGACCCTTTGGTCAGCAGTCCAACGCTCTACCCGCTAGACCACCGCGACCCGCATATATATATATATATATATTGTCTAAAGGCTTCAAAAAGTAGTATGATGGAGGCTTTTGACGTGTTAGACCGTGTTAACTTCGCTAGGAGTCAAACTGGCACTGACTGATCAATTCTAATATATTTTTGTGATATTAAACTTTGATGATTTATTTATGATTAATTTACCATATTTTCCAGCACATCCCAAAACAAAGGCCCTGGTCAAATTAAATTTGGTCAAGTAAATGCGATCAATTTGTTTCCTAAGTATAAAGAGGTATAATAGCGGTGATATTTTTAAACAACAGTTACATTATTGTTCATTAATATGTGAAACTTTTCTAACTTTTCCGCTTTCGCCGTTTCAGTATGATGAAAGTGACAACAGTGTTTTAAGGTTGTAAATTAATAAGAAATCGCTTGCTGTAATTATGAAGGAACTGATTTAGCGTGTATTCACTTGTTTTTTGTACAGGTGGCCGGCCCCTTGTGTGGTTTAAAATATGCATTTTTAGACTTTTGGCTATTTTCAATGGAGCACCTCAATTATTCTGATGTTTGCGTACCCACGCACTCACAGGGATTTCGGAATACGAAATATTTCATCCACTCGTCCACTCCGTCGCTCACACCACGCTAAAAATTCATATTTTTTTTATTTCACACGCGCAAACACACACACAGACACAGATACCACTTTTTTTGAATTGTTGCACCAAAATCTCTCAAAGCGAGCGTTTATTTTTAGTTTCCCGGTCTTTTTTCGCACAATTTTCGCTCGCTCCCGCGCGGTCCTGAGAGGCACTCGCAAGGATGAGTTTGCGCTCTCGGCTCAACGGGGCGATTAAACGCGCATCCTCGTCTACGCTCGCTCTTCCTCTGCGGCGTGTGCACCGCGGTAACTTCCCAGGGAGAAGGGCGATCGGTGAGGAATGGCCAAGCTGGGGGACGGGGATGTGGGAGGGCAGAAGGAGAGGCAGGGGTAAGGAAGGGGTTTGGAGCACTCGCATTCCGGTGCATATAGAATTTTTCCTTTCTGCCGCGTCGTTTACGTTCGACATCTGTGACCGGAATTGGCGGTCGACGGAGCCCTTTGGTAGTGGAGGGGATGGAAGACGTAAATGGGTAGGAGGGGTGCCGATATTCATGATTCTCTCATTCTATTCATGTTCTGACCGTCAAATCCGAAATGAGGCAAGGTCGGATGAGCCGTTGGTATGTCATGCTTATTGACCGAGTGCTTTGTACAAATGAAAATTTACGAACTTTATCTCGATATATATATCAATTATTTTTTACCCCGAAACATTTGCAACAAAAGTTTATTCCATCATTTTACCGGAATGTAACGAAAAATGAAGGGAGTTAAACATATGGATGCAAATGTGCATGGAATCCTTTAATAGACATAATTCTCTAGCTGAAGACAATTTTACAAATGTAAAAAGTTCTGTTCCGTCTGGAAATGCATTATAAAAACATATGCTTGGCATTGGTTGCCGAAAAATTTAATTTTTTAAATTTATATCATATCACCGAAACTCATTTCTTTAGAAAAAAATATAAAAAGGTAATGTTAAGGGAAGAGAGAAGGTAATTTTTGTAGTGTTCTATTTCAATGATATTAAAAGTACGTGTACGATCATTATTAGAAAATTTGTTTTGGTGAAATACCATGGGCGCAAAATAAATAACTCTTATTTTCATCTCTTTTTCATTCAATATTTGAGTGAATCACCCGATGGTGACTTACTAAAAAAGTAGCATACATTTGCATTATGCACCTCTTTGTTAGATGCTCGTGACGTTCCGGAATTTATTTTGAAAAATATAACCTTTATCATTTCTGAGTTTTTTTAACAATTTGAAAATTTTAATTTCCTTTTAATAAAAGCTGAAAATTGTCATAAGCCTGTACCTATACAAAAAAACTTCATTTGTCCTATCTGTAAGGTTTTCCATTCTCAATAATTGCCAAGATTTTTGAGACTATTATTTATTCTGATACGAGATGAAAATGATGATTATTATTCTCCTTTTAATTAAGGTACTACTGTGAAATGTCATCAATTGGTCTTGATTTTCATTTGAAATATGTTTAGTGAGAAAAAATATTAAGTTTACATTCATATTTTTATGCCGCTTCGTAGATGACAAGGCTTAATGCATTGTTATACGAAATATCTAAGGCTTGTAATGGTTCAACGCACCTTTTATTATTAATGTGAGAACATATTTTGGTTCTGAAGTATCCGCTAATTCCATCCAAGATTGAATGGCGAAAAATACTTTTCTCTATTGGTGGAACTGTGCTACACTTGATAAGATAGGACACTCCTATCCGTCCCATCTTCGGATTCTTCCCCATCACCTCTTCCCACCTGCTTTCCTCGTTTCCTCTTTTGAAACACTCACTCAAGACTCGCCCATGAGTATAGAGAACATTGATGGATAGTGTTACACATCTGTTGATTTGACAGCGATTGCGGATTGAAACTGAGATTTGTTGTAAATGTATTATTTTGTCAGAAATACGAGAGCTGAATGCTCTCACAAACATTTGAACATACTATTCCCTATGATATTGAAAATTATCTCCCGCTCAATTACATTTTTTCACGTGAAAAAATAATGACGTTTTTCATAATCTTTGGCATGCAACGTTATGTTGATATGACGTTTGTAGCCGGCAAAAACAATGCATTGAAAGAGTTTTAAATGTATTTATGAATGTAATGGTGTTTGAAGTGATATAAAAATAATTGTCCATTAGCTACTATAAAAGCCATTACTTTCATGATATTTTTTTCCAGTTAATATCCTCGGTATCTCTCCAATTTAATAACTACGTGAATGTTTTCATTTAATATTCATGATAAAATTTTTCTTTATATAAAAACATAGATTGACAGCAGAAAATGGGAAAAATTCTACAAACAGTTTCAACATTTTGAAATTTAACCAGTTTAGATTTTATGAAAATAACAACCTTTATAATACATACTAAAAAAAGTCCTATACGATCAGAATATAAGGAGTTGGGCGTTTATATATGTGTTTGTGTTATCCTAAATTGTAAACCAGATTTCTTAAGTATTGTGAGGTCTTTATTGGATTCATACATCAATACGCATTAACAAATGACGAAGATTGAATCTTTTCCACTTATACTGAGGATATTTTGCGATAACACCTTTTATACCCCCGAAAATAATAAAGTATGCCATTATAAATTTTTGGAATAAATTTTCATTAAAGGAGAATATATACCTCGCGATGTTTGTTCATTTTTTGGCTTCTAACCAGATCAAATGTTACTAATGTTCTTAAGCTCATAATTGAGTGAGCGTACTTCAATTATCAGAGAGGACCCTCCCAAAATAAAATATGTAAATAAATAAACAATTTTTTTCACGAGGAATGTGAGTGAAAGTTTTTCCGTTAAATAAAAATGCTGGCTCCGTAAGTTAAATCAGATATGCATCACAGAAAAATAAAGATTGAATATTCCTTTACGCTACTTTGCTTGATGAGTGAATTTTTCTGTCCTGAGCATACCTCCGTAGAATAAAAAAAACCCGTGGAATAAAAGCTTGCTCAAAGAGATTTGTCCCAAACTCCTTTCTTCCATGTTAACGATCCTGGTTCTGGAAATGCGGTCGTTCGGTGCGGAGAGTGGTAATCCTTGGTTGAATTGACGATCACCCGTGTACATTCTCCCGTTTTCGGCCATTCCCTTGCATCCCTATTCCACACGTCTCTTCCTTCTCTCCATTTTTCCATTCTCCTTCTATCACACTTATCCACCTTCACAATCTCGCCTGGTCTCTGAGCCTCTTTACTCACCACTACGAGTCATTTTCGGTTCTTTGGGAAACGGGGCACACTGGTTCTGCTAGAGGATATCAATTGAATATGCCACACGAAAATAAGTCGTATCCACAAATAGGGAAATAATTAGTACATGTCGAAAGATTTCCTGACTAATATAGTATGCAAGCCCTATTTCAATGAAAATATTTTACTCTGTAGGTAACAATTGATAATGTAAATTTGTTGTTATTCATCAATCAAAATAGCAGTAAAGTATCTGAACTCACACAATTTGTATTAATTTGACTTGCGCATATACTCCACTTAATATTGATCAAAAGTGCGCGTTCAACCGATGGACAGGGTAATTTCTTTTCATTTCTTTTTCCAATGATTTGTCAGATTCATCTGAAATTATTTAACTTTATACATATTTGTCTGTGTATTTAAATGGATATACAATGATTCTACGAATTGTCAAATTAGCCGTTATTCAAGATGTATTCATCGATACTGCTTATTCATTGCTTTTTTCTATCAAATATTGAAAATTTTCCTCTACACAAACTCGACAGCTGGTAACTTAAACCAGGCGGGTAGCACAGCAAATAAGGCACTTTGGTATGTAAACAGACGTTTCCCGTTGTTATAAAAAATGCACTGGAGGAATTTGCAACGAGGTATTTTCCTTTACAAATTATCACTGCTATGAAATCGAATCTATTGCTAACATTAGCAAAATTGTTCCTGTGCATTAAGACAAACTATCATATATTTCGAATTTACTCCCTACCGTTACGGTTTTCTTTGAATAGAGCTCAATTTAACTAAAGTCACTAGTCAGCAAAATGCAACACCTTTCCGGTACTATCTCCATCTTTCTGGGTTTTCCTTAACTAGATTCGTTCTCCCAGTTGCCGCCCACATCCGATTCATTGCCCATGCCCCTGTCTCCTCTCTTTTGGACGTAATTCCCGTCTCCATGCATGTACAACTCTCTTTCACAGCGACTTCTCTTTTGCTCACACCTTTAACATCCCTTCTTCTCCCGTTTCACTTTGCTACGAAATCTACATTACGGGGGAGAGACCTTTTCCGAAATCCCTCCGGCGCTCGATATTCAGTCGAACAGAAATGGATTTCCGATGTCATTCGGCCGCCCGACTTGCAATTATTTCTTTTTTTTTTGCTAATCATCCTAATTCGAATTCCCCATTCCGCTTTGGACCGACCCAACATGGCCCCACCCTCTTTCTCTACACCCTCATTCCCCACATCGGTTTCCTCCACCCGTAACTCTTGTCCCTACCTTTTCACTCTGCATTACGCCCTTTTGGAGTCCTCTCCCAATTTTTGTGTGTTTTATGTCCTTTCTCTGATTCCCTCCTCCTTCTCATCGGCGACTCGTCATGAATTAATTTTAGTTATTCGAGGACGTTAACTTTTTCTCCACTCCCACACCTAACTCTCACCTTTCACTCATATTTACCCTTCCCTCTTTCCATCCTTTTCCGTCCCTTTCTCTGACACTGCCTCTAATTATGTGTGCGTGTCTATTTTCGTTTGTGTGCGTGTTGTGTGTCCAACGGAAATGCAGAAATAGTCCTATGAATCCTTCACTGAGTTTAGTATCTTCGTTCAAAGTATCTATTTATTCATTAATATATTCAGGTTGTTGAGTATTATCTCTTTGTTCCTGATGACGGCGGTCGTGCTGTTAAAACGTCAACTACATATGTGAGTGTTCTTTCTTTGTGTTTCTGTTTATATATATATATATATATATATATATATATATATATATTTATATATTTATATAGCCCAATGAGAGCACAGATCTTGATGAATCAATAAATGCCAAAGGGGTGAGAAAGGTTTCAGTGAGAGATTCGCCCCCCTCCCGTCAATTAAGGCACACGATGCCTCGGTGAATGCGCTCAAGGTCGGAAATTATATTATTGGCTTCTTTCTTTTTCTTTCCTCTTTACTCTTTTTCTCCTCGCTTTATGCCCTCCTGTTCCCCTCCATCATTCCTGTCCGCTTGACGCCAGATTAAATATTGACTTTCGTCCGAAATTACGCATAATTCCGCAGTCGAAATAGCCATTCCATTTCTCTCTCTGGTCTCTCGCCCCTATCCTCCCTCTCTCGCTACTAGATGCGGAGAATTTGACATATTTCTAGAGTGCTTTTTGCTTCACGCTGAAAAATCATATGAAATTGAACGTTCAGAAAAATATATATGGACATAACTTAGCATTACCAGCGCATCAGATATGAGTGCAGATCCCCCTACGCTAATGGAATGCTTTTCCATCTTTTTCTACTCAGTGGATTTGCCCGTTGCTGGATTTATTTATAGAAGGTATCAAATTCCTCCTCTAAATATCAATCTGGGACACTGATAGAGTGCGACCAATGCATTTGGTGAATGGTGGAGTAGTAATCAGAGAGCCGGATTCGAATTTTTACGGTTTTGATGCATTTGTTAATGCTGATTGTTTTTCTATTTAAATTACAAGAATATCGTTTGCGAGATACTTAGTCTGCTGAATGATAATTAAGTTGATATTTCAAATTTGAGTCAAAGTTTTTTCTTCACCAACATGGACGAAAAATTATGAATAAACTCGTAATGACTCATCACCTTAATACATACTTCTCTATATTTTATCCATTTCTGGTTTTATTTCAGTAAGAGTTTCAAATTAAATGTAACTTATTTTTGGGCTACTCTACACTAATGATAATGCTTAGGTCCTCATAACAATATTTCAAATCTTTATAAATATTAATACTTATTAATCAATTTAATAGAGTGGAGTGAACTACATTTCCAAGTCCAGAGAAGAGAGCGTAATACACACTAATAGCTGCCGTAATGGGGTTATAGCACGATAATATTTTTATTATTATTATTATAACTGTAAGGTTTCATTGCCTGTTTATCTTTTATCATCTTTTTTATGTATTTCAAGAGTCCTTTGGAAAAAGTTTACTTCAGTTACGGACCAAATATATAATCCCAGGAATAAAAAGTGCATATCAGTGATTTCAAATTTCTTTTATCATATGCCCCATCCTCGAGGATTTTGATATATTCTCTATCATAAGAGTGACCATATTCTTAAATTATAATAGTATATTGTAAACAGATACCGAGATTGAAAAAAGAACATAGGAAAATCCAATTTTCAATGCATGTATTAATATGTATTTTGATTTTTAGTTGCTATAAATGTGTAGGCAATAACATTTTCTGTCCAAAAAATATAGAAATTTTACTCTTTACCATGAGAAAGGGGGTCTAGCACCAGGAGGAAAGGGTAAGGGATGGGGGAGTTGGGTTTTTCAAATAGGTGGGGAAAGTGGAGGGAACCTGTAAAAAAAATATGATTTCGTAGGTAAAAAGCTGTCTCAGACATTAATGGCTTCATAATGATTTCCTTGGCTAAAGAGATAAGAAAACTTATTAGTTAACAAATGAAAATAGCTTTTAAAAATATTTGGTGTTTAAATATTATTGCTCGGCAAAATATAGAAAATCAATTATTACGCACTCCATTGCTATAGAAATTGGGGAGTGTTCTGTCTTAAGTTTATATGCCATTAATCTGCATGGTACGATTTGTATCTTTCCAAATTATTACAATTTAAGCATCATATTGCAGGTCATAATATATATTTAATTAATGGCTTTATGCATAACTGAACTTTTTATATAAGCATGAAAGTTATGCTCAAGATTCGCTGCACGAAGAAGAAAAAAAATCATTTTAATAATATATTCTGCTTTGATTAGTGAACTCGTTCTGCGTCCTATGAAGATGGGGCTGGTTATCATACTTCATAGATACGAGGTGTATTGCTCGAATTTAGACATCAAGTGCTAAAAGAAGGAACATTTTAGTGGTCCTGCCATTTTAAAGAGGTTATTACATGGGCTTGGAAAATGATTACAAAAAATATTTTTCATTTCACATCGAAATGTAATTCCTCGCAACCACCAAGCAAAATTTCTTGTAAAATATTGAACCTTCCTTCTCAAAAGCCGCACTCTGTGTCGTCTCTAGGGATAGCGATGAAATACCCTTTCCGCGCCATGTTGTTTACCTCGAGAGGCCTACCCGATACCGAGCCATGACTGCAGCCTGCGGAAAGGGAAACCAAAATATCCATCAACGAGGAACACGGCCATGTCCGGCCCCTTTGGAGACTCGAATGCGCGATCCCTGCCCTTCATCCAATCCGGGATGGAGAAAGGGAGGAGAGACGACCGAAACACGACCCTCGATAGGTTACCAGATCTTGCACTTACCCGGCGAGTTACACGTCGACGCAATGATGGGCGGGAAGGAGCGTGGCGGGGCTGGAGGGAGGAATTTCCCCAGATGAAAAGTGTGCTTAGGAAAAGGTTTTCGCTGTTAAGAGGCTACGGGAATGAATGGGCCAGTCTCGGGAGTAGAGGGAGTGGGCTACCGAGGAGCGGGATACGACGCCGTAGCTCCCGCTCGGGTACCCCTTTTCAAGGAGGTCTTGCCAAGAGGGAGGGAAGGAGGAATATATGCGCGACGTGAAGGGCAGTGGAGGGGAGTTTGGTGGGAGTGAGTGGCGGGGATGGGGAGGAGGGAGAATGCGGCCAAGGCGCTCAATCCGCCGCGGAAATGAGGACGTTTTTCTGAAGGCGTAGGGAGTACTTCTAAGGGAACGGCAACGAAATGTGATCGGAAGGAGGAAAAGAGGGTGGAAATGAGAATGGGAGCACAATGCATGATGACGAGGATCAAACAGTCTTTTGTTGTGACTTGTTGTTCTGTTTCATACTCTGAGTTAAGCAAGTTGAACCAAAATTTTTGTATCTTTCAGAGTATTCTAAGCTTGAAAAACCTAAACGTCACAGGGATTCAGCGGGGCTCGAGGAAAATTTTGTGGCGAATTTTAGAGGGAAACGTAACTGTCGATTTTCGAGCAGTAAAGAAACTCGCTAAAAACCTTCCAAGGAACTTCAGGGTGACTGAGGTGTTGTACTTATCTTCTAAACATCTTACATCTTCAAAACTTAATTGATTCTACTTACGTTGTCTATTGAATCTTCTGAAAAGAAAAGTTTTTGGTTTTATTTTTCGACGCTTTTGTAGCTTGAACATGATTTTTTGTGCTACATGTATGTTCATTCCGAATAATTTCATCACTCGATAAGCACCTTTCCTTTTATTCTTTAGTTCCTTTTCTCTTTCCGTCAGTACTGCCTGATAATCTACTTGTGTCACAGTTTATTTCTCCTCACACCATGAACCTCTTTCTTTTGCAAGGTTTCATAAGTTATATCTAAATAAACATTGAAGAGAGTTGGTTCAATACATCGCTATTATCTGAGATCTCTTTTTAATGCCTACCACATCTTTCTCATAATTTCCTACACTTTCTGTTTTGTATATAGTATTTTATATTTATTCTTTCCTTTCAATCTACCACTATTATTTTTAAATCCTCATCAACACATTCCATTTGACCCTGTCAAATATCTCATCTTAATTGACTATACAAATATAAAGATAATGACCCACATCTAATGTTTTTTGCCTTTCAGTCTCAGGCACTCCATGGTGTATCATGTTCCTTTACCCTTCCTGAAATAAAATTTGTTATTATATTCTTAAAATTCACAAAATGTTTATTTGATAGTTGTGTCCATCCAAAAATCTACCTTAAACGGTAGATCACCTAATAATAATAATTCTTAAAATTAAGTCTCATAAGTAAACGTGTTTCATTAATTATTCAGTCTCCTGTACGGCCATCATACACCTTCTAAAGATTCATTTTCCCCTGTTGTATTTGGTTTCATATTTTCTAATATATTCTCCGTGATCGAGTCTTTCATATTCTTTTTCCTTTTTCTGACTATACCCTTAAATCTTTCAGCATTGTATTGGGAATTATATTCCATTCGTCTTTTATAGCCATAGTCTGCCCTACATCGTAGCGTTTATTCTCAACATTTTTAGCATATTCTTTACAAGAACTTACATTCTTAAGCTTTGTTTTGCTTCAATTTTCTCCTTTGCTGCCATTTTCCAAAGTGATTACGTCTTGTTCGTACTTGTACCACAACTGAGGTATAGGCAGTTTTAGCAGCTACTCATGGAAAGATTTTGGCCTTCTTGACACCAAATTCAAAGAACTGGGGGAGATTCCGTGACAGTAACTTTAACGAAGTCATTCGCTAGTATGCCTTAAATGCAAAATTTAAAAACTTAAAAAAAAATTGATCATTGATTTTTACACTTGGAAATTTTTGTCGCAATTTTGTTAATATTTGTCTATCAAAAATACATTCTCTCTGATTTCTTACAATAGAAGTGAAACCCCAGGAACCTTCCAAATATTTAACCTTCGTGTGCGACTCATAAACCATGCAATAGCTATCCAACCGATCGTAAATGTCTATGAAATTTTCCATTATTTCACTTCACCTTTCAAGTCCATGTTCTTCAATATACGTATATCTGACCCTCCTTTACCTAATATGCATCTACTATTGCAGTTTCCCATATTTATTGTTCACAGTTGTCCTTCAACTTTTCCTCCATAGACGGCCACTCTGGCCTTCTACCGCTGCTGCTAATTTAGGCAAATAAACCTGAAAAATCAAGACGTCCACTGGGTCATTTAGCAAACTAATTGTTAAAAATCTGTCAATAACTAGAATAGTCTTCGCCATATTATCGTTCGGATTCCTTTCTATTTCGCGGACACCTCATTACTTTCGTTTTATCCTCAGAATACCACCATTTTTAATGTCATCTGATTCTGTATTACAATCAATAGAAAGTGCATTGCCTTTGCTGACTGGCTAAAAAAAATATATCGTCCGCAAATCTGACTGATTTGAAGAGCAACAAATTATCATTCAGCTTCCAGCCTTTCTAATCCCCTTCCCATCCTTTCTTACCATACTTCGCGTATACGATGAAAAGCTCTGGTGTTAGTGAACATTTGTCACCTCTCTGCCTAACAAAGTCATTCTGAATTGCCGTTATCTGCCCTACTGAGGAATACAGGTTTCGAATAATACGCACATCTCATCATTGTACTCTTATCATACATGGTACATTACTTGTATGTCTTTCTACCAAATGTTTTCTGCAATTTCTCTGCCTAAAGGAAATAAAATATTTGTAAATAATTTACCAAAGGTTAGAAAAATGTATCATTCCATTGGTTCATGAAGATACACCTTTACAGATTTATTCTCATTCAAACGATAGCTTATCCTGATGTTTTGAACTAGTTTTGAAGATATAATGGCCAAAAATTAAAAAAAAGATTATACTGTAGGGAGGCAAAGAAGTATGTATTAGACAAGTTAAAATAGTAAAGGAGAGGTTTTTTTGAGTAAAAGTTATAAATGGTCAATTGTTCACTTCTTTGGCTGGATTCTATGCGAGATACATAAACTCCTCTTCTAAGTCATTTTATCCTCCTTCCCATATTTTTATCCTCGCTCTTCACTCTTTTTCTTTTTTTCCCATTCACATTTAACGCAATCTCTTTGTTTCCACGTTCTTTCTGAATCGCTTTTGAAAATAACGAAAGTGTCCTTTTCACCAAAACAATGTTGTTATTTCTTAAAACCCTTTTACCACCATTTTTTGAACACTCACCATCCATCTATTTTTCTTAAATATAATCCATGCACAGGAAACTGGTGAAGATTTTAGACAATCGACAAACTTCTAAAATATTTGACTAGCGAATGAGTTTCAGGAATGCCTGAGCACATTACGTGGTGTTGCAGGTTTTGGCTGCGAATCAGTGAGTATATGACGAAGGTATCCAGACGAAAGCTTTAGCGAAAGAGAAATGTTAATGCAGGAAACAATAAACTACATCAGGAAAGACAGTTCAGGATATGTTAAAAAAATTATCAAAAAAATTAATTACCCTAAAAAATTATTGTGTTAGTTCAATTTGCTTTCACAGAGAGGAAGTGGTTGATAATAGGTACCGTAAATAAAGATAACGATGAAAGAATAGTGAAGATTTAATGCGGAAAGTAGTATTTCACTTCAGCGTGATGACTTATTATAAAATCCACCCAAATTTATGTTATACTGGTTCTTTAAAAGTACGGATTGCGATTCTTATCTGTAAGTTTACCGACGTCATCAGGACAAACTTCGAAGGTTGTAAGGGTTGATCACTTCCGATTATGTATATAATGCCAGAAACATTTAGAGTTTAATCTCTAAGAATATAAAACATAAAATATTGTAACATTTTTCTTAATTTACAGATCTAAATATTCATTTCATTTAACCTGGTAAATACTCCAAAAAAGTCAATCTAATGGATATTTCACTCATTCTTAACTTTATGGTGGACGTACAATATCAATTAATTATTCTGCTTCAGTGAGGTAGCTCAATAGGGCAACAAGAAAAATAACTGCTAACGAAGTACGGTGTCAGAAAATAATTTTAAGTTCCCCGTGCACAACCAGTTTTAATTTTGTGATAAATAAGGAACATAAATTGAGAGAATTACTATGGATCAGGAAACAAAGGCCAATCACATTTTCATATGGAGTAGAATATTTTCCCAATAAGAGTGTTAATACACTTGCAATCAGAATACCTTCTAACTTTTTATGTTAGTATAAGAGAGTATCGTCCGCGTGGACGGTCGATCTCATTTTGGGCCAAAGTGAATGCAGTGTAAAAGTGGTAAAGAAATGGGGTCTGAAAGGACCACGATAACGTATCGAGCAGATCTTCCATGGGTTCAATTTTAATTTCGAAGATGAGTGGGGCGGAAAGAGTAGAAGGAGATGTGTAGCCGTCGTCGATGGAGAGCGCGTAGCAGCAAATTAGGGAGAGAAGAAGGAATCGAAGAGAGTAAGAGATCCAGGGATAAGAGGAGGATATGAGAGTGGTGGGTCAGAGGAAAAGGTCCGAGAAAGAAACGGTGAAATTGAATTGTTCCTTGGTTTCTACACGCGTCTAATTCAATTATTCCCTTTGGTTGGGCTTTGCCTTTTTTCTTCCCTCCACTCGTCCCCCACGGGCCACGCCCCGATCCAACGCACTCTCTCCCTTATCCGAGTCCTTCCCCGCCACCCACGGGAAGTTAGTCAAAACTTACCTAAGTCTCTTTCTCCATCCCCCCTCTACTCACTTCTTCTCCCTCCCCGAAGGATCTTATTTATTTCTCCTCCAATGAAGCGCCAGTGCTTTCTCATTCTTCCTAACGCCCTCCATCTCTTAAGCATTATTCTCTCTCCTCTTTTCTTTAGTATTATCTATTCATTTTTCAGTTTCTACATTCTTCCTCTCACTATTTATTCGATTTCATCTTATTTTTCTTTCCTTTTCTTTTCTCCGTTCATTGCCTGTTAGTGTGTGATAATACAGTGGTTAGTGAATTTTCATTGGGATACATTAGCAGAGGCATTGTTCTAGAAAAAGGAATAATATTTATGCAAATATGTACTAAGTACTATTTCTGGATATTTACGTACGAATTTCATTTAATTTTTATAAATTATTGTTTGAAGACAATGAATTTATATTAATTACGACTAATCATATTGACTACCGCGTTAAATATTTTAACTTAACTTTTATTGAATACTTTATTAACTGGGAATGTTTGAAAAGGCTATTTCTAATGCCTCACCTCTCCATATTTTTGCTTATTTTTTCAGCAAATTTCCTTTCTCCTCCGACCTCCCAACTTATGATTTAGGTAATCCATTTTTTCTTTTTTTTTATCCCTTATTTGTAACACAATGTTACGCTATCATGCGATTCTTATTATCCCCAAACTTTAGACTTCCTTTCGAAATCAATAAGTTTTCCACCCCGATGATCTAACATCTAAGGATGAGTTGAGATCCAAAATCCACTTCCTCTTTTCCTTACGCCTCTACTAATTCAACATTCTAAAACTCATGGCATATACATTCTGTTAATGCTAAAGTTTTTCTCAAAATTAATTAATATTTTTCTAGACCTATTTCATTTTATAAGTTTTCTTCACTTTTATCCCTTTTTTTTCTCCTCCAAAGTTTTGTTTACGTATGAATTAAAACCCAAGAAAACTTTCGTCAATAGTCAGATTATCCCTAGTACGCTACGATTAAAATTTGCTCCTTGCTTATAGCGTTAGGTCACTGTAAGCTCTTCTGAATTTCCTCGGATTCCAGAGTTTCGGGTAGCGCATCTAATCTGAGCCACGGATTCCGAGTGCATTCCACCCGATTCTTCCTCCCCCTCTCTTCCGTAGCTCCTTTATCTCTCTCTTTCTCTTCATTTCACCTCCACGCAATGCCTTTCTTGCATTCACTTCCGTGCTTCAATTTTCCACTTGCCTGCTCCATCTTCTCCTTCATCGTTATACGCCATATCCTCCTCCATTCTCATGACCGAATCTACGTCTTCCTTTTTCATTTCCTCCGTTTCCCAGAAGCCTCCCAACTGTGTACAACGGACGCCAAAGAGTGAGGGATGAGGGATAAAAGTTTTTTCCGTGAGGTTGAACGACAAAAGTGATCAATTAAAGAAAATGCAATGAGAATAAATGGGGAAACTAATCCAATTTACAATTTTAATAAATTAGTCAAATGTATAATAATCAGTGTTGTACCCATTGACGGGAGTTTTACAGTGAATTTAAACACATTAAAACTACCAGGAAATACTGGCAGTAAATTCTAATTTCTTATATTAAATTGGAATCAATGTATTCTGACGGATTCCAGTTTTAAAATAGACTTTATCTACACTACAGCAGAAATATGACACAAACGTTCGTGCTATTGCGTCTTTAAAATTCAATTTAATGAAAAGACGAGAAATAGTAATAAAAATATAGTACGTGTAAAATAATGTCAAATATATATTTGTGTAGGGTTGTGTTGACGAAATTGGTCAGCGATGTAAATAATTTTCCCAGTATTTGGAGTAGTACCTTTGTTTTCCTGGTTAAGTGGAGATTTCGAAAGTAATAAGCTCATTGTTTGAAGTTTGATTTGGGGAAAAATTGATAATATATTTATAGTTTTACGTACAATTATGAGATATATATATATATGTACATATATGTGTATATATATATATATATATATAGTCACTTTCTTGGAAAACCCACGAACGTGCACAATAGAATTCACTAAATAGTCATAGCAAACACAGAACACAGCAAACACAGTTCTGTTCCTAATTCCTCTTGAGAAAGGTGGTTGTACCACCAAAAATTCGAGAACTAGTGAGTCCCTCTTTTATATGTTTTAGTTTCTGTGTTTGCTATGACTATTTAATGAATTATATATATATTTAGCGGTATATTTAGAGGAAATATTAAAAAAAGCCTATGTGATTTTACATTGGTCTGAAATTAGTTGTTAATCAAAACACCGACAGCGATTTTTATTCTTTAATCAATTTATTGGGCAATGAAAATTTCAATTACAGCACTAGAAGCAACATTAAATATTTTAATACTGACATTCAGTCAGTAGCTCAAAGGGCTATATGAAAAGGTTTGAATGCGTCAACTTCTAGATATAGTGGTTACCTATGAAAACGTTCCTGTAGGGGAGGAATGACGAGTAGTGTTTGGGAATGACTGGAAGACTTCAGAGAGTTTAGTAACTCATCCTTTAACACCTAGGTTACAAAAACTATCAAATCCTCTGGATACGTCTTTGCTTGGTGGATGGCCGAAGCAAAATGACCAGAGGCACGGAAAACTTCCTTCACCAAGGGAAATACTGACACATTTTGATTTTTTTTGGCAATGGGTGTAAGCTCTCCATCCCTATCCCGGTTCACAGAATATATCCCTGCGAGCGTAGTTGATGAAGTGACATATGTTACTTTCGTTGACATTACAGTGTCGTAAAATGATTTAATTATGTTCGGTCCTTTCTTTATTCACCCACACTCTCCTCTGTCGCGATTGGCATATACTACTGGAATGAGAGAGGATATAAGATTAGTTTTCAAACATAAATACTGTATTAGCTTCAGCTGCAAACGTAACTTCGGTGTATATATAATAATGAATGGAATACTCTTGAAAACTGGTATACTGAGGAACAGCAGGTCATTTATTGTTTATTTATTAAAAGAAAAATGATATTTTACGCACGCCCGTAGGTTTAGCGGAACATAACAATGTACAAACTAGGAGCTCTGTAGAAGTAACGGAAGAGAAAGTAAACTCTAAAAGGGTTATTATAAGAAAGCTATCAAAAGGCACAAATAAATTGTTTAAAATAAAGTTCCGGTATTTTAGAGAAATTACTGTGGTTAAGAGAAAGACTCTATAAATATCTGTATAGAAGAAAACAGAAGAAGGATGTCGGACACCGTGAAGAAAAAAAATGAGAAATAAGTATATTCGAAGGATACAAAAACCCAGGAATTAATCGATTGAAAATCAATAAAGAAAAAGCATTAGTAATCATGATCAATGTTTAATTATTTTTGACGTACTCGTACTCTTATTAATGAATAATAGTAGCATATCCAAACACGCCCAGTACAGATGATGTAGCAATTATCAGACACTCAATATTGAAATAATATTTCTGGGGCTGGTGTGATCTCTTCAGATGAACAAAATAAAAGCCATTTCAAGATTGCTCTCTAACTAATTCACTATGGATACAGATCAATTTAAACTAAATTTATTATATGGTTACCTGAATACATAGACACAGTTTATATAATCTTTCAGTGGGTAAAATAATTTTCAAACACCAATAATCTAAATCAACCACATTATCATAACGTATATTGATTTTCATTCTTTTTTATTAGACCATAAAAATCCATTTTTTTGGTGCTTCATCTTTTGTGCAAGGTTAATGGCTCCTTTATTCTCTGTTTTGTTTAGATTTTCCAATTTTGTATAGAACGTTCGTAAAAAATTTTAGTTACACATAATATTTCTCTATTGAATGAGTTTTTCAATTAATTTTGTATTACAGTCTGCCATAATTCTAAGAGGAAAATTGCTTTTACAATATTACAATATCTTCATTGAAGATGAGCCTCTTGATAAACTTGTTCTTCACACGCTATTTAGGCGTATAAAATATTTTTATGTTGCTCTGTTAATACTATCCATTTTAACAGGAATACTGTCGTATTGTCTCATAAAGACATCAGCATTTTTGGCTAGCGGAGAGTTATTCTATTAACTAGAGGTGTGCATTTATGAATGTATGAAATCATTCCCGTTAATATCAAAGAAATCCTTGAAAAATATGACAAAAAAGAGACCAAACACAAACTTTAATGATATAAAAAATTCAAATTCGTGAAAAGACTTTGAAAAGTTGATTGAACGTCTAGATTTTTCAGCCTAAACAAAAATGGGAAAATGTTTTTTTATTCTGTTTGTGCAATACATTTTTCTCTTTAACTTAAATATCGATGGAGAGCTTCATCAACCCAATCTTGAGAAGGACGATAAGTAAATATTATGGTGCTTGCATATAGATACACGTTATGAAGATGTAATGAAAACGTTGAACTGATAAAACTGGAAATTTTTATATCCTTGATGCTTATAATCATAGCATAGCGTGTAATTTTAATGCAATTATGTGAATCTTCTTAAATACAATGATGTAAAATAACGCTAAAATAATTCATGCAAAATCCGGAGACAGCCATGAAATAAAATATAAGCTCTAAAAAGGATGGATAGTTAAATATCAAAATTGTACTTGAATATTATAAAGATATAGATGGTGTGCTGCAATTAATAATGTTACTGTTGAAGAAAGATGGTAAAATTTTAGATCATTCTAACTTCCTCATGTATCTATGCATTTATTTTTCCCCTATTCCAATATAATTGTAATTTATATGCCAGGCTTACATGAAATATTTACAGCAATTCCAATTGTCCATTAATTAGTAACTCATAATAATTAAACTAAAATAGATACCTTTGAAATATTGTCTTAATTGCTGACCATATATTTTGTTTTGGATGATGACATTAATGATTCTGCCACTCTTATTGTCTTATGTAACTATATAGAAGGCATATTTTGGAGTACATGTCACTTGTGTATATTCTCTTTTTGTGGTCTTTTATATCAAGTTTATTACCTGTATCTTAATTTTTTTATGATACGCCTCTATTTTATTAAATGATAGAAATGTTTCTATTTCAGATAAAATTACAATATTTTAAAGAATATTTACTCACTTATTTCCCACATAATGTGGTGGGAAAACATTGTGGTGCTTACCACCCGTGCATCGTATTACCGAATCGTATTTTGAGGTAAGATTATAATTTTTATTGAGGCACTCCAAAATTTAGGTAAGGTCCCTCTTGTTGCTCAACATTTAACTTCACCTCTATAACCTTAAATAGTTACTTTTGGTTGATGAAATTTTATTTCACTACTAAAAATGTTTCAGTAGATGATCCATGTCATTGAACGAGTTTTACTAAGCAAAATTGTCCAGAAAATCTTTTTCATCAATTTATAGTACTTAAGAAGGCTTAGATTTTGAACAGTTCCAACAGTTTTAGTTCATTTAGGAATTTACTTAAATTGTAAAACTAAAGAGCTAATCCTTTCGGAGAGAGGTCGATAATTTTGAAAGAGCTTCAAAAAATTTCTTCCCTGTGAATATTTAAATTATTTTGTGACTATGTCGGGTGGGCAACGTTAATTATGACTTAATTGAGCATAATTTTTTCCGTATATACTTTTAATATGGCTATTTTCAAAATAAGCATCCCATGAATACACATACACGCACTCAATCTAAAACTTTCTCATTCCATTTTCCTCCCCTCATTTATCTAATCCACTAGCACTATGCCCCGTTTCAAACCTTCTTCTATCCACCCCTATGTTCTGTCCACTGTCCGTCACTTCCCTACCTCACGACTACCTTCTTGCGTCCCTAACTTCCAAATGCCTCCCTTCCTCGTAACTTCATTCTCTACCACGTTTCTCTTACCCTTGCTTTTGTGTTCTCCCTTCCCTTTCTCTCTCCTTCTCCGTCATCTCCCTCTCACCCCCGCCAAAAATTCCCCCGTCCCCCTCCTTATCCGACAGAGGAGGGAATCCCTTAGTATTGCAATGCCTTTCGATGTTAATGGGCCCGAAAGATTCTTTTGGTCTTAGGTCTTTCCGGGGATGGCTGTGGCAACTGAAAATATGGGGAGAGAAGTGGGAATATACAAGAAGGTTGGGGGTGGGTGTGTGTGCACGTGTGTCGGCGTGGGGTGGAGAGTAGAGCTTTAAGAGTTTGGGGGCTTGCATTCCTATGGAAGAGACAAGGGAATCCCGACTCCTTTTCCGAGAGGCATTTCATTTAAATTAGTCCAGTTGTTTGAGTTCCCCTCCTTCCTTCCCCTAAGACCACCCCTACGTAATTCCCTCCCTCCTTTCCCATCTTACTTTCCCTGCCTTGTTTCGCTTTGCCTTTTGCCCCTTCCCTTTTACTCCCTTACCCCCTCAATCGATCCAGCAGCTTGGGGGAAAGAGGGAAGGGGAAAGAAAAGGAGGCTTTTGGAGGATTGCACAAGTGATGAGATTCTCGAAATTCGCTCATGTTACAATTGAACTTTCCGGCTGACAGTATTAAGTCTTTCTTTCTAGCTATTCAATAGGTTAGTGATTATTTGGGTAGCTAAAGAGGGGATAGATGAAAGGGAGCTAGTATTTCCGATTGTATTAGATGAAGCTACTAATTTTATTTTGTTTTCCTTTTGGCTGGAACAACTCAAGATATTTCATACCATTCGTGTCCTCGATGAAAACTAATAAAATCTACTACATAGTTGCTTCCATAAATTCATGATTTTTTTTATTTTTTCCCACCATAAGATAATATTATTACAATTTGAACTTAAAATGTTTAAGCTAAAAAATGTAGTAATTTGTAGTTATTTTAAATTTTCCCAATTCATTTTTGACATTATATTTATGCGTTTCCGAAAGACTAAAAATGATAAATTGATAAAGAGAAAAATATTCTCAATTGAAGTAATTTAAGATAACTTGCACTTCATTGCAGGGTATATTCTTTGCAGTTTTTCCTCCTCTCTTTTAAGATGGCTTGGAGTTTTAGAAATACGAAGTAAGACTTTATCTAGTAGGTGCCATTAATCCCAAGAAGACTTTTACAATATAGATATATTGGATGAGACCCCTTGATGTGTCACCTAATAACGGACATTAAGGTAATATAACCTCTGGAAATTCAGTTTTAAATGATCTGAAACCCATTATGGCGAAGGAATTAAATCGCCAGTGAGCTCGTTACTCTTATGTTTTACTCAAACTCATTAATTCACATTTATACACCAAGTCAGCTGGTGTATGCCCAATGTGTGAATTTAGTTATTTTTATCTCAAAACAGTCAAACTTGTGTAATAAAATGGACTGGAGGGAAAGGTTACAAATGTCACCAATAGAAACTATTAGTTAACTTCTGGTGAATCCTGGTTAGTGGGCATAAGCATCCTAAATGTACCTCTTCGTGCTGTTCATGCGTGTAACTACGGTAGTCGCATTTTCAGGGGTACTCTCTTAATTCCAAAATAAGGAATCCATCTTTGTTAATAGTTAGAGGATACGACCTACGGCAGAGATTTTTGTGGTAGGTGGGTAATCTGGTAGGGGGAGAAACCCAGCGTCGGCATCCTCTTAACGAAAGGCACCGAGGGGTACACAATTTAACGTCCCATTCGACTGACGGCATACTCACCTGAAGTCCTCTCCACAAAGCAACCCATGTAGAGATCGGGATAGCTCTAAAAAATCCGGCCTTAACCGGGATTCGAACCGAAACGCTCTGGGAGGGAAGCCCCGGAAGTCTTCGTTAACGGATTGTATTTATATCCTGAAACAACATATCCGAAGATTACTCTGCAGTTTTGTAATTTTGCTCATAAATATGCATCTGAATTCTCAATTCAATGGAAATAATGCATACTTTACGGATATGAATTTTCTGAATGGTGATAGGAAATAAATGCAAACTAATGGGGGAACATATATTTGAAATTCGAAGCATACGTTTCCAAAATGTTCCAAAAATAATGCCCAAAATTCTCATCGTACTCAACATTAAAAATGCCATGAATGCATAGTACGTCACGTATAAAGATATTTACTGTGAAAAAATATCCATCTTATTCAACGAAGAAATCAATACGAAGTTCAATCACCTCAAATTAGGCTTCCTGTCGAATGAAATCCGCACATATTTATGGTTTCCAGTTTCTTTCCCTGGTCAGTAATGAGCCGAAAAAAGTACTTTTCAAAATAAAAGGTTCCAAATCCACCAGCCGACTTTGAACCCACAAATCGCGACTCTATCTGAATGCTTTAAATAATAGGCAATTACAATTCTCAACTTCCGAAGAACGTAAAAATGGGTGGGTTTTCCTATTGTATAGTTTCAAACCTGCCCGAGCTTGGAAAAAGATGGCCGAAGCAAAAACGAATATTATATTTTTTCTTTTATCATTCATTGGCATGTTTTATTTTCTCTCATCTTCTGTGCAATTGAAACGTCAAAACAATACATTTTCAATATGGATATAAATGTCAATTTAACGTCAACATGAACCCCATTTATTGTTTTATATGGAAAAAAATTTGGAGATGCCATCAATATTTTTTGCTTACATTAAAATAACGTCCATAATATCCATGATCTGAAACCATGTTACGTTGGCTCTTCAGGAGAGATGGTATTCTATCCTTTAAACCGTGGTTATTTGTATGAAAAATGTCCCAGGCCACCGTATAGCCTTAATGTGGCTGCTAATTGGCTCCATACTTTACTAATTCCAAGGTAATGGACTTTTTTGCCACTATTCACATGCGCTGCAAAAATTTTCCTCTCTCTTTCTAAATTCGTAAACGTCTTCCATTTTTGGTAGTTTTTTGTCTCATTGTAGTCATTAAATTCCATCTCGGTTTTTCCCCTTTGTAATTCAAGTTGTACAAAAAATTCGTTTTTTTGTACAATCCTCTATTCTCCAATGTTTTATACCTAAAACTCCCATAATTTCATAATTATCTTATGACTCAATGCTCACGTTTTGCTATTCACGTATTTTTCTTTGATAACATCGGGCTTGCAATTACTTCTACATTATTGACAATTTTGTAACCTGTCGTTCTTCTGTCAAACATACTACATTGAGCTAAAAAATCTCAGTTTTTTATCAATATTCTCCCTCTGACGGTGCACTTCCTCCCATGTCCCACTCACTTTAGTTTAACGATCGGTTATTCTCCAAAACATTATCCAAATTTATGTTTTTCTGAATGTTCAGTCCCGAAACGTTATTTTGTAAAAGTTGATGTATCATACAAATATATTTAGTAATGTCACATTCAAGGTATTCGCTATTATTAAATATGAAATATATCCATTATTATAGCCAATAATTTAAGGAAAATTAGGAAAAAACTACATAATTTGCAACTTGTGAATTACTTTTACATTTGCAAACACGAGATTGTTTGGTATTGCTGGAGTCCCAAGCGTTGAAGCAAGCTATGTTAGGATGATCTAGGCCCCTTTCCAAGGATTATTACATGCGCTTTGCTTTTTCTTACTCTCCTGAAAAATATCCAATGTTGGAGAACATTTAAAATCCTATCTCATAAAAAACTTTTTAATAAATTTTAACAAAGATTAAAGTTTAATTATTTCGAAAAAAACTGGATTATTTAGTCTAGGGATAATTAAATTTAGCTGTGGAAATTCCCATTTTCACATGACGAGTTTTTTAGCTGAAAATTTCTCAAGTAATTTGAAGGATGATATAAGTCATCAAATAGCAAAGGTGTAAAAGATATCAAGATTCCGGCTGTACTCCAATAGTATTTAAGGATATATAAGGCCAAAATTGTACATATATGCTCTCTACTAACGCAGTAAGAAAAAGAAGGGAAAAGATTTAATAAGCAAAACCTTCATGCCGTAGAAAGTCATTATATATTTGTAAACAAGTCTTTTATTTCCAGATAAAACTGATTCCGAATGTTATATCTTACAAGCAAAGCAGTAATGATGGGAACTGGAGCCCTTGTTTTCGATAATGAGCAATTGTTGAACTCACAGATTTGGTAAAGGAGCTTGTAACCTAATGAGGAGTTAGCCTGAACTTTTAAAATGATGTAATAGGCTAAAATGTTAAAAGAAGGAAACACGCCATTGTAATTCGCCTCGCTGGTTTATCAAGAAATTTATTAATGAGAAAATTGTTGGTACGATGGACCGGTAGTTTATTATCGTGTTATTGACAGATTTTCTCCTATACTAACGGAAATGAATCGAAGTATTTTGTTTACCTAATGTCCTTCACCAGAGGATACCAGAGCCAGAATGACTAAACTATTCAAGAAGAAGTATTAAAAAAATAGTACCTGCACTGTGCGTGATAAAATCTATAGTGCAGCATCTCCATTTGACATTTTATCAAAAAAGAGACGGTATCAATCTGCATTGTTTACCAACCACGTCAATTCATCCAATGGGTGGTTGAATAGGAAAATTTTTAAGGTTACTCATGCGCAGTCCTAAATTACACACAGTGACATTGAGTGAGATATTTTCCTTTTCCTACATTTATGATCTGACATTACAAACATCTTGAAATTTAGATGAGTTATACAAAGGCATAACCCGGAATTATGCTCAGTGTCCCAACAAAGATACATTTAGTCTGACTTGCTCCTCGTTCTAAGTGGCATATAAAAACATTGTGCAGTTTCTTTTATCGTTGTCTAACTTTTTGAATACTAGTCTATATCTAACATTGACTTGCTATGGTGACCTTTTCAATTAGGTTGATTAATAGAAAATTCAATTTGGATGCTGCTAATACAATAAGACTTATAAGACTGTACCTATAATGGCTTAAATAATAATTTCATTCGTACCTATGGCAATATTGCAGAAAATAGACTGGTTAGAATAAAAGAGGAAGTAGAAAAAACGGAATATTGACCTCCATTCGCGGCGACTCATAAATTTCCTTGACATTGATCTGGCGAGAATAATACTTTCATCGGGAATATACAGGTATGCCTATGCATACACATTTCAAGGTCACGAAAGAGCTTTGTTTAGAGAGGAAAAGAAAATTTGAAGAAACTGTTTTGTAACTTCATTATAACTTCTATATATATATATATATATATATATATATATATATATATATATATACTTATTTATATATATATATAAATAAGTTATTGGTGCAGAAAATTATTATGTCAATTGAAACACGCCCTCCCATGGACTACCTTGTCGTGGCGGAAGGGCTCGTGCGTTCGGATTATCCCTAGAACTGTGCTGGCTGGAGTAATAATAATTGCCCCCTGGTAGGGTCACCCATGCCAGATAGGTGGAAGATTAGGAGCCAGACGATAGGTAGTCCACGCAGCGTCTGTTCCTCAGTGAGGCGGCTGCAAAGGGATCTGACCCCATTGAGGCGGCCATTACGTGATAATGTCACGTTAAAAACACTATTGAGCAAGGCAACAGGACCCCACCTCAATTATTATCCCAAGAAAATAAGGAAGGACAACATAGAGAAATTGAGTCCTGGCAACTACGAGACTCGGCCCAAGAGGCCGTGTGTCGTGCCCGGCAGCGGGGGAGGCAAGGGTCGTCATCCCACCAAACTCTTGCGGGGGAGAAATAACAACAGCAAGACAGAAGACGCTGAAGAAGACTGAAGTAGTTAGAACAGAAACATGGAACGTCGGGAGAATGTTGAGAACAGGCAAATTAGAGAATATTAAGCGAGAGATGGAAAGAGGTAATATAGATGTTTTAGGTCTATGCGAGGTGAGATGGAAGGATAGCGAGGATTACTGGAGTGATAGATATAGAATAATATACAGCGGCGAGGAGGAGAGCCAACGAGGGGTTGCCGTTATAGTATTAAATAAAGGGGTAGGAAGAAGCGTAGTCAACATAGAGCAAGCAACTGATAGAATTTTACTTGTAGAGATTAAAGCAGAGCCGACGAACTTGGTCATTGTTCAGGTATACATGCCACCGAGCAACCACAAGGAGGAAGAAGTCGATAGGATGTACGATGAGTTAGAGGATATAATCGCGTGTGTTCCTGCAGAAAAACATTTGGTAGTGATGGGGGATTGGAATGCGACGGTAGGCGAAGGAAGAGAGGGTGGTGAGGTGGGGGACTATGGGTTATGCACGAGGAATGAACGCGGGGAGAAAGCAATTGAATTCTGCAGGAGACAGGGGTTAATCATCACCAACACATGGTTTAGACCCCATAAAAGGCGTAGGTATGCATGGAAAATGCCAGATGACTTAGAATGGTACCAGTTAGATTATATTATGGTTAGGCACAAGTTTAGGAACAGTGTGATAAATTCGCACAGTTTTTCAAAAGCGGATGCGGACTCTGACCACAATTTAGTTGTTATGAAATGTAATGTTCGTTTCAAGAAGATAAGGCAAGGGTGGCGGGTTAGGAAATGGAATGTGAATCCATTAAATGGATTAACGAGGAAGGAGTATCAGCAGGCTGTAGAGGAAATGATGGATGACGGTAAAGAGCTGAGTACAATCGAAGAAAAATGAGAATGTATCAAGGCAGTGATTTCGAAAGCCGCAAATGGAACTATAGCAACCGTTAACGGGAAAAGGATAAGGAAATCACGAGTAACGATGATATGATTGCAAAGATGGATGAGAGAAGATGGAAAAATATAAACACAAGAGTTAGGCAAAATGAAGAACAAAGAGTTAAACAATAAATTGAGAAGGGCCACAAATAAAGCAAAAGAAGAATGATGGAAAACGCAATGCGAGGATATGGAAAGTTTACAGAGGAAGGGTAAAATTGGTGCGCAATGCAGCAAGGTTAAGTTATTACCGGGAAGTAAGAAGGCAAGATCTGTGCTAACAGTTAAAGATAAATGGGGTAAGATAATAGTTGAACCAGGTAAAATCAAAGAGAGATGGAAGGAATATATAAAAAACACTGTATGGCAAAGAACTTAGGCCGACAAGGTTAGACATAGAAAAGGAACATGACGTAGAAGAAGATAGCTTAGGTCCAGGCATACTCGACGATGAAATAGAAAGGGCATTAAAGGAGATGAAAGCAAATAAGGCTGTGGGGGTGGACAATATTCCTGTAGAAATGTTGAAATGGTTAGGGAAAGGTGGGAAAAAGGCCATATATGGACTGATTCGTAGTATCTATGAGGAAGGAATCTGGCCGGAAGATTTTGTGAGATCGGTGTTAGTTCCTATTCCAAAAAAGGCAAAGGCTCCGTCATGTGAGGATTACAGAACAATAAGTTTGATATCCCACGCAGCTAAAGTTATTCTCAGGATCATCAACAAAAGGATAGAGAGTAAGGCAAATGATTACTTAGGGGATGATCAGTTTGGGTTCAGGAAAGGAAGAGGTACGCGTGATGCCATTGCAGTAATGAGATCACTAGTCGAGAGGAATATAGAATACAATCAGGACGTTTTTGCCTGTTTTGTAGATTTCGAAAAAGCGTTTGATGGAGTGAATTGGGAAAAATTGATGCGTGTATTGCAGAAAATAGGAATGGATTGGAGGGACAGGAGACTGATCCGCAACCTATACATGTCTCAGACTGCTCAGGTGCGAGTGGGGAACGGAGAGTCCGGATGGGCAGTGTTAGGAAGAGGTGTAAGGCAGGGTTGCCCATTGTCACCGGTACTGTTCAACGTATATGTGGAGGAAATGATTAAAGAGGCATGGGGAGAACTGGAGGTAGGAATGAAAGTCGGAGGGGAATTCGTAAAATCGGTTAGGTTTGCTGATGACCAAGCATTAGTTGCTCAGTCAGTCAAGGGGTTGCAACCATTGCTGAGTGGATTGGAGGTTCAGTGCGATAAATATGGGATAATTATTAATTTTAATATAACAAAGGTTATGCGATTTTCCAGGAAGAAGAAGGCTAAGCTAAACATTAAAATAGGAGGGGAAAAAATAGAGCAGGTAGAACAGTTTATATATCTTGGAAGTGTGTTGGACCAATACGGTCAAAGTGGTAGGGACGTAAGGAGAAGAATTGCGCTAGGCAAGAAGGCTTTATCAAGGAGGAGGGAGTTGATGACGGGGACGTTGAGTAGGGATGTTAAGACAAGACTCGTAAAAACTCTCATATTAAGCGTAGCTATGTACGGCGCGGAAACGTGGTCGCTGAAGCAGGAGGATAGACTTGATTGGAGGCTTTTGAAATGTGGGTGTGGAGAAGGATGGAGAAGGTAAAATGGACCCAAAGGAAAACAAATGAGGAAATACTGTAGATGGTGGGTGAGGAGAGGGGTTTGTTGAGAAAAATCCTATGGAGGCAGGAATAATGGATGAAACGCGTATTGAGTGGTAGTGGAATGTTGAAAAAGGTAATAGAGGGGAGGATGTTGGGCAAACGAGGAAAGGGCAGGAACAGGGTATGGATATTGGACGGGATGATGGGAGGAAGGAAGTACACAGAGATGAAGAGGGCCTGATGTAGAGTAGGTTTTCTTAGGAGTCACAATATACTTATTTGACAGTTATGTCCATCCTAAAACCTACCTTAACCGGTATATAACCTAATAATAATAATTGAATTACGAGTGAGCCTCCTGGCCATTTACGGCAACCCTATCTCCGAATTACCATCCAATTACTCGCTCTACTGTTATTCACGCTAAAGCAAAATACATGACTTAATGATAAAATACAGGACTTTATTTAAAGAAATATTCTATGGCATGAATAAGATCTGCTGAATTTCTTCTCGGTAAACATTTTTAAATAATCTGATATAATCGTTTTCAGGGAAATGTTACTTAATTTTTACTCTAACTTCAACTTTGACGATGGAATTGAAATCGACACCAATTTCCTTGTGATTTAGTCTCAACAATAAAAATGGGTCGGCATGGGAACTAGATAAATGCATAAATTAGTCGATAAGTGAATCCTAATTGATTTCTCCATGTATTGCTGTAAGACGTATCCGCATATATTCTTCAAAAATGAAACGAGTTGTTATCGGGATGCTAGTCAAACATACGTTACTTTTTTGTAAGCAAATTCTCGCAAATTCGGATCAAAATAAGTGTTCAGTGATTAAAATAAAAAAGTAGATATAGTATCATTTCTGATGACATCTTTTTTCGAATTTGATTGTCACTTCTAATTTGAAATTTATGATTGAATAAACACATTTGCATTTACAATTATTTAACGTTTCATGGATTTCTAACGAAAGTTGACTAAAATGATCTAGATTGAACTCTGAGACTTTTGAATATTTATAAATGTAAAAATTATTCATCTTGCCCGGAATTTTATACTTAGAAATTGTTGCATTGTAATACGTATCAGTGGAATACTACGTTAAAAGTAACCATTGCAGGATCTCCTGTAGTTTTCCTTGAGTTCACCTTTGGTTTGTGAAATTTCTATTACCTTTGAAGTTGGGAAATTTATTGTTGTGCAAAGCTTGAGAGTTATTCAATTACTAGTTTTATAAAATAAGTGATACAAAAAACGTGTAATGACAACTTTGCAGATTTACTATCAATTTTTATACAGAATAGAATGAAGTCATGTGATTAGCATCGCTGTGTTGAGTAATAAACCGATTATGGATTGTTTTAATGGTAACGTTTTCAATTAGAACAGATTGAACAATTCCATTAATGTAGAAAATGTTATGTAAACCATTTTTATACCATTTAGCTTGAGGAAAAACTCGGGAGAATGGGCCTTTTAGAAAATAATAGAGTTAGCTAAGTTGGCTGTAATGGTAATAGTAAAAATTATTGATATTTTGAATGAAATTAATGAAAAGTCGGATGGGAATGTGGAATAATATTTTGATATTTTGGTCCAATATATGCGTTTATATCCTGGACTGCATTGTGTTCCTGGTATTTTTCTGTATTTCATGATATTTATTTTTTCATGTATATATTTACATATATATATATATATATATTTACGTATATATATATATATATATATATATATATATTTACGTATATATATATATATATATATATATATATATATATAACTTTTGGACGGCACAATAGAACACAGAATAAAACAGATAACACGTAAAAGGACACTCACACTGTAGATGATTTAAGCTTTCGGCCTACTCCGAGGCCTTCTTCAGGTCAGACTCTGAAGAAGGCCTCGGAGTAGGCCTAAAGCTTAAATCATCTACAGTGTGAGTGTCCTTTTATGTGTTATCTGTTTTATTCTGTGTTCTATTGTGCCGTCCAAAAGTTATATTGCTCTCGTGAGTACTTCCGCATCATCCAGATATATATATATATATATATATATATATATATATATATATATATATACTGTTTTATATTCTAAGAATATGTTTTATTTTTGCTGAGCATGGCCAAATGTAATTGTCATGGTGTATAAAATATCATTGAAATTTGATGACTAAAAGGGTCGTTCCCTTGAGGTCTATAATAGAGGAATGTTTTAATGAAATTCAGTGATTTTGAGAGCAATATCTAATTCACCTTATATGCTAATATTCCAATCGAATTTCATGGGAAATGATTTCAAACCTCCACTGTTTGAGATATTTCTGACCTTAATGAATGTTAGAGACTGTATATTAAATATTTTTATGCCTGCATATAAATCGTTTACATTCTCATCAACGCTACTTAAAAATTACAACATATATTCTTAATAAAAATGTTATATCTCATTTTATTCACGCTCATAAACTTGTAGCATTATTTTCGTTGATGTTTCCTTCAAATCAATTAAATTACGCAAACCAACTTTCCCCGTTCTAATCAGTGCAAAAGAGAACAATTTTGTTTCCTCCCAGGAATGAAAACCACATTCTCGTAATAATAGGTGAATTAGTCAAACGCTAAACTTTATATAATTCATTATTTATCTACTTTCCCTCAAACCTCTCTTTAATTAATGCATTTTGATCCACTTAAATTTTTTCCTAAAGTGTTTCCTTTATGCTTTCAGGAGACGTTACTGGTTATTTCAAAACTCAACTCACTTCTAAAAAATCTTGTAAAACCACGGGATAAAATAAGGCAGAATAAAAAAGTAAATAATTCAACTGCAACAGTTTGTTGTTGAATTCACCTTACTATGCTCTGCATAAAATACGTCAGCCATCTAAAATAGAATATGGTTTAATTTTGCCCCTTGAATAAAGTTGGACATCTTTCATTACTAGTCCCAAACCTAATTTTATGGTTTACATTTCTGCAGAATGAATAATGTAATTTGAAGGAAGATATCATTCCAGAAAAAATTATAATAATTCTCTGCAAATATGTCTGGGAATGTAATTTTTTCCAGTTTTCATATCGTCATGCCTAAAATTGTATGCTGTGTTTTATTTAATTCCTCTTGCATTTATGTTCAGTTTTATAGTCTTAGGAGTATGTATGTACATTCATAAGGAGATTTTATTTTTTGCAGTTTTAAAGTAATTCCCTCTTGAAATAATGATATATTGAATTCCTAACGTATTTGTGTAAATAAAATTATCAAAACATATGTGTTTATAACTAACCGTCATTTTTATTTAAACCTTGACATCGTCTAGGCACTAATGACTTCAAGGGTTTACAATATTAGATTGTGACAAATACTCTTAGTGATACCATCTCCTCTCCTCTTCAAACATTTTTGCCTGGATCAAAGGATGTAGGGAAATGGGTAGTGGTGTAACGTCTTTCTGCCATTCCAACCACCCTTCGTAATTTCTCACTCCATCAACCTCCCGCGATTCCACGACCTACATCCGTCCTTTCGCGCTGTGCGCCCGCTATATCATTCTCCTCCCCCGAGCAAGATGGGGCACGCATTCTCGGTCTCGGTGTCCCCTCACCTCCCCTGTAAGGCCGTATCTGTTGCGCAGAGTGAAGGATGATGAGGTGGTCCTTTGCTCGAGGAGGGCTGGGATGAAGGAAAGGGTGAGTGAGCCGGTGGGGGTAAAAGGTGAGGGTGGTAGGAATCCTCTTTCACGAAAAAAAGAGAGGGAGAGAAAAAGAGAGGAAGTTAGGGCGTTGGGAAATCTTAAAGCGAGACGTGGAAAAGGGGGGAAGGTGTGTGGGAGACAGAGAGGAAAAAGGCCATACGCGTGGGCTATCTTGGAGAAGAGAGAGAAAGAACGGGATGAGGGAGAGAGAGATTTGGGTCGGGGAAAAAGACAGTTGGAGTGCGGTTTTCCCTAAGCACATCTGGCGACAGCTAGGGAAAGCCACACACCTCCACACTTGGTTGGAGGCGGACCCTTTCTAAACTCTTTCCCACCAACCCTCCCACCTCCCTCGCCCTTCACTCTTCCCCTGCCGTTCCATCCCTTCCCCATTCGCTAGGTTACCACCACCGCTAACCCCTCTCACTCCACCTACCTTCCGTACTCCCTCTCTCACCAAACCCCCCCAACCCTTGGAGCAACCCTCCCTCTCGCGTATCCCCTCTCATCCCCTCAACTTCCACTCTGAACTTCAGTAATTTCCCTCTTTCACGAAAAAACAGAAGACGATGCCTACCCACTCAAATCGCTCTCTCTCCCTTTCTTCATCTTCCTTCCTTCTATCCCTTCGAAACTCTTTATTACTGGCCCTCGTCACGTCTCTTTCATTCCCCATCCTCTTTTCTCTTGTTCCTTCCTCTCGCCTTCCGTTCCTCGTCTCATTTTTTTGCCACACCTTTTTTCTTTGCAATTTTCTCGCACCCGCATGCCCACCCCATTTTCTCACTCTTCACTTGTTTCTTTTGCCTCTCCCTTCGTCCTACACGCATGTCATATGCATCCAAAAAAAAACCGCGTCTCGCAGTCCCTCCAATTTCCATTCGTCCATTGCCCCGGGAAGAAGAAGAGAAAATGAAGGACTTCTCTTTCGCGGCGGCCGTCGGGATTCGGGAATTGTGGCTAATGGGATCCATTACACGCTGAGTTCTCTTCCGCATGTTTTAATAATACCACGACGTTTTCGGGGTAAAGAACCTTCTGGTTAAAAATTTGATGAAAAGTCATCGCAAACAAATAATACGGGCATTATTTATATTTTGTTCTTTGCGTTTCAAGTTGTCTTCATTTTGACCGATTGTGGGTTATAGAAGTTGAGTTGTATTTACAAATGGCAATCTCTCATATATGATGGGTAAATAGCTTTTGATATTCACGTTTTCCTTAATAAATGTTGATCTACAACTCTTTTGTGTATCACTGGGGAAGTATAATAGTTAAATATGGAATGAAAGGGAAATAAATGTGCGGTTTACACTTCCACTTCATTGACGACACCTTGATTTGAAAGAGTTTCTTGAATATCCATACTAAAAAGAAATACTTGGCTACTTGGTAATTGGTACCGGATGATGCCGAGAGTCGGTGAAACGCGGTGTACCATTTAATAAAATCTGTAAAACAGTACAAGTATTTCTTTTTATTATGGGTATTAAATACTTCCACGAAGTGAAGGTTCCATTGCTCGTGCGGCATCAACTTTGAACATAGCTTTCTCATAACGACGTTTCCGGTCAAAAGTCAATACAAATCACTTTTAGGGATTCCAAGTTCATCAGAAACCATGCACATATATAATCAGCAATCCCTGACCAATAAAGCCTTAACTCATACAAGATTAGCGTAACTTTCTGAGGTAAATGGGCGGTCTGAACGCTCGATGTCTTCAATATCTTCTCCACCTTCCAAAAAAAACTTGTGCCTATCAAAAACATCCGATCCACTCAAAATATTATCGACATATTCTACCTTGACCATGTCATGAGTCTATTTACCGGTTTTACTCAGTTACAAGCTAATTTTGATGGCGTAACGCTGATCCAATAACCGGTTAAGAACGGAGAGCAACGAGGTCTCGTTATAGAGGTTTCGCAAACGAACGATCCACAATCCGGAAAGGCCGGGAGTTAACTGCCAGCGACTTCCAGCATTTACTGAAACTCCCCTCACTTGAACTTAGCGAGGGAACCACCGTCTGTCCGTCAATCCGGGAAAAATTAAGTCATCCAACTTTTGTGACAGACCTTATATGTGGAGAAAATGACTAAAGAGGTATGGGGGAGAACTGAAGATAGAAATAAAAGTTGGCGGGGAATCGCTTAAGTCAGTTTGGTATCTCGATGATCAAGTTTTAGTTTATCAATCAGACATGGGGTTGCAATCATTGCTGAGTGCATTGGCAATTGAGTACGATAGTTAAGACATGAGAATCAATATAAAAAACAAAGATTATGTGGTTTTCCACAAAGTCCGCCCAAATATGGATTTTACTTTTATCATTGTGTAATAGTTTACTCAATACACAAAAACTGACGCTCTGTGCCAAAGACATCTTAAAATATGAGTTAATGTTACGTTTTTGGGCAGCGCTCCTTGATGTAGATATTGGGTCTTGATTTCATTAATTATTAGTCTAGAAAACTACATACGATATTGGAAATACAATGAATTAATTAACTTCGTTAAATGATTTATACTCGTACAAATAAACATATTCAATGTTATTTCTATTCTTGATTATGACTGAATTTTACACTTCAACTGAATTTTACACTTTTTACGCAAAGTTAACTGTGGCCTCCACAAATCCATCTCATAGGGTCACTGCGCTTTAGCCTCATAGCTTAGCTATCTTATAGTGCCATAGTGCCAGGATGAACACATATTCTGTCCGAAAAGCTGAAGCGTGACTATGCATATAAATGAACTATATCAATATTGGTTTCATGCCGCTTTCTCATCCTAGTCCCTGCCTCTTTCACCGTTTCATTGTCTATAGGTTCACCAAGCGTTTCGTTTATGAATTTTCACTATACCTGTGGAGGGTAAGATGCAATAAGCGGTTTATTATTGTGTAGCCATAATCATGTTTAACATTATTATATTTAATTTTTGACGTGAGTAAATTTTGGAAAGGTAAATAAAATATGGTGCCAAATTTATCTTCTCTACTCAAGTCCCTTCTCATTCCTCGGTCTGCTTTCATTCTCATCTATCTCTATGCTGCAACTTTTATGATGGCACGAAATAAAAGTTTGAAGGACCGAAGGCTCTCCTCAACTCGCCACGGGATGAATCTTTCAAAGGTCTCTGAGGAGACGTCTACACGTGTGTGTCCTTGTACGTGTGTGTATGTATGTGTGCATTTTGTGTGCAGGTGTCGACGTTTCGTCGCCCGTGTCGGTCAGGAAAGGTTAGATTTAGAAAAGTGGTGTTATTCTGCGGCGAGCCGAGCATTTCCGTTTGTCTGCGCTCTCGAGTGCGATCCCTGTAGTTTGTCACATGGACATTATTCTTCCCGTGTCTCCCCTTCTATCTCCTCCTCTCCCCTACCCACTCTCTCTCTCTCTCTCGCCCCATGAGCCCACACATACACACACACACACAGCACTCACCCCCCCAAATCCTCTTCGGCGTCTAAATCCATGTCGTGACGTGACGGCTGGTCGTTCGCTTTTTCCCCGCGGTCGCCCTCTTGCGGTGCCCGCGAGGGGTAATGAAGGTCGCGACTCGGCTTAGCCGGTGTTGTTTTTCCGTCGCTCGTTAGCTTGGCGTCAAGATTTACGGGTACCTTTTCTTACTTTCCCTCGTAAAAGACAAGCGTCCACACGAACGGCGGAACTGGATTCATGGGAACCATTTGACTCTCGGAGTGATTTTTGCCGAGAATCATGTTACTTAATATCTGCGTTGCTGATAAACGCAAAGACGGGGATGCGGGACCATAAATCACCACTAAAAGGTCTTATTTATTAAAATTAACCATTTCACATTGATAAGATATCATAAAAATCCCACTCTTTTTAATTTTTAAATCAGCACCCTTTTTAAAATTTGATTGCGTTTCATGTAGATTTTTAATCGGTCCTTTTGCATTGATGAACCTCTTGGTAGATGTGTTTAAAGTTATACGCGCTTCATGGTGAAACATTATACTTTGATCGTGCAATAACTGTTTATAAAATCCATGGGATTGCTCTCGTGGTATCGGAAAAGTTTTGCTTTTAGTAAGCCCCAGCTCCTTCTAGATTGCCTTCAAAGTTTCAGCTTTATCCATCACGTTGTTTTATTTTCACAGTTGGGTGAAGCAAAAAAATTATATTTATTTAAAAAAATGAATTTAAATGGCTTTGGTGAGCTCATTTTACTCTTCTATACAAAAAGCTTAACAAGGAAATACAGCAAAATGGAGTTGGATGAAGTTCGTGATACGTCTGCTACTGGATTTCCCACGGTTTACAATTGGGTAAATGAGTTTAAACTTAGCTGTATGTCCAAAATTGATGATCATCTACCGGAAAATCCAGCGGAAATGTCTTCCATCGATTCCTTTTAACTAATCGACGTATTAAACTTGGTGAAATAGTCTAGGATTCAATCATATCACAAGGTGCGCACAGTTTTTTTCCATTTTGTCCGAAATATTGTATGTGAAAAAAATCTCGGCCAGATGGGCGCCGCATTTGGTCGAAGTGCAAAATAAACGCAATCGTATAGTGAATTCGAACGCTGTTTTGGCAATTTTCCGTCAGATTCCTGGCAGATCTCTGCATTGATGTATAACTGCAAAGGAAATAAGGATACAGTTTTATAATCTAGGGAAAACTGAAAGGTCGAAACATTGGCTTTCTAAAGGAGATCTGTCTCCGAATAAGACCAAGACGATGGAAGGTGATGCAAGGAATTCACGCGGAATGCTCTGCATTGATTGTATTAAAAAACGACAAATGATAGAAGGAGATAATTATGCGTTGTTTTTGCACCGGTGGAGTAAAGAAATCAAGAAAAAAGTCCTCATTTGCTAAAAGAAAAAATTATCTTACGCCAAAATAATGCACGGGTGCACACCTGCACAGTTTTGAATAAGAAATTATAGAATTAAACTTCGAATTTATGTAAAATCTAGCTTATTCACCAAATGAATCGGTGGAAAACAATTGCATTTCAAAAGACGTCATCGCCAACACAGACGTCTATTAAAAAAACAAGTTGGGAAAAAACGTACGGAGCTAAAAAGAGAATATGTTGGAAATTTAAAAAAATGGACTAAAAATAATTAGTTTTTTCCCGGAGACTCATTAAACGACCCACGTAGATAACGCATTAATTAAACTCTCTTAGGACCAAAATTTGCAGTTGATATTTAGCGTATTATTGAAAAAAATTGGTATTTTTATATATTACGTTGCAACTACGTATTTATACATAACTGATATTTTATAGACGTAGTTGTAATATTTATCCAAGTGTTTTTTACTGAGAAAGCTATTTTTAGATTTTCCTACGACAATAAATAATATCACATCATTCAGCCTAGTTCGGAACGCTTAATTTCGAATGAACTCTTCCCTTGTCCGTGTGTATCAACAATTATAATGATATAAGTTAGTCTTCACAACAGGAAAATGCTGTGATGAAATTTAGAGTTTTAAGGAAACTTCAATTTAACTCTTTGAATTGAAAGGGAATGACAGTTTAGAATCCACATAAACTACTAATTTTCATTGAGGTCTGCATGCGCCTTTTAAAATCCGTACAACAGAGAAATTTGTCAACGAGAGGTCTATGGACCGTTAAACGTAACCGCAGATTTTGAATACAGGTCTTAATGAACGAAAATCACATTCTTAAACTACGATCATTTAATTTAAACATTCAATCTTTTGAATCCACCTCTTTAAGGCTCATTGATGCTCTCAATTTTTGAAACGAAATGAAACTAGGAACAATGTGTACAAGGAATAAGTTACACTTACATCGTCATTACATCTCTTTTGGCTTGTATTATCTGCGTTCCTAGTTTATAATTATGTGTGGAACTAATTTCCATTAAGTTGCGTTAATTCCTTACTATCTCAACGTTATTTTTCCACGAATTTACTTTAATGGTTAACTCATATTATATTCAATCACTGAATGTTAAACTAATGATTAAATCCCATGATTTTCACGAATGAAAAGTTAGATCTCAATGCACTGCTTCCATGTCTCCTATGGACGGCCTATCGTCTCCTATTTCACTGCTTCATCTTCGTGGCAATAATATTGATTGTTAACGATATCACTGCATCTTAGACAGGGTATATATTTTAGATCTATTTATTATTTGGTATTCATATTATCAGATAATTGCAAATAAAATGTCCATCTATAAATTTTATCTGTATACTATGTTTCGTAAGCTGATCATTATATGTTAAACAAATGCGATCAGTTCATTGGATGTAATTTTAACAATACATATATTAAATTATTGCAATCACATCATTTACTGCATTATTTTAGTTAGTCTGTGACCCCGCAGTCTCTTCGGGAAAAAGAATGTGGGCTTGAGTAACCGTGGTTACTACTTTTGGCAATTAAGCCATTTGGGAGACTTGAGAACACCTCCTAAATTCAGATAATTTCTGGGCAAGGTGCAACACAGGGTAATTGGAGAAATAAAAGAGGCAGATAATTGAAACGGGCAAACAATTGTCGAGGATATAATAAAGGTTATGACTACGTCTACTTATTCAGCTTCTCAACTTCTCGCGTGCTCATTTGCTCATAGTTCCGTCACGGTCTAATGCATCTCTACGGGGCATTGTCCTTGGGAGGTTGGAGTTTGCATATGTGTGTATGTGCATATGTGTGTATGTGCATATGTGTGTGTGTAAAGTTGGCTGTTGAAGAAAAAGATGGAGGAAGAGAGAAGATAGCGTAGGAAAAGCGTGTGTGTGTGAGAGAGAGAGATAGAGAGAGAGAGGGGGCCCCGTCGAAGGCAGAGAGAGGAACAGGAAGCCCCTGTCTCTCTCCACTCACGTAATGAAATAAATAAAGAGGGACATAATCCCTCGTTCTGCCTCACGAGTCAACTTCTCATTTACCCTAGCTTCGTTCTCTCATCCAGTGTCCTCCGTTCTCGCAACGCCCTCCTTCACCCCCTTTCTTTCCCATCATTCCCTTTTGCTTGCTCGTGCTCAGTATCGTACCAGTATCTCTCCAACCTACCCCTTATGCTCCCTCCCCCTTATGCTCTCTCGTCCGTTCCCCTTACCCGTTTCACCGCATATAAAAGGCATGCCCAAGGCTAGCCCTTCCCCTCTCCCGTACCCCCTTCCCCATCTCATCACCTCCTCGCCAAAAGCCCTTTTCCTGCCGTCCGGACTATTCATCCCATCCTTCTCCGCCTCTCTTTCCCTCTCTCTTTTTTCTTCCACCTCTCTCCCTTTCGCCCGACCCTCCCTCTCTTTTAACCCTCCCTTCCAGCCTCACTCAGACCCATTGTTCCCGTCCCACCGTCAGCCTCCCCCGTCCTTCACCTCTTCCCACGCCTCTCCTCATTTGCGTGCCGCCCCTTGAAATGCTCACGCCAAATGTTTCCCTTTGCTCCCCCTCTCCCCCACTCATTCCACCACCACAAACTTTGCGTCTCATTTCGCCGTCTCCCCGGCTGCTCAATTTCCACTTTATTAATTCTTTTATTGTTATTATGCATTTTCACCTCGTTCCACTGTAATTCTTCTTCTGCGAGTTGTTGCGTGTGTGAGCGATGTATTCGCCCTCTCTTCTAATCATTCCATTCTGGACTTAAGCAGTACGATCCCCTTTCAATTGGAAATCATCGTCTTAGAGCTCTACGGATGATTAAGTGTTGGATTTATGCTCGATCTAAATATTCAGCGTTGCTTCTTTTTTGCTGTCTAATTTTTCTAGTATTCCGCATATTTCGAATTGTGGTTCAGGAACTACTCATGCAATAGAAAATATTTCATTGTTCAATTCTGTTGTGCGGTCTTAAAAAAATTGGTTTTGTCACCCAAGAAAAGAAATAGTTAAATTGATACAATAGGAAAAACTCAATTTTTATGTTTGGTCTTAACAAAATATTCCATTTAAAATATTACCTATTGAAACAACTTCATTTTATATCCGATTAACAGTCGTGTCTTGATTGGTCATAATTTTGATAACTTTGAACTCTGCGAACAAATACACCTTCGCTCCATTATGTAATATTGTGACTTTAAATTTAAACATCTACTTGTCATTTTTTTTATACCACCAAGATGCATAACTTTAACCCGCTTGTCACTATAATTCATTTCTTGAGAAGCGTATTAATTCTTCCTCTTATTTTATTCGGCTGCATTTAAAACAACAGTGTAGAAGATTGCAGATCAAAATTGACTATTTGCTGGTCTTGATTTTCAGGAAACATCTTCAGGTACACAAGCATCATTCCCTTTCAGACCTCTATGCGGGGCTTATGTTGGCTCACCACCCCTTGGCATTCGTGAAGTACATACAATTTGTTAAAAATAAATTTTCCTAATTGTGTAGTCTCAAATTGTCCGCGAGAAAATTAATGTCTTATAGCGATCGTCACTGCTGTCAGTGCCATTTACTATTTCAATATGGCGTTAATTACCAATTTAACTTCACTAGAACTATTTCTTCTGATTACACTAATGTATAACTTCTTCCTCTTCTCAAATCTTCTAGTTTCAAAAGGATAAATTATGCTATAGAGGTAGATGGTAAGACTGTAAACACGAGATATTTTATAAATAATTTCATAATTCTCTGAATGCATTTACCATCGTAAAAACTTCAGCAGCTTCTGGAAGGTAAAAATGGACACGAACATAAGTATTTTACGCAGATACTCTTCCTTCTTGAACCTATAGGAGATTAAAGAAAAATTATTGCAAGATATTTTGTCTGCATCATTATTACTTTTACATAAGTCATCGGATGATTTTTAACAAACGAATAAAATTGAAATAAAAATCATCCCAAGCATATTAAATTTGAGCCAGGAATCATATACACCCCCACAAGATTCGTAGGATTTACGTTCATGGGGTATTATGTTGGGTCACGGGTCGTTTTAGGCCCAGCCGCAGCCTCGTCCTTTCTATTAGTCTCTCAATCCCTCCACATTGCCCCTATATTCTCATTTTTAGCGCCTAACCTTTTTCGTAGTCACTAGTGCATTCTTTATCCCCACCCGCATTCTTACACCTTATCTCTTTCCCAGTCTCACACACACCTTTAACCCTGGCAGTGGCAGCCGCACGCCATCAGCGACCTCCCTTCCCACTAACCATTTCAAGCCCTCATTTCCCCTACCCCTCGAACCGACCCCTCCTCAAGCCAAAGAAAACACCGTGGAGATTGCGACTAACCCTTCACGAACCGAAAGGCCATCCCTTCCCTTCCTTTCCACCGCTCGAAATGGAGAGGTGAGTGGGGGACGAGATGGTGTTATAGGGGTAGACTCTGGGGCGTCGCATTGTGTTTGACCCCTTAACGAGGACATTGTGTGTTTCAAGTGCCCTCTCCACGATCCCATCCCGTGGGTTTCCTCCCCCTTAAGAACACCCCGCGACCCACCCATCAATCCTCCCCCTCCAACCCCTTCCATCACCCTATCACCCTCCTCCCCGTCAAACCACCGGGTGGGCGTCTAACTGAGGACCCACCGGCTGTTCCCGAGGGGGAGCCGCGGGAGCGGAGGGAATAAGGGTGAAGGGTTACGGGGGTGGTAGGGGATCCGGCGTGGCGACAGCGGCGTGGAGACCTTTAAGACCCCCGGGCTCTTCAATACTCCACAAATAGTCTCGCGGCCTTTCCCTCCAATCACTCACTCACCCATCTCTCCTTCTCTCTCTCTCTCTTTCACGAGCACCCCATCCCTAGCTTCCCCTCATCCTTTCATCTTCTCCGCTCACCCCTTTCCCCAATCCATTTCCTCCCCGACGGACCACGGTGCGAGTCCTCCATTTAAATGGATGCGACTCCTCGTGTCGGTGTTTATCTAGGATACTATGCCCTCGGGGGGGGGGCGGGGGTTGAGCGAGACCACTTAATGCCTGTTTGCTTTAAAGAATGAGAGGGAGGCCGGGAGGCAGAGGGAGAGAGAGAGAAGCGGGTAGAGGGAAAGATATCGGGGTGAGAGTTTGAGGGTTGGAGAAGGTTTATGTTGTGGGAAGAATTGGTCGAAGCATAGGAGGCGTCAGTGTTAATGTGTGACAAGGGTAAGAAAAATTTAGGTGTAGTGGGAAAGTGATTTCTAATGCTATCCGTTCAATTTGTCACCGCTAATGCGACGTTATATCAAAACTTTTAAGTGTCCCATAAAATTATTTTTCCAAAAAAATAGTCATTACAGTGTTATCTTCTTTTGGTTAATGTCACTAACTGCGCACAGAAAAAATCATTTAATTTTGGTTGAAAATGGTCATAGCTTCATGAAAGTAATTTCAACAGCGTAATTTAGTTATACATTAGTGAAGCAATTGAACTCGTTTGTTAAATGCTTCATAAAATATATTCATATTCATCTCATTATTACACTGAGACTAAGTAATGAATTATGAGACGTAAAATAACTTCAACTGCAGTAAATGTATGACTCAGGTGTGAAAAATCATTAAAAAACAATTGACTATTCTCCCTTGAATCATCTAGTAGCTCTTTAATATAGAAAATACTCAACTCTTGTCTATTATCTCTGAAACGACCAAACCAAGTGGCAGTCATGTTCTTAAACTTATGCCAGTAAAAAACTCCTTCTAAGGTTTAAAGAAAATATCTTACATCAAATTAAGGTCGATACATCAATTATTTATCGAATATGACTCCCAATCTGTGTAAACTTACAATATAAAATGTATAGACGTATATTATTGATACAATGATAAATAGATATATTAGTGCAGAAGTCCTTTCCACATGTTTAGTAGTGAATAAATCGAACGATTGAACAAGATAGTGTTAAGGATAGGCAATTATTACATAGAAAAACATAACGTTTGAATCGGGGAGTTGACGTATTTATTCAGTCATTGAGAAAATTTTAGGTTCATAAGGCTATTATAAATCATTAAAATTCATGTTAAAGAAATATTTTTGGTTTAAATGAACTTCGATCCTAATGAAAGTCCCTAGAAGTCCCCGAGTTCTTACAGGTTCTTCATGAAGAAAGTATTGAGGCTCTTTATAGCGGAAGAGTAAAATAATATTGACCTCAGTCACTTATTCCAATGACGTCCCATTCACAGCTGCGTGTATAAAATTACTGCGTATAGAGATAACAGGCAATCAGCGGAACTGGGTGTTAAACCTCATGAATAAAAGTCTTCTTCGGTGTTCCAATTATCTAGACCAAAGAGATTACATTTTAACTCTGGTAACCGTAAGATCCTGAGGAACTGTCAAGAATCAGATGCCCCGAGCACTGGACGATTGAGAATGGTTACATAAATTCTTGAAAGTATATGACGTCCTTACAAATTGGGGAAAGGGAGTGACGATATGTGAGGCAAGTGACGCACGGGGAAAAATGAAAGAGACTCTCTTCCATTTTTGGCGTTCGAAGTTGGGGAGTGTGAAGGGAAAATGCGGTATTATAAGGCGCATCCACGATATGTGGGCATTAGGACCTGCTGATGTGCGATCATAGGCGGTACGGGCGGGCCTTGTCCGTGAGTAGGTTGAAAAGAAGGATTGCGGAAATAGAGGGATGTGTAAGGAGGAGAGGGAGGGGCAGTGTGAAGATTGAATAGAGGGATTAAAGGGGGGGTGTGCTTGCGAACGATGGTGGCGAAAGGAAAGGGCAAGGGACGGGAAGAGGGCGAGGGATGGTCGAAAGAGTGAAAGGTGGGCAGGGTGTTAGATGGATCGGTAAGGACCAAAAGAAGGAGGGAAGGCTGAGGGAGCATTCGGAAATGAGAAAGGGGTGTCGCTGGGTTGTGGGAGTTTTTTTCTCTCGAGAAAACGGGGTGAAGCAAAATAGAAAATTTAATTTTCTCCAAGAAGGGTGTGTGGAAGTAGATTTATCCTTATGGACGAAATATGAAGAACGTGACCAAGTTGTGGCAAGGTTCGCCATTCACGATTCGTTGACCTTGCGCACAATCTAACTCAAGTGCTCAGGATGGGGTAAAACTACTGTTACAGATTCGATAAAGTTGCGTGAAATTTAAGAGGTGTTACAATGTTTCATACAGTTTCATTAAAAATGTAATCAGTGGTAATTTAATACGGAGATCTATTGTTGAACTTGCAAAAAAAAACTTAATTCGTTTTCTCTCGCACTACTATGAATGCAGAATGGCATGCGTTTAATTTCTGAATTCCAAACCTTCTACTCGCAAGTTTTGGAAGTAAATGCTGTAAATTGTAAAATATAATGGACAAGTTTGAAATCTATTTAATGGTCTTGTAAAACCCTCTGAAACGTCAAAAAGCTTACAAGCAAGTTCATCGTTCAATATCGTGGTATATAGTTTAATATATTTCGGAATATTTATTTTCCAAGACAAAGCCAAAGCCATTCTCACCAACACTTCTACTGCTCAGTAAATGATATTATTTTTAATAAAGAGAATTTACTTAAACGTGATCACTTTACTAATATAGTATAAACCTATTGCTATACAAATATTTCATTTATTGAATTAGTAATAATTTTTCCATTGCCTTCCTGCCATACAAATTTTCAGATGTGTGTAATGAAGAAATAAAACGAAAATTAGTCCTTTAGTTTACCTATTGTTTTGGTTTCTACAGTCCCTAATTAATCAAAATATTCTTCATACTACCAAGAGCAAATATTAAGTAGATTACATTATATTTTTTACCATGAAATTTATATTATTTCATTATTATTATGTAAACCTCGTTGCAATTAGGCATTTGTCCTGGTGGCAACGGTCAAGTCTGGTCAATGGTCATTCTTACAATATACATACACACGAGATGTGTACACGAGATGTGTACACGAGATGTGCATACAAATACAAAAGAAGAATAGATATGAGACCAAAGGCTCTTATATACAACGACACTTTAAGATTACCAACCGCACCTTTATCATCACACAAGGGCTAGGTTCACACCGTACCTACAACGCTCCGTCCATCGCCGCACTTCGTCCACATTCACGCAGTCTTCAATTTCATATACCGCGCAAAATCACGCACCGTTAACACCTCATTTACTTTTGCAATACAACTTCTAGCATCGTCCACATCACATACAAACAATATTTTAATCTGTAAAATAGTATAATAATCACTGATCAATGAAGTTTATCAACCAGTGGCTGCTTCACACTTATTCTTAAAACTCCTAAAATTTGAATGGAAAGGGCTCAAACAAACCTCCAGGCAGCTGGTACCATGAAACAATAGTTCTCTTTAAAAGGAGGAGTATTTTTCTTATTTATGTTTTGGGTTCTTATTTTTATTATAAAACTGTGGTCCTTTTTCCCTTAAAGTTTGGTTTTTCTATCTCTTTCCATAAATCTTCCCACGTTTCGTCATTTTTAACAATTCTAAACATCGCAACTAACCTACTCCTTTTTTTCTATCTTTCAAACTCTCAATTTCAGTATTTCCAACATTTCTGTGACACTCTCTGTTTTTCTACCTTTCTAGTACTCTGCATTTCTTTGAACTTTTTCTATCTTTTTAATATGTCACACCTCATATGGATCCTAAACTATGGACGAGTATTATAGGATAGGGCTAATCAGTACCTTATGTGCTTTTTCTTTAAATTGCCAATCCTCTGACATTCGGCGTTGGACCTAAAGTGTGCTGCCCCTCAAACTTAGACATTTTTTGACTCAATGTATAGCACAAATAAATAGCTAGATTTTCCAGAAGAGCCGGTAAACTGATGGAAATTGCTTCGTAAAAACTGCTAAAACTATGTTTGAGTAATATTTTCATTTTTGGTAGACTTATTAAGTATTAATTGAAATATGTTTTATTATTAGGTAATCTACCGGTTAAGGTAGGTTTTTGGATGGACACAACAATCGAATAACATTTTGTAACTCCAAACAAAACCGAATCCAGGCAACCTAATCTACATCAGGTCCCTCTTCATCTCTGTGTACTTCCTTCCTCCCTTCATCCCGTCCAACATCCCTATCCTGTTCCTGCCTTTTCCTCGCTTGCCCAACATTCCTCCCTCTATTACCTTCTTCAACATTCCACTACCGCTCAATACGCTTTCATTCATTTTTCCTGCCTCCATATTTGAAATATGTATTAATACAATAAACTATTCTCATATGATATTGATATATATTTTTTTGGTCTACTCACTCTAAATTGTTTAGGTTTTCTTGAATTTTTGGACTGGATACCTTAACCATAACGTACGTAATGGAAGGAGTATCAGTCGTAAAAATACAATTATATACAAGTAATTCTCGGGCAAGCATAGGTGGACATGAAGTACATTAATTTATTAGGCAAATATACAGTACTATGGTGAAATGATAATTTCATCATGGTACTGTATATTTCATGATAATTTCAATAACTTTTTAACTTTAAATAAAATCATCTCATGATAATTGAATAATGGAGAAATAAGAGATCGTAAAATTAACCCTTTTGCTCTTCGACTATCCCTTCGTAAAATTGAAAATACAGATATACAAACGTCAACGGTGCCATTCTCTGTGACTGTGGCTTTTGATTTGACAAGACGAGAATAAATATTTACTCGAGAAGGGACTAATAGCCTCCGAAAACCCACATACGATGATTGTAATATATGAGGGACTTGTATAATATGCCCCAACGACACACGTTTTCTGTCGAGAGTTCTTGTTGCTTCTCCCTTTCTTAGCCGCATTTATGCTTTCCATATATTCTCGTCGCTGATAATGTTCCGATTACAAGTTTGTGCTCACCATATCGCTAAACATTTTGACAAACATTCATTTGTCAACCCCCGTTTTTGATCTTTCCATTTTAAGGTTTCTCTGCATCCATTACTTTAATTTTCACTATTAATTCTTAACATTAATTTTTAAGGCGTGTTTAAATTACTCTGAAAACCTTTTACTAAAGAACAATATTTTCTTATTTTTTCTTAGAATATTAGATGAATATCAGCAGGATAAGACCCTAAAATTTACCCTGACATTTTGAATAGATTATAAATGCATTAAAGGGTACTTGTGTACCGAATCTTGGTAAGAGGACTCTTCTTGGGTTGATTCTTCTCTACCTAGAAAAATAATCGATGCGCTACAGTTGATACCTTGTTTCTATTTATTTATGTGATTCGTTTAAAGCTTGATCTCGTCCTATATCTGGAATCCAGATTAATTTCAGGTTCTCATCTTATTGAGGGACGTCTACGTTTTTGGAATTCTAAATTTTGCATGCTAATTCGAAGAAGCTGAGGCTTTCTAATTTCGCCGCTACTAAATTACAGTATACCAATTCTTTTTCCATTGAAAATCGCACTTATCACTCTACTCCAACCTTTCTCTCTGCTATCCTCCCATATCCCTTCCCATACCCATGCTCTCTCTCTCTCCCCTCTTATTCGTGTTTGCTTTCCACTTCATGCGCCCTCCGTTTTGTGATAAGCCTTCTTCCTTCCCTGCCATTCCACCGCTTCCAATCCTCATGCTACGCCTATTTCTCACTCATAATCTTCCTGGCACCCGTTCCAATCTTCCCTTCATTCCTTCCATCTCTTCATCCTCTTAAGTTCTCCAACCCATCCGATGCCTAATACAACCAGAAACTCACTCAAACAACCACATTCAAATCTCCCCCACTCTCTGCTAAAGCTGAGCTATGGACGCCTACCTTCCAACACTAGAGTATCATCGATCTCCCACTTTCAGGACCTCGCACCCTTGCTCCTTCATAGTTTTCCTTCCTTCCCGCAAAACTCTTCTTATGGAACAATGTTATTATTTTCCGATATATCTGCAACCATATCTCGTTTTGCCCCCCCCCCAATTATGCTTCTTTCCGTAAGAGAAGTTACATTCGAAAAGACGTCCCAAGTCATTAAATAAACTCATGTTCTTATTTGACCCAATACACATGAGAGGCTTATATCGATACAGCAAACCTTCGAAAGGTTATTTCGTTTTGTAACAACGTGTTGACGTAATTTCGTATGCGCCATCCAGGAGGGTAGAATTTCCAAAAGTTTCCTGAAAATATTTGAATTTAGGTTAGATGAAAGGCCTTTAATTGCCTCGGATAATTACCTTCAAGCCACAGATTATTTTTTTTGAGGTAGTAAAGTTTTAAGATTACATTTAAATGCTAAATTCAATGAAATATCAACGAAAAATATGTTTCAATATCATTCAACCAGCTTAAGACTGTTTAGGTCTTACATTTATGAAATTATTCCGTTGTAAATGCGAAAGAAATGTTTAATTTCCTCACTATGCGCTAATTTACAAGGCTTAGACTTTCCAGCGATGAATAATCTTGAGGACTTTTACATGGAAAATCATTACGTGTTATTAAATTTAAATGGTGGAATTAATCTGTTGCATGTTGAAAAATAATTAAATTAGTCAAAGTATAGGCTATGAGAAGTAAATATGCTTTCATTCTTTCACAGTATTATTGGTTTAATCTTTGCTTATTCATATTGTAATACATTGCGTAGGTAGTTCACATTCATATTTTCTTCTAGAATGAGTTAGTGCATATCGTGTAAGAATTGTATGTTAAAATATACGTTCAAGAACCTTTATGAAATTTGTTTTAAGGATTGTACTTAATAAGATGAGGAGTATGCATTGTGCGTCTTATTAAGACACACATGACCAATGGTGGATACTTTTATTATTGATTTTAAATATCTATAAAATTGATTTTATTTCGTAGAACTAAGGCCTAGGTACAAAAAAAGAAAATGCCGCAGTCAATTATTTACATTTCCTAAGTAGTTACTTCGAAATCGAGGAATGTTGTTAAAATAATCCCTGGGTTATATCGCAAACCTTCTGTCTGTAACTAATTCAATAGTTTCAACATGAGTTAAAAAAATTAAGACACTTTTTTAGAAATGGAAACTCATGTATTACATGAAAATATTTTCTTGCTAAAGAGGTATAAGAGATTTAACATTACACCTACATCTACACAACACTTGGTACTTAGAGTATAAAAATATTCCTCCTACGTTTTCCTGTTACTTCCAATACTTCCGCGGGAATGTTTCCTACCCCCACGGTCTTACTTGATTTCAATTCACATAATGACCTTTTTATGTTGCATTCAACCTTGACTGGACCTAAGCTATTATTACTTACGTGATATATCCTTTCTACGTCTATGCTTAGTGGCTTAATGTCTTAATCATATAGTTGCTCTATGTATTTCCTCTATAATTTCCTCTAAATGAATTAAAAATTATTCTGCATATATTCTTTTTAATTCCTGGTAGATCTTTCAACCTTCTATGCAGTTCACTTATGTCACTTTTCCTTTGTAATTATTCCATATCGTGCCTTATATTACGCTTCCACTACTTTACGCTCTGGTAATTTCTCGCATCTCTTAATTATTCAATTTTTCATTCTTCCAGCTGGCTAACTTTGCGTTGAAATCCGTCCATTTCCTTCTTCCGTCTGTATTTTAGATCAACTCACCCATAGCGCAAGGTTTTCTTGATCTTTTATTATTTAATTTTCTTTAAGTTTGGTTGAGACTTTCGATTTACTTTTGTTGATATGTTCCCATTTTTCCCTTATTGTAATAGATATATTTACTTGCTAATCATATTCTCTAAAACCTGTTGACATTCTCGCTTAATGCTTTTATATTCTATTTTCTCAGCCGTATACCTTGTTCTATTCTTTTTATTCTGACGTTACATTTACTAGTACCAACATAGGAGACAGAAATATTGTACCTATCTTTTAGTTGGGTGTAAAATTAGTGCGACCGAATCTTATCTAAACCTTCTTATCCTAATTTTTGCATGGCACTAATGGATTACCTATTAGAAGAGGGGTTATTTATTTCACCACTGTCGTTTACTCTATAACAGTGTTATTTCTTCTGAAACCATAACGAACGGTAAGACCGAGAACGGTAGTATTTTTCAAAAATTGTCTTTATCCAAGGTGAAATGCATGCCTAATGGTTTAGAACTACTATATTTTATAGTTATTAATTTGTTGATAATAACAGGTACTCAAAAATATGTATATTAATTTCCCGGTAATATTCCTGAACGGCCCTTAATTTAGTTTTTTTATTCAATGCTACATTAATGCATATGTTAAAATATATAAACGTAACCATTTAGACGCCTAAAGATTCACTAATATAATAATTAATTTCCAATGGAATATCTTGAACTATTTTACTACCGTTCATTTCCCTGGGGTACATTTTTGGATTCCACATCTATAAAGTGTGTGCGTGATATATCCAATGTATCAAAACAACTATTCAAATGATGATGACTTTAAGCATAATTTTAAATTTAGGCTCTATGCACGAAACCGTCTAACAGATCCTGGGATATATTAGAAGGAAATTTAAACCCACTAAAATTCACTTTTT